>JANEYF010001369.1:600000-817500 GCA_029963845.1 Rhamnusium bicolor
ATATCTTACTAATTGAAATAAAATAATTATTTAGTGTACAGACTAAATAACAAAATTAAAATGTGGATAACCAGTAAGAATAGACTGAACATAACATAATATATACATGAAAAGATCCACCATTTCAACTACCGTAAAAATAAATATGTCATAATTAGATAAATTCAATATATTTTCCTAATTGTTTCGAAAACAGGTGACAGAAACTATACTTTGGTTCTCAAGGCATAGTCTTTTATTTTTCGACATTATAGTGAAGTCACGATACGATAAATATTTGTTTAATTATTTATTTTTTTTTAGGAAATCACAGTACATCATTGTAAAAATATTCATATTTTATACAAACATATACATCTTAAAGCACCTTGTAATAATAATAATAACAATATATTTATTAATTTCAGAAAACTACTTACTACTGAATAAGTTTAAGAAATTTTGTCATTGTATAACAGAAAATATCAATACAATATGAAGAAAAAAAAATGAGAAAAAATGAAAAAAATTTAGCAATTATTGTATACCATAAAATATGAATATTAAATCTTGAATATTCAATAAGTTGTATCTCTTTTGTAAAAAATTATGTAAAGATTTTGATAAAATTCTTACGAAGTAATTATAAATATTTGTATACACACACACATGTAAACATATATATACACATATATACATATATATACATTTACACATACATACACAAATATAACTATAATACATTAAATAGTTGATATTTATCAAGTTTGGCTTGCTCCGTTAAAATGAGTAGCATAAAATCTTAATTAACTAGTTGTTAAAAAATTCGTCGATGATGTAGCAATTTTTATTTAGCAATAGCAACTTTACAGTAGATTTGAATTTGTAAATTGTTGATAAAGGTTTAATCTTTTCCGACAGCACATTGAAAAATTTACATCCATTAAAAAAATGACTTTTTTGATAGAGCGCTGTCTCATGCTTAGATGGTAAAAGAAGGTTTTTTTTCTGGTATTGTGAGGATGTTGTGTTCTGTTTTCCAAGAAAGTTAATTTGTTTTTATATACGAAACATGTAATTTCATAAATATATATTGATATCATGGTGAGAATATTTAATGATTTAAATGAATTCCTGCAAGATTCGTTATATTTTAAATTCGCAATGATGCGCACTGCTCGTTTTTGTAAAAGTAAAACGCCATGTGTTTCAGGTGATAGGCCCCAATGTACCATTGCGTACTTGATGCCAGAATGAAATGAAGCGAAATATAATTGCCTTATAACGGTTGAACTACACTGTTTGGATGTCAAAGCTAACGCATAACATACCTTTGACAATTTAGTGCATACATCTTGAATGTGGCTAGACCATTTAAGGTGACAATCCATCCTTAACCCCAACATTTTTGTATTTAATGAGTAATTAAAATTTGTTTGGCCATCCAACACTATCCCGTCACTCACAATAAGATTAGATTGTGACGTTCTAAAAACTATGAGTGCTGTTTTTTCGTGGTTAACACATAATTTGTTTTTTCAACCCAATTGTTGATTTTTGCATACGTTAAGATTGTACAATTTTCCGCATCAGACAGATTTTTATACTTTATTAAAATATTAGTATCATCTGTGTATGTTACTATTGAACACAATGGATGCTCTAAATATTTCAACATATCATTAATGAAAATGACGAACAAAATTGATCCCTGAGGAACTCCTGTATTGACAATAACTAGACTTGTAGTATAATATATAACTATATATTCATTCATAGACAGATTTATCTTTGTGGAGTAATTTCTTGAATAAGATTTACAGGAAACAACTACTCAGCGGACAAATACCCCGACCTGCATTGAATTAAATCTGCAAGTCTTGTTTGGTAGCTAAAATCATTTGTCAATTCCTCACTAGACATAGAGCGGTTTCGAATTTGTTATGTTCTCGTCAGTATGCCATAAGTAATGGAAAGGACAAATAATAGTAGCAAACCATGCTAGCGTAAAGCAGATTAAGCAAGACAGACAGAGTGAGTGATAAGTGAATACCTCTGGTGGTCAGTGCTACCACCCGTCAGACATGCTCTTGGTACCTGCAAAGCAGGCACCAAGAGCTACGACCTCTAACCCTGGTGAGTTAAACTATATACTGAATAAGATTTACAGGAAATAATTACTCAGCTGACAAAAGCCCCGACCTGCATTAAATTAAACCTGCAAGTGTTGTTTAGTCACTAAGACATCAGTGATGTCTGACGGGTAGTTGCACTGACCACCACCACTTATCACTCACTATGTCTGAGTATTTTCTTGTAACATATCTTTTCTGCTAAATAAATGATTTATTATTATTATTATCATAAGGTTATGAAATTTCTTTGAATCCTTTCACCCATTGAAATTGATTAATAAAATTTTCCGAGCGTAGTATGGAATAAGACAAAGCTGTTTTACCAACTCAATCAATATGAATAATTCTGATAGAGTTTTACTCATTGTCCCGTCGAGGCTACATATGTCGAATAAACAAGTGTAAGCCCCAAAGATTTTCAATGTTATAAGATATTAAGATATTTGTGCCTTTGGGCCATAACCTTTGTGTACAGAGAGTTTAAATTAAATTTATAGGAAACCCAAACGTCAGGTTAGACAATAAACCCCAGAATTAGTTATTTGACCCATGGATAGAGCTCATACGAATTTTTTTCATAAATTTTCAACACATATATTTAGTACACCCCATTAAAATGTTTTCTAAAGATATAATTGACTGGAGGGCAGGAACAGGAATCGCAATTAGGATAATTATAGCATATACAAAGTATAGTAGTAGTATGTATGGCATTTATTTATTTATTTGGATACATCATCCAACAGCCAAAGTACCAATTATACAGAATCTTCAAAAATGATAAAAACCACGTGGTCAACTGGTAACTTTTAACTCCTGATTTTGTGTCTTTCATATTACGGCAGTACCTGCAGTGAGGATTTTTGCACATGCATATGTGACTAATGAATTGTTTTCAATCATCTTTTGCTGATGACACGATTCGATCAGGTTGCCAAAGGGAGCTAATTGGTCACGTGTTTTTCGATCATTTATAGGGACTCGTTAGGATGGAAGTTTACAGAAGTTACAAAAAAAATGAACTCATAATTATACAAAAGAATAAAAACCATGCTAATTAAAATACACGACGAATAAAAAATAATAAACTGCATTATAAATCATGTTAATAGTAGTGAGCTACTAATGGTAGTATGGCCAATCCAACTAAAATAATTACAAGCATCTGGCACTTCCGGTTATACCGGAAGGCGATACCAACTTGTTTATTATAAATGGAACATTCTATATATTTTAGGACTTTCAAAAAGATCATAGAATTCTGAGTCAAAAACATGGATATCCTATGTCTAAACCCAGCCGTTTCAGAGGTATTTGACATTTTAAAAAAATTTTGACAGGTGTAATGGTTTACAATAACTTTTATAACTTTCTTTTGTGTAAGTGTTCCATTTTTGACGTTACATTTTGTAAAGTTCAAACCGCGAAAACTTGCTTAAGTCAAATAGAACACCCTATATTTTTTTACATCAAGTTATGTATAATTAAATTTCCTTTTTTTCTGATATAAGCATAGTGGGGGTTTAAGTTACAACTATTTGAAATATTTGCGATTTTTTTAGAAATTCAAGAATTTTTAGTAAAAATGTTATCAAATTAGCTATGATTAGAAACAATCAATAATATCAGTCATTCTCTTATGTCAAATGCCACTGCGTTTAAATTACACCCACGAAAACTTTTTGAATTTGTTTATTATTTATGGAAAATGTGATAAAGTAATATGAAGAACTTGTAGTACATTTGTTACTAGATATCACAAAAACGAAAAATAACACTAAACACTGTAACATACCTATTAATTGGATTGAAGACACTTTGCATAAACTAAAAGAGCTAAGATAAAATCAATTAAAAACATGATTCCATTTTAATTTAATAATAGTTAAAAAATTCCTCCCTCGAACCTCCACACATTTTTCGCACCTTCGGATTAGTTCTTCATAGGTAGCTCTTCTAACTGAATCCTGTGATAAGTTTTGCATTTCTTACTCTCTGCAAACAATCTTCAATAGTTGTTAATGGACTCTCATAAACTTTATTTTTAATAGGTCCCCAAATAAAATAATCTAAAATTGAAAAATCGGGCGATCGAGGAGGTCATAGGAAAGGTTCATTATTGGCGATCCATTGATCGAAAAAAAGGTTCTTGTAAAAAATTATTTATCAAATACGTGGGGAGCACGGTCGTGCTGAAAAAAAATGTTTCTATGTTCGGTGAGAGGTAAATTTTCTAAATAGTTATTATTCAAATTTTGTAAAATATTTAGATATCTTTCACCTAAAAAAAAAAAAAAAAATTAACTGTACATATTAGCAGAAGGAATCTTTATAACTTATTGTTTAAATTTTCCTGATAAAATTCTAATGCCACCACTCTATCGTTTCTTATGGTACAGTAAACATTAAACTGCCACTCCAATAATGCGAATTGTGTAGATTAAAAAGTCCATTTTTGGTACATTTAGCTTCATCTGACCATATAATATTTCCCAAATAAGAATCGTCGCCTACAGACCTTATTAGAATAAATTCACAAAAAGTATTTCTTTTCTTAGGAAATCTGTTTCTTTTAATCGTTGAACTATTTGGCACAAGAACGGGTGAAATTTATGTTTAATTAAGATTTTGTGAATTGAATCCTTGCACAGTCCCGATTCCAGAGTAGCCTGTCTTAATGACATCATTGGAAATGCATGAAAATATCCCAAAATTGTTATTTCTACGTTTTCATCATCAACAATAGGCTTCCGCTTTTGAATTCTTGCCTTGACAGAGCCATGGTTTTAAAAATTATCCAGTATGCGTTTTAATGTTTGGTGACGGTTTCCGTTTTTGTGGATATCGAGTAGCAAATGTACTACACGTTCTTGATATTACTTTATCACATTCTCCATAAATAATAAACAAATTCAAAAAGTTTTCGTGGGTGCAATTTAAACGCGGTGGCATTTTTTTGACATAAGAGAATGACTGACATTACTGATTGTTTTTGATCATGGCTAATTTGATAACATTTTTACTAAAAATTCTTGGATTTCTAAGAAAATCGCAAATATTTCAAAAAGTTGTAACTTAAACCCCCACAATACTGATATCAGAAAAAAAGGAATTTAATTATATATAACTTGGTGTAAAAAAAAATAGAGTGGTCTATTCGACTTAAGCAAGTTTTCGCGGTTTGAAATTTACAATATGTAACCTTCAAAAATGGAACACTTGGTATAGTATTATTAAATTTTTTTAAACTTTAGAGCATAGCTCACCTTATGATCTTTCTACGTGCTAAGAAGCAAATGAATATATTTTACACGAAGAAAGTTATAAAGCTTATTGTAAACCATTGCACCTGTCAAAATTTTTTTAAAATGTCAAATATCTCTGAAACGACTGGGTTTAGGCATAGTTTTTGACTTAGAATTTTATGATCTTTTTTGAAAACCCTAAAATATATAGCGTATTCCATTTAAAATAAGCAAGTTGGTATCGACTTCCGGTATAACCTAAAGTGCCAGATGCTTGTAATTATTTTAGTTGGATTGGTCACACTGCCGTTAATAGCTCCATAAATTTCCAAAATTTTCCGGTGCGTACTTTTCCCTATATCGATCGATTCATTTCCTGGTGAGACACCCTGTATATACAGAGAAAGAAGCTGTATCGCGGGATAATATACATTACAGTATAAAATAATTTGATTTAACGGGTACGCCCGCATAAAGAATGCAAGGTGGAAGAATGCAATAAATTGCAAATGGCAGAAGAATACAAACCGTGGACACGTGTTTCTGACTAATTGGTCGTCCTCCGCACGGTGTAGCTAAGTTAAATGATGGACATAACTGAAAAAGAAGACACCAAAGGAAAACCACTGACATGAAGCCAGTTGCACTTTGTGGCTTCCACTTGCATGGCTCTATATTAGGGCATCGACCAAGCATCGCACACGCGGGCAACTATAGCAACCTGCGTGGTATTTCCGATCCAAGAGAATATATAGGTACAGAGAAAAAAGCTGTATCGCGGGATTATATACATTACAGTATAAAATAATTTGTATTAACGGGTACCTTGCATTCTTTATGCGAGCTTACCCGTTAAATCAAATTATTTTATACTGTATAACGGCTGGGTTTAGGCATAGGGTATCTTACATGTTTTTGACTCAGAATTTTATGCACTTTTCGAAAAACCTAAAATATGTAGGATGTTCCATTTATAATAAGCAACTTGGTATTGACTTCCGGTATAACCGGGAGTACCAGATGCTTGTAATTATTTTAGTTGGATTGGCCACACTGCCGTTAGGAGCTCTCTAAATTTTCAAAATTTTCTGGTGCGTAATTTTCCCTATATCGATTGATACAGTTCCTGGTGAGACACCCTGTATATTATAAATTCTAGGCAGTATTTAAAGAAATTAATGTTCTTCATGATACTATGAAGAGTAATAGGGACAAAATAAAAACTGAAGACTTCCACATTCGATTTAAAATTTTGTAGCTCTAGTAGGAAAATTAAAAATTCAATGTAAATAAATATAGTTTAAAAAAACTAAAAAACACGCTTTCATAGTACATCAAACTAAAAAAGTGAAAAATAATTATTAATATAAACTGAAAACAATAATGAACGAAAAATACTAGTATTATTGTGAAAAAAAGCGTGGGTTGCTCGATATACGAAAAATATGGCACAAAGCGCCCCACGCTTCTTTTCACAATAATACTAGTATTTTTCGTTCATTATTGTTTTCAGTTTATATTAATATTTATTTTTCACTTTTTAGGTTGATGTGCTTTAAAAGCGTGTTTTTTAGTTTTTTTAAACAATATTTATTTTTCATTGTTTAGTTTGATGTGCTATGAGAGCGTGTTTTTTAGTTTTTTTTTAAACTATATTTATATTGCTTATTGATGCTGATATTATAACATATTACGATCCAACAGATACTTCTGAAAAAAAAATATATATTTTTTTTCAGCCATGGGATTTGAACTCACGCCCGAGGAGTCCGTCGTTTCGCGTCGACTAAGACTTGTGCCTTAGCCCGCTCGGCCAACGACCGAACTGACAATCACGGAATGTACTTACAGTATTAAGCCTCGTGCTCTCACGCAGAGGATACGTGAGGAAAGGAAATTATTTAATTCTGGCGATCCTGATCAGGATAATGATGTAAACTTATCAAATTATTGTATTGTTACCGGTTCTTCGTAAGTGTACAAAGTTTCAATTAAATCTGTCCGTTTAAAGTGGGTCAAAATCGAGTCCAAAGAGTCGGTTACAAACAAGCTCACAAACAACCATACAGGTGAAGCTAATAAAAGCGTGTTAAAAATACGTAGTAACATAGATATGTGATTGTGATACCACAAACACTATTTCAGGGCATTTAATTTAAGGGAAAATAATCATGGATTTTTTACATATTTCTTATTTTTTTCTACGAAAAGTATATATATGAAATTGTTTTCAACTAAACGAGTGACGTTACAGTATTCCAACATCCACAGTAGGGTAGATTTTTGGAAGGGACCAACTATTATAACAACAACAAAGATCAGAGGTTTTTCAGCTACAACGATTTTCAAGTTTATCGATAATATCCATAAGGTATTATTACAAGAACCACTCTGGACGTCTACTGTATTTTTTATATGCCAACATATTTTTTTTTGTTTTATATCACCATTTCACATTAGAGTATTGTTTCTACACCCTACAATTTTATCAAAATTATTTCACCAGAATTTGAGTAAAGCAATCTTTCATATTAATAAAATATTCAATTATCTTGCATTACAAAAACTATTATATAAGAGTAAAGTTTTTTCTGTCATATCCCTAAAAAATCTGCTTTCTATTTATGACTTTTGTACTAACTGGCGACTGCATATATCGGTACTTATTTTTAATAGGATTTTTCCCATTATTATTTACGACTTCTTCAAAAACTGTATAAATTAATACAAATTATGCTTTAGTCACTATTACTCTATTTTAATGATCGAAAATTTTATGACCGAAAATATTTAATTATTTCAGTTAATCCTTATTTCTTACGGAATCGTGGAAATTTTTTTATATTATTAATTCTATTAATTAAATGATATTAAAATACACTATTAAGAAATTTTTATGGTCAGCAATATTTTA
Source organism: Rhamnusium bicolor (assembly GCA_029963845.1). NCBI lineage: Eukaryota > Metazoa > Arthropoda > Insecta > Coleoptera > Cerambycidae > Rhamnusium > Rhamnusium bicolor. Next base: position 608,274 of record JANEYF010001369.1, read on the forward strand.
AGAAGTAAAACTTTATGATCATTTTATAGGTTTATTATGTAAGAATAATCCTTTTTTTTATTTTCCTTGTGTAACAAACCAAGCTTCTGGACCGTTAATGAATACCAATGCTCTTTAAATAATCCAGTTTTCCTTTTTTTTTTTTGTTTATTGCTTATTTTCAATTTTATTATTTATTTCAATTAGAAAAATAACGATTTATAATCAACGTCACTATATCCGCACCATTTTCAGCGAATTCAGGCACTTTGACATTATGATTATCCTACTCGAGGAATTTGTTGTCGATGGTTAATGAAAAAGCTTGAGGGTACGTAAAATTTTGAAAATGTTTTTCTCTTCACGGATGAAGCGATTTTGATGACGATTGGATCTTCAAATTATACAGGGTGATCTACCACGAGTGTGCCAAACTTCAGAGGCTGGTAATTTATCAAAAAAATAAATGGACTTTCATTAATAAACATATGTCCTAAAACGCATAATAAGAGAGCTACAACCCCTTAAACGGGGTTGATGAATACCAATTTTTCGATTATAAGTCCGATATGGTGGTGATTAAAAAAATGAAATTTTCATACATTACGGCCCCGATGTAGGCGCATAAAATTACAAATTTCCTAATTAACAGCTTGCCTTATTGAGGTAGTTTTGAGGGGCGAGGGGTAGTTTTTTACCCCAAACTTTTTTTGACGTCACTTCCGAAGCAAAACTTTTAAATAACATTATTGCCCATGCAATGACTCAGAAAAAAGTACTTTTCAAAATTTCTGTCACACCAGCCGTTTTTGAATAATTTGCGTTGAACGGCAATAAGATATGTGAATGAATGGTTGAATCGGAATTTTGGAAATAACTGGATTGGTAACTGTGGTCCTGTTTTATGGCCTCTTCGCTCTCCCGATCTCAAACTTCTAGATTTTTATTTCTAGGGGCATATGAAGCAGTTAGTTTATTTTGAGGAAATAAATAATATTCAGCACTTGATGGAAAGGATCAATAATAGTATAGCTTATATCACAAACAATGGTGACATGGCTGAAATTAATAATTCAGTTATTCGTCGTTGTAAGGCGTGTATTCGTGCTCAAGGAGGTCATTTTGAACAGTTACTCTTTTAGCTATTAAGTACGTTATTTCTGTGTTGTACATTGATTTTTAATTTTGTAATAAAAATGTTGTTTATTTCACGTGAAAAACCTTATTGCCGTTCAACGAAAATTATTCAAAAACGGCTGGTGTGACAGAAATTTTGAAAAATACATTTTTCTGAGTTATTGCATGGGAAATAATGTTATTTAAAAGTTTTGCTTCGGAAGTGATGTCAAAAAAAGTTTAGGGTAAAAAACTACCCCTTACCCCTCAAAACTACCTCAATAAAGCAAGCTGTTAATTACGAAATTTGTACTTTTATGCGCCTACATCGGGGCCGTAATGCATGAAAATTTCATTTCTTTAATCACCACCATATTGGACTTATAATCGAAAATTGATATTCATCAACCCCCTTCAAGGGGTTGTAGCTCCCTTATTATGCGTTTTAGGACATATGCTGATTAATGAAAGTTCATTTATTTTTTGATAAATTACCAGCCTCTGAAGTTTGGCACACTCGTGGTAGATCACCCCGTATAACAATTATTTATGTATGGAAAGATGAAAATCCGCATATAATCTTTCAGGGCAGGCATGAGTAGTGATTATATTTAAACATTTGGGCACGAATTGTGGATGACATTTTATTTATCTTTTATTTATGATAAAATACCCAACGAGTTAAGTACTCAATTACAGAAAAAGCTTACAAAGTAAAATGGTAAAACAAACAGAGGAAACTGTAACAATGAGGGATAAAAAAATAAATACTTAAAAACTATTACATAAAAATCGTTCTCGGTACCCTTCGAGAGTACTTTCCCATCATCATATTCAGTTTAACATGAACAAATTACTTTAATTAAAAATGCAATTTTGTTATTTATTTATAAAATAAATGAAACTAGTTAAAATGAACAAAATAAGTAAACTAAATAAGGTAAATAAGATAAATAGGATAAATAAGATAAATAAGAGAAAAGGGATAAATGGGAATAGTAGGCTAAATAAGATAAACAAGATAAATAAAATAAATAAGATAAATAGGTCAAATAGGATAAACGATATCGAGTTAAACGAGATACACAAGATATACGAGATAAATGAGATAAATAAGGTAAACAAGGTAAATGGGATAAATGAGATAAATAAGATAAATGAGATAAATAGAATAATATAATAATAATAATAAATAATAATAACACCACATGAAATTACAACCCCCTTTATCTCTGAAGGTCTGAAATGACTTTGTGTGGGAGAGGGCTACACATTTAGAGACAATGGACACACACCCAATATCCGAGTATACTACGATTAATCTCTCTCACAGCAAAATCACAGTTCCTCGACCGGGAATCGAACCCGGGACCCCGAGGTTTCGAGGCAAGTACGTTACCTCTAGACCACGGGGCCATATAATAGAATAAATAGGAAAATAAGATAAATAATATACATGACATAAATGATATACAGTATGTCCGCGGATGGGGTTTACAAGAGATGAAATTACTAAAATATTAAACTTTTCGAGAAAAAGTTATTTTACATAAATGTTTTTGCTTTCCTTATCAATTCGATTCACGTTGAGAAACTTTATGTTTTTTATACACGGTGCTCAAAATTTACAAGAACTTGAAATTCACTTAGGAGTAAATTGCACCGTCTCTAATTTTGAAACAAAATATTAAATAATAAGTAATAATAATAAAAGATATTTAAAATTTTTTATCCAACCAAAATCCAAAATTTCACCTGAATGTTATTATTTTCGTAAATTACGAGTTATATCGCATGTTTTTGAAATACGTTTTTCAAGGTATCGTTGTTTGAAATTTTATAAATTCAGAATTCTTTATGATACACTTATTTGCCTAGGTTGAATACAATTAACTAAACAGAAAAGGTGACAAAAACTGACCAACAGTATTTTACTAAAAATTTCAAAAACATTCCAAAATTGAAATTTTGGATTTTGATTGGCAATAAAATTTTATACAAGTTTTTTATTTTGTTCATTTTGTTCCAAAATTAAAAGCCAATTTATTCTTAAGCAAATTTCAAGTTTTTTAATATTTGAGCACCCTGTATAAAAAGCAGAACGTTGCTCAACGTTAATCGTATTTTTTAGGAATGCAAAAACTATTATGCAGAATAAGTTTTTTCAAAAAGTTAAATATTTTTACAATTTCACCTCTTGTAAACCCCATCCGTGGACATACTGTATATTAACGAAAAAAAAAAACGAAATGAAATGAAATAAAATAAAACAATTTATTTTTCACTTATTTCAAATAGGATATGATGAGAAAGTACTGACGAGACTGACCTTGAAATTCATTTCAGATCATTTTTTTGTCGTAATCTTTGTTTCTTTCGCCAGTAAGTTCCACTCCTTAAGTCGGAAGCCAAGAAGTTCTGCTTGTCGTTTTGACAGCCCCAAGTCACGAACCAAATCATTCAATTCATTTTGAGCAATTAAATAAGGATCACTAAAACTTTCTGGAATATACAAAGGATCGGCACACTGGTCTGGGATGTCTGAGGAGTCGTTACTATTTTCATCACCTCCTAAAACAATATTTTGCCAATCTAAAGGCGCAGTTGGCACTGGTAAATCTGATGCATTGTGAAGAACAGGTCTTAGGGCTGATGACAAATTCGGATATTTGATTTTTAGTTTATCTTTTTTTGGATATCTCTCAGTTCTTGTTACACAAAAATAGCAACCATCGAAATGATTGATGGGGTCTCGCTATACCTTTGGAACCGCAAAAGGCTTTTTCATTCCCTTTCATTCAAATGGGACGTATTAGGACTTGTTTTATATTTTTCCAGTTAATAACAATATAATAGTATATTATGTTACTAGGAGAAGAAGGCGAACATTACATGTTGAGCCCAGAAGTTTGCTCAGCCAAGGCTGAGCAACTGGGCGAAACATATAATGTGCCTTCTACTATTTTTTCTTCAAGCGTCAAAATAAAATAATTGCGACTTTAATTTCGAAAAATGACATCAAATATGTTCAATTTTGGCAAAAAATAAAATATTGGTAATACTAACCATTTTATTTATTAATTAAGCATAACATAGTACTAATAGACCAATCAAATTAAGCAAAAATCAGGCCCACTTTCACGATCATTTCCAACCATTCCCGACCAATACCATTCGATTCAGTTTTTTTTGAATTCTCATGGTCAATTTTGCCGTACGTTATATGAGCAAGAATTTAATTTATAAACAATTAAAGTTGTGAAAATGATGAAAATCGATGTTTCTAAATATTCAACTTCAAACGGTGCGAAAACGGCAACAAATAGAGAAAAATTGCTCAGAGTATTTTTTATAGAGCGTTAAATTGCCTTAAAAAAAGTCAGCGACGGCATATCTCTACGATGAATAGTTAAGGCTTTACAATGAGTTAAATGTTTATTATTTTTCTACTGCGTACTGGTCAGCTGTATACGCAACGCGTATCCACTTTTTTCCACATAGGAAACAATTTTCTTCGAAATTAAATTACGGCACACTTAAACGACGTGGGTATCTCTCTTTTGGAATTCCAGAGCCAGGCTTCAAATTATCTTTTGAGGAATACGCTTTTCTACACTTATCATGAACAATAACTTCATTAACATTTTCTATTTGATTCCATTTCTTATCCTCACGTTCCTTGCTGTTTTCTATAAACGATTCGATTCCCTTTTGTTTACTGTTACAGTCTTGCCCATTTGCAGAGTTCCTTCACATATAAAACAATTTTCTTCTAGCGACATTTTTGATCGGTTTATTTTATATTAATCAACAGCACAACCACAATGATAATGTAAAAATTGCTCACAACCAGTACACTGTATAACTGCGTTATAACTGCGACGACTATTAGCATCAAACTGAACAGCTCATAACTTAATAATAATTTATCTTATAACTTAATAATTTTCCAGGTCTTTGAGTATACATAAAAGTATATAATAATTATATCTAGACCAAAAAAGTGATAAATACATTTGCTAACGTTGTAACAATAAGAAAATTATGAAAGATTTACAGCAAGTCTACTTTCAAATGTTCTGCGCAGGCGGCCATTACGCGGCATACGAGTCTGTTAATCGCGCATGCGCGTTACTTGTACAGCTGACATACAGCAGAAAAATAATAAATATTTAACTCATTGTAACGCCTTAACTATTCATCGTAGAGATATGCCGTCGTGGACTTTTTTGAAGGGAATTTAACGCTCTATAAAAAATGTTCTGAACAATTTCTCTCTGTCTGTTGCCGTTTTCGTAGCGTTTGAAGTTGAACATTCAGAAACATCGATATTCATCATTTTCACAACTTTAATTGTTTATAAATTAAATTCTTGCTCATATAACGTACGGCAAAATTGACCATGAGAATTCAAAAATATACTGAATCGAATGGTATTGGTCGGGAATGGTTGGAAATTATCGTTTTGACAAACCCTTAATTTTACTGGTCTATAACCACTTTATTTATAAATTAAACATATGTAATTTTTTTTTTTAATTGGAATTAAAATTAAGTATAACATTTTTAGTTCTTAAGTATCAAAATCTATATTACTTATAGGTTTTTCCAAAAACCATTATTTATTAACATGAAAATTAAATGTGCAATTCTGTATAGTACAGTTGCTTACGTTTAAAGCACTGCTGGCTGTGTTTGTTTCTAGATTCATAGTTCTGTCGAATACATTACTTGTAATAAGATTGTTCAAAATTCTTTCATTGTTGGCAAAAAAATTCTTCTGTAAAAATGTTTTCAGTTTGACTTGAAGTACTGGGTTCATTATACTCTAATGGGTTTAGTATTTTCATCGCTATCTGTTTTTTGTTGTTTACAGATTCTTCAATGTATCTTCAGCAACGCCGGTGGATTTCCATCGACCATGTCGCTTTAGGGTTGTTATATCTCCACCATTATCAACTAAGATAGTTGCCGAGGTTCTTCTAAGGCTATGGCCCGTATATTCATGTGAATTTGGCAACTTTAAAAACGACGCAACATCTTTTGCAACGTTTGAAATTTTATGTATGCCCATCACAACACGATGACAATGATCATTTTAATATTTAATAAAAAATCTACCAAAATTTATGTCTTTTGGCCAGAGTAGCATATTTTCTGTATAAATTTAAATAAAAATCTCTAATTATAGTAATAAATGAGCGATGTGTTTTAGTTTTTGTGTTGGGAATATTTACTAATTGTAAGATTAAATCTCCCAAATCTTTTATATCATTAACTTTTATATGAACAAGTTCATCGCATCTACAAGCTCTTGTGACTCCAAATATTAGTACAACCTAAAAAATATACTATATTAATTTTATAAAAGTAAAATAAAGTTAGAAAGAGCAAAAAAAAGTTAAAAGTACAGGATTCGAACCCGGGCCTTCAAATTACGAGTCCAATTCCAATAATTACAATTTAAAACATTTATTGACAATTAAATATAGTATACAAAAAACTTAAATGAGGTAATTAACAAAATTATAATATATATACACCTACATCAAACTAAAAACTAAAAATAATAATTCATTCAAATATAACAAATTAAAACTAAGGAAGTAATTCAATATACATATATACAAAAATAATAAAGTTTAGCCGGCAGGCTTTACAAAAGTAATAGATCATTCCATTTAAGGAATGCAAGCAGCAGCGTAGGGTTTCCCGGCATAGGCTGGGCTGTCTTGGGCGGCCGGCCGTTATTATGGTCCTGACGGCTCGACATTTGCCTCTCTTGTTGTTTGAGGTCCTGGGTGCTTTCCTGTAATTACAGCACGTTTTAATTAATGTGTTAAAAACTTTTGATAATTAAAAGCGAAATAAAAATATTATAAATGTCGTTCTAGTCGGTCTTGCAGGAAAAAGCTAATGAAAAAAACCTGCTTAGAATAATTTAGAGTTGAGAATGTGTGTTTGAATTGGGTAGGTAGGCGATGGGGTAGTTATCAAAGGAAGATTTTAGGTTTGGGGAGGGTAGGATGTATGGTTGAGATGGGTGAGATGTTTATGTCCGTCATTGTGTGTATGAAATTACGAGTCCAACACTCTGACCACTGCGCTATATCCGGACGTGAACAAAGCATTTAATTCTTTTTATCTATTATTTTCATAACGGATATAAAATAACTGGAATTTCACAAATTATAACAAAATTTTATATTACAGATATATCATTTTAAAATACGTACATACCTTTGTTGCTAAATATTTATCATTAGGTGCTTTATTAAGGAATTCATCAAACTCTTCTTTAGACAAAACTTTTGACTTTTTAGGTTTATAATTTTCGCCTTGTCGCTTTAAAAAGGCAATTAATTTAGAATAGTTGTCAATTTTTACATTGTGTTCGATGTTTAATTTAGATTTTACCATTGAATATTGCGCCCATAGAGTTGAACTTTCAGTTTTTTGGATAAATATGTAAAATATGCTATCATTACATTTTCCGAATACATAATATGTACGTTGTTGTCCTTGGCTCATTTTATAAATTTATCGTACGCATTATCGTAAAGTTTTTTGGATTTCGCGGGAATTAATGTTGCCACTGATGAATTTGCAATTTCAAGTAATTCAGGTGGTGTGCACTGCATTTCTTCAGACATTTTTGCTTTTAAATTTGAAAACTAACAGTTATGACAAGTCACAGCTACTTGGATTTTTAATTCGTTGTATGATAGGTACACTGCTGTGCAAAATTAAGTAGGGAGCACTTATTACTGTACCTATGAGAGTTAAAAAGCGAGATAAGAAGAAAGGAGTATTAAAAGAAGGCCTTTAACTAGGAAGCGGAGGATAAATGATGGTTGAATACGATCAGCAATTAGTAAATTATCTGCGTGGAAAAGCAGATACATTTATATTACATATATTTACCCCACTACTGTCACTGTCCTACTTACTTTTGCACAGTAGTGTACATTGTTTCATTTTTGTCCTAGGAAAAAAATGAAAAACATTTGTATTAGTACAAAAATAGGCTGTTTCTCTAGGACGTGTTGCAATATACAGGGTGGGGCAATAGTGCATCGGACCTCGATACCTCTAGTTCTAGAATAGCTAGAAATTTTTTAAAAAATTGCAAGTAAACTAGATAAAAAATTCTATAACTGAAAATTATTTTCGAACATACAGGGCGAGCCAAGACGAAATTACAGGACCAAGTGCCTTTTCTTTAAATGGAATGCTATGTATATCAGTACATTTTTTGAAGCCTCTTTCTAAGATCTATTCATTCCTATATTATTATTGGCTATCTCCCAACCACTTTGATATAATGAATTTTTTTTGTTGAAATAATGCCATCTGCAAATGGATATTAAAAAAAAATCACCACAGTCACAATTATGGGTTTTAAGAAAAACTTATGTGAACCAGTTACGAGACATCTAATTAATGTTTTTGAATCATTTTCATTTCCTAAAAATATACAAGGTGGCCAAAAATTAGTATTCAATTAAGAACTTTTTAAATTGAATTTTCTCAATTTTTTCAAATGGAACACCCTGTATATTTTTCAACGATGTGATGTAAAAAAAGAAAAACGAACATTTTTTGTAGGTACTTCCTATGGCTAATTGCAACCATTTTCGTTTTATAAATAAACAAGTGTTTATTTTTCAATTAAGAACTTTTAAATTGAATTTTTTCAATTTTTTCAAATGAAACACCCTGTATATTTTTCGACGATGTGATGTAGAAATGAAAAACGAACATTTTTTGTAAGTACTTCTCTATGGCTAATTGCAACCATTTTCATTTTATAAATAAATAAGTGTCCAATTCAAGAATAAACTTAAAAAAAGAGGTTCCCTCAAATAATTCATTAGAAAAATTTATAATAGGTGTTCGACGTGTTGCCCATTTTGATTGACACACGTCTTTATGCAATTTTGAAATGAGGCCATTTAGTGGGACCATTTCCATTGAAATGAGTAAATAGCATTTAACCAGTCCTTTACTGTAATGTTTTTTTGTAAATTTTTTTGCTGTTTTCGTTATTCGACAAGCAATAAAACCTCAGTTTGGTATAAATTGTCGTGTACAAAGGAGCATTTATCACACTTATCGGTCGTTAGTTACAATTTGTATTGAATTTAAAATATTTGGAATATTACAATATGAATTTTAATAAAGCGGAACTTGTAGACATGACTTTTGTTTTGGGCGAGTCAGACAGAAATTGTTTACTTGGCCAATATGTGGAACATTTATTATAATTTTTTTCTACTAAGTTATTTGAAGAAATCTCTTTTTTTTAAGTTTATTTTTGAATGTTGTAATTATTGCTCAACAAAACGAAAATGGTTGCAATTAGCCATAGGGAAGTACTTACAAAAATGTTCGTTTTTCATTTCTACATCACATCGTCGAAAAATATACAGGGTGTTTCATTTGAAAAAATTGAGAAAATTCAATTTAAAAAGTTCTTAATTGATTACTAATTTTTGACCACCCTGTACATTTTTAGGAAATGGAAATGATTCAAAAACATTAATTAGATGTTTCGTAACTGGTATTCACATAATTTTTCCTTAAAACCCATATTTGTGACTGTGGTGATTTTTTCAATATCCATCTGCAGATGGCATTATTTCAACAAAAAAAATTCATTACATCAAAATGGTTGGGAGATAGCCAATAATATTATAGGAATGAATAGAGCCTAGAAAGAGGCTTCAAAAAATGTACTGATATACATAGCATTCCATTTAAAAAAAAGGCACTTGGTCCTGTAATTTCGTCTTGGCTCGCCCTTTATGTACGAAAATAATTTCCAGTTATAGACTTTTTTATCTAGTTTACTTGCAATTTTTTTAAAAATTTCTAGTTATCGTAGAACTCGAGATATCGAGGTTCGACGCACTATTGCCCCACAAAAATTGTGTCGGCCAGTGTAATTGTTTTTGTCAAATTTAATTGAAACACCCTGTATATGAACAGCATAATACTTATGCAATAAATAACATTTTATGTCTATCTAGCAGGGCGCAGTATACATCCGTATCGCCCCCACAAAAAATATTAAAGCTGTATTGTTTCCCAACAAGTCCTTGACACTACGTGTTCGAACAAAATCATCTAATTTCAATTTTTAACTTCATGACTCGTCCAGTGCAGGATAGTCTAAAAAGGATGTTCCCACACAAAGAGTTGGCAGTTGCTATACTATAATAATTAGTAGTAAACATACACATTGCAAAACAATATTAAATACTTTCGCGTCTATGTCACATTGAAAGGACCTTAACATTTAAACGTTTCATTAGGACTTACACTGTGAGTAATTTTCACTATTTTTAAGTTTTGTTTTGTTCATTAAAATGGGTAATTATAGTAGGTTTTTTTATTAATTAAAACATTTATTTTCTTGTTTCCTATATATCTATATAAAATATCAAGGTAAAATCGTCGAGTAACTATCAAAACGGAGTTTTTTTCCCATCACGTATGTTATTATGTACATATAAATACATATATGTATGTATATATGGTTTTATTACAAATTTAATAATTATTGAACACTAACACGGAATTTATTCCCGTCTAAAGAAAAACTATAGATTAACAACTTATTATTAGTAACACTTTGTTTTCTTTACCTTAACCCCATAACGGCTAACCCATTAAATAAACATTAAAATCCGTGTGTGAAAAGAAAATTCCCTAGATCTATTAGTCACCTATTACTCTACAGCGATTAGTAAATAGAAAAATGTTACTATTATGTTGACACAATGAACGCTTCGTTATTTGTTTGAGGTCTCGATAATTTTTCGAAAAATGTGAACTAATATTTTTATAAAACATCTTCAATTAAAATGAGGCAAACGGTTTTCTAGAGCTGTAAAAATTACATTTTAAAATTAGTCCCTGAGTAATCATTTTATAGTAGAGTTGAAGAAAGAAGTAAAGAATTAGTTATGGGTAGCCGGAAATTCTCCTCGGAGAAATTTTCTATTTCCGGAATATTTCTGACACTTAATGAGTTTGTGTGTTCCAAAGGAATGGTATATTTATAAACATGAACAATCGAAATTTAAAAAAAAAATCTTATTTCGAAAGTTTCATAGGGAATTCTGGGGTAAATTTTTTGGAAATATTCCGGGAATTCCCCAGTAGCCTCAATCCCGGGAGTTCACCTATCACCAGTTCCAATCAATAATAATTCGGTTGAAGGCTGAGCCCTTGGAATTCTGGCTTAATGCGTGAATTGGTTTTTTCTCGATGTAAGTCTATACAGGGTGCCAAAATTTTTTAAATTCTCCATTATTCGTTTAATACTGTTCGGAGACGGTTTTTGTTTCTCTGGATATATATTAACAAATATTTCACATGTTCTTGATAAAACTTTGTTACATGTCTCAATAGATTATAAACAAATTTAAATAATCTTCGTGCGTATAATTTAAGCACCCCGGCATGATAATTATTACTTGTCAAATGGTAAATGAGAGCTCCATACATTTGTTTAGCACCCAACGCCATCATAGCCAACTAAGAGTAATTGAACTTAAGATACATAGCAAAATCCCTATATAAAAATATTGAATTGGCAATATTTCGAAAACTAAAAATTTTGGGAATAGACATCCATACACAAACATACCTTATTTTTAATGGTAAATAAGATAAGATTATAAAAATTGGGGGTGTCCATTTGAAAAAATTGATTTTTGACAGTTTTCTCAATTTCATTTTAATTCTTATTTTTTGAACACTCTGTATAAATACTTATCAAAATATTATAAAAACTCTATTAATATAGGTCTTTTCCAACAAAGAATCTAACCCAAATTAAATAATAAAGGGTTCCTTATAGGAAAAATTGATAATTCTTTTAGTGCCTGCAAACGTAATTTTTGACATAAGAATTGAAAAATGTCAAAACGGAGAGACTTAGGTATAGGACATGATACACAAAATCGGCCTAGAACTTTACGTACAATCCAAAAATGTAATAATATATAGGGTGTCCCATTTAAAATAAGCAAGTTGACATCTACTTCCGGTATAACCGGAAGTGCCACCATCTTGAAAATATTTTAGCCGAGTTGCCCCCCGTCGACTTTAGTTTACAACCAAATTTTCAAAATTTTCTAATGTCTACTTTTCGAAATATCGATCACCGCACTTCGTCGTGGGACACCCTGTATAAATAAAAATCAATTGCCACATGTATGACGGAGCATCACTTGAGAACGGCTCGATCGATTTGGCTGATTTCGTTTTTGTTGTGTTCGTAATTGTCAGGACAAGGTTTGTATGAAAGACAATTTTTGGAAAATCCACGGCAAAAAGTCGGAAATTTGGATGGTATTTTTATATGATCTATATAAATAAAAATCAATTGCCACATGTATGACGAAGCATCACTTGAGAACGGCTCGATTGATTTGGCTGATTTCTTTTTCATTGTGTTCGTCAGGACAAGGTTTGTATGAAAGAAAATTATTGGAAAATCCATGGGGAAAGTCGGAAATTTGGATGGTATTTTTATATGAAAAAAAATCTTTATATTAAATTTTGACGTTTTGATATTGATAGTCATTACGTGAAATAAGGCACAGATTGAGAGTTCTGCTGTCACATGTTTTCATAACAAAAAAAAAACGTGCATGCCTTAAATGTCTTGCAACCATTTGACATTTGACAACCATTAGACATTTTGCGAAGTGATTGCATTATATTTTCTTGGTTTAACGGAAAAAAATATTGTGTTATCGGTGGTGATCTTTTGGTGCATTGAAAATCGTTTGTGTGTTGAAAAGATTATTTTGGTGTCTTTGGAAGAATGCCACCAATAAGGCGTCGAAATATCCGTCGGCGTACGCGCAACTAGAGAAATACATTATCGTCGAGTCGATGAGACTGATGACGAGCGTAGACAGCTTTTGGAGGCAAATCGAATAAGAATTTCTCAAGCGCGATCAATTATGACTCCGGAACAACGGATACAGTCGAGTTCGACTCTACGTACAAAATAATTTAAGACGTCGTCGACTAAATAAACAGCCAAATGTAACAATTCGACATGAACATTTCGTGTTCAGATGCGTTCCAACAGTCGATTACGCCGTGGATGTATCGGTCGAGTAACCTGAACCAACCGAAACTATGTAATGGAACAAGACTCGCTGTTAAGAAGCTGATGAACAACGTGATTGAAGCAACGATAATCATAGGAAAGTTCAAAAGTGAGGATGTTCTGATTCCAAGAATACCACTGATTTCAACCGATTTGCCGTTTCAATTTAAGCGTGTCCAGTTTCCTGTTCGCCTTGCATTCGCAATGACGATTAATAAATCGCAAGGTCAATTGTTGGAAGTGTGTGGAATGAACTTTGAATTGCCATGTTTTTCCCATGGGCAGTTGTACGTGGCGTGCTCGAGAGTAGGTAAACTATCGGCGCTATTCGTTTCCTCTCCGAACGGAAAGACAAAAAAATATTATTCAGAGTGGAATGAAAAATAATATTAACTGAAAATTTTTTGCTAATTATTATTTACTAACTTTTACAAATCTTATCACAGATACGTATAACATATATCTTTTTAAACAATTATTTTCCCGGCTATTTGCCAAAACGCTGAAACTTGGATTACAAAAAAGATAATATGCACATTATGTTCAGTACAACTGACTCAATAATGTTATTTTTAATTTCAACTATTCTGTCTAGTAAAACCAAAAATAAATAAAACACAAGGTACTCACCAGTTGACACTCACTTTAAAAAACTTTAAAATATCTACCGACACGTGTTTCTACTTGCATTGCGTCATCAGGGTAGCCAGCACATTTAAAAAATCCAAAGTAAGGAAACTTGTAAACCTTAATGTAATAAACATTAATTGCTTTATAGATCAGAATAATTGAAATTATATAGTGGAAATACCCCTTAGGGTCGAATGAAATAATTTAAAAACAAATTAAGTTCCTCTTCTTGATAAAAGTTAAAATATAGAGTGGAATGAAAAATAATATTAACTGAAAATTTTTTTGCTAATTATTATTTACTAACTTTTACAAATCTTATCACAGATAAGTATAACATATATCTTTTGAAACAATTATTTTCCCGGCTATTTGTTTTTAAATTATTTCCTTCGACCCTAAGGGTTATTTCCACTATATAATTTCAATTATTCTGTTCTCTAAAGCCATTAATGTTTATTACATTAAGGTTTACAAGTTTTCTTACTTTGGATTCTTTAAATGTGCTGGCTACCCTGATGACGCAATGCAAGCAGAAACACGTGTCGGTAGATATTTTAAAGTTTTTTAAAGTGAGTGTCAACTGGTGAGTACCTTGTGTTTTATTTCTTTTTGGTTTTACTAGACAGAATAGTTGAAATTAAAAATAACATTATTGAATCAGTTGTACTGAACATAATGTGCATATTATCTTTTTTGTAATCCAAGTTTCAGCGTTTTGGCAAATAGCCGGGAAAATAATTGTTTAAAAAGATATATGTTATACTTATCTGTGATAAGATTTGTAAAAGTTAGTAAACAATAATTAGCAAAAAAATTTTCAGTTAATATTATTTTTCATTCCACTCTATATTTTAACTTTTATCAAGAAGAGGAACTTAATTTGTTTTTAAAATATTATTCATCACCAAGCGTTGCGAGAAACGCTTTAGTTAATTTTTGTAAATATTTGTAATATTCCAATATGGGTGCTCTGCAACCTGGTCTTAACATTAAATCCTAATTAAAATAATCTATTTATCTATCTTCTATCTATATCTATTTTTGTATAAATTAACAGGACAATGACTGTCGGGTCAGCTAGTATTTAAATAAAATATATTTTTTTAAAAAACTAAACACTTCAGAAAAATTCTATAAAAATTTTTTTACTTGTTTTGTTGTCTAGTATTTGTTTATATATTTTTTACTCTTATTTATACAAATCTAAACGAAATTTTTTGTGATAAGTTAGCATCCGCTGGACCAATATGGCTGAAAAACTAAGCTGAGTTAGATGTAGACAAATCTAACAAAAAATACCTCTACATCTATGTTGTATTTTCTTGTAGTATCGTGCCCAAAATATTTTGCTCACATAGATAAGTACACGCGCACACACATAAACATCATTATAAAAATAGTCGCAAACGCTTGTTGGCGCCTCAAAACGTGATATCTAATAATAATGTCAAAAACTCGGATTTTTATTTTCACGACCACATTAACTTCCCAATACAGATCATCGTTAAAAAAATACTTTAATATTATTTAAAAAAAAATATTCTTTAAGAGATTGAGATTATATTTGGATTACTCGACAGGCCTAAACCTCAAGATACCACTGGTGACGACGAAATTAGTCCCGTTACAACTTATTATTGTTTTTAGGGATAGGATACAGAAAATTTTATTTCTGATCAAACCGGAAATGGCAACTTTTCATGTAAGTGGCACCCTGTATATATTTTTGTTTATTTAAATACTTCATAAAATTTTTATTACAAAAATGTGTCACAAGTAGGCGTTTTTTTTTAAATGGTATCATAACAAAAAGTGGTATAATTAGGTTAGCTTCTGCAAGAGTGTTTTCTGATGGTTTAGTCAGCAGGCCTTGAATATGATGTTATTGTAGAACCGAAATTTTACAAAACATTTAGTTATCTCGAAATAATAACGTTACCAAAATCACCCAGATCACATAGAAGACCGTCAACTATTAGGAACATTAAAAAAAATGCCCGAGACCGAAATTACACTGGTTCAAAATATCACATGTCCCACCACTTTTTTTTTAGCAAATTAGACAAAGAATAAAATCTATATTCAAAACTTCACACCGCAATTTCTTATCTCAATTTTTCGATTTTTAAAAGCTGAAATAGTCAAATTAATTTTCATTAAAAAACCGCTCCGCAGTAAAAGCGCGACGGTGAGCGCCGCAGTGCACTTATAAACATTAAAATGGCTAAAATTCATAAAGACATTCATAGGCAATAATTACAACCCGGTCTGAACGGTTTTCTGCAATCAGAGAGGCCCCCCAAAATTTTAATTTCAGTGATCGACAGAAGCAATTAATCATCAAAAGCCAAAGCCACCATAAAATAGTAAAAGCTAAATATCTGCATTTCTATCATATAAATTTTAAAAGATGCTAGTCGCACACACCTAAAAATTAATATTTACAAATTCATTTAAATAAATAACAATTAATATCAAAGTAAAATTGTTTCAGACAAAATAATAATAATAATAATAATTTCAGGCAACAATCATTGTTTCCACAGCGTATCATTAATCGCTGGATTTATTTATACGAGACTGAAACTTGTAAAATTGAAGTTTGATACACCGTGTAGCGAACCAGCCAGACAGCCAGTCGTATCGGGAGCTTTTAGCAAATCGGAGCTTTCGAGCGGGATAGATTTTATTTTTACTACGCACTTTCATTGAAATAACATCATGTTAACGTCGCAATAGATGACGACACAACCCCTATAAATACAAAATTTCAGACAAGATAAGACAATTCTACCACACGGCTTCACCGAGAGAACGTCGTGGTTCTAAATTCATTCTATATTACATTTATTTTTCAAGTAAAAAATTATACCACATTCATTATTAAATTCATTTTTTAAGTATAATTTTTCACTTTTTGCATACATACAAACTTGATGTCCCTCCGCGAATGACAAATAATTAACTTAAAACTGGTTGTGAACCCCATTATTAAACACCAACTGAACTAGAGCCCTTAGGAGAGTCTCTCGTTGACCGGTTCACAAGTAATAGATCTCACATGGGCCCCAGAAGTCATAAAATAGGCACTAAGAAATTTCTTCACGTACAAGGCTGGGTTATTTTTTGGTATCCAAGACACGAAGACGGCGTCCACCACCTATAAAGTAATTTTAAAACATTTACCGCAGAGAACCAGAAGTACTTCTTCGACAGCTTTTATCATCTGTGGATTTTGGTTTGAGGAGTCTTCCGTAATCAGATTTTACTGCAAAAATCTACATTGTTTTTTTATTTATTAAACGAATATATTATCATGATCTAAAAAAATCATTCTGTTTAATGCTTCACTTACCTCAATTAAATTTTAAAAACGTACCTTGAAATATTTCATAAATTTTTTTAATAATTAATTATCAGCGTCCTTTGATACTGTCAATAATAATTCATGTCACATATTTTAATAATTTTATTGACATTGACATTTTTGTGACTAAATTAGATATTTCAAATGTCAAACTGCCAGATTTATCCCACCTCCATTTTATGAGGTCAAATGCGTACAAAATCTCATATTACAGCAGCTTTATTTAAATACTTGGAAAATATATTTTATACGCTTGATATAGTAGACATGATATATAATCTTTCATCAAGAATATATTTTTTTGTAAAGTCAAGTACAAAAAATTTGGGCCAATTTTGCTCACCACAGAATTTTTCAATGTCTTTGGCATTTAGAACAAATGTACCAAATTTGCAAGCTTTATCTCAAAAACTGTGGTTGCTATCGCGATACTACAGACATGTAAACAGACTTTTTTTCCATATAGTTATGTTTTTTATTATAATTTGTTGAGATTCGTCCAGAAATGCAATAAAATTTTTTTAATCGAAATTGTACCTTTTTTTCTTCATCTTCATCTTCTGAGATCTCCGAGGACAAGGTAAAGAATTGACTTACATAGTCATTTTTTCAAAATAATTCTTTTCGCGAGGCTGGGTTTGTTAAGATAGTCTCGAACCTCAGTTTTATATTAGAAAATTTAACTTGTTTTAAAATTAAAGCTTCACTTGACTTAAAATTCTTTATTCAACAAAATTTTGTTAGTTCTAAGTTTGCCGGGTGTTTACTAGGCTGCCATACAAGTTTCAGATTTTATTGAAATTTTTCGACTTTTAAGGATCGACAGCCAAAATTTATACAAAAAATAATAATTTTCATCTAAATCATTTTGTTAGTCCACCAGGACATAGATGAATTAATTTTTACAGTTTCGATAACTTTCGAGTAAGTCGTTTGAAAATAAATTTTCAAATTTATTTTAATTTTAATAAAATAGTATTAAGCATAAAAAGTTACACTGCTCAAATAATTTGTTTCCGAATCCGACTTTTTTTTGGTTTTACTAGTCGTTCACTATTAAGAAAAGTTATGAAGTCTTGCGCGCCCTTGTAGGCAGGCTAGTAGTATCCGAGTTGTAGGTCAACTTGCCGTCCAGTCTGCTGAATTCCAACAAATTTTCAAGAAATTCTTTGAAAGCGTTTTGTGATTGTGAGTTTACGTTCATCTAAAGGACTCCCTGTCTAATTTTATTTTTGGTTACCGATTTAGTCAAATAAATTTTACACTTTCACAAATCACCTGATATCACCAGTAGTGGTGAGAGGTATGAGAAACTTCTCATACGGTCCAATGTTACTATCCGACCGACATCGTAGATGTCTCTGTGGCGGATAGCGACTTGCGAAGCAAGTACCGAGAGCGGTGACCTCTAGCCCAGGTGGACTAAAATACTGTTATTAAATATGATTTGAATGAAACAACTACTCGGCGGACAAATACCCCGACCTGCATTGGATTATACCTTCAAATCATGATAGATCGGTAGCCAATATCATTTGTCAATTCCTAACCAGACATAGACCGGTTTCGAACTTATTAGTTTTCCTCAGTATGTCATAGGTCATGGAACAGACAAATGATAGTGGCCGACCAGCTAGCCATATACTAACTAAGGTGAATTGAGTAGTGGGGAGAGGTATGAGAAACTTGTCATACGGTCCAATGCTACTAACCGACCGACATCGTAGATGTCTCTGTGGCGGATAGCGACTTGCGAAGCAAGTACCCAGAGCGGCGACCTCTAGCCGAGGTGGACTAAACTACTGTTATTAAATATGATTTGAATGAAACAACTACTCAGCGGGCAAATACCCCGACCTGCATTGGATTATACCTTCAAATCATGATAGATCGGTAGCCAATATCATTTGTCAATTCATTTGACCTATGGCATACTGAGGAGTACTAATAAGTTCGAAACCGGTCTATGTCTGGTTAGGAATTGACAAATGATGCGAATATAGGGACAAGCTCAGTCTATGCCCCACCAGCCAGATACAATACACTCACACGCACACACTCTTTAATCGATCTTTGTTAACAGTCGGCCACTTTAGCCGTTTTACACACGGTATACTAAAAACTCGTATCGACATGTTTAAGACAAGATGACATTAGCCTAAAAATCCGATTTTAACCGCATCGTATGCACAATTTTTAGCAACATCTGTTGATATGTCCTTTGGTGCGTATTTTTTTGACACACAGTTAACATATAGACCGGCGAGATTCATTCAAAATTAAACAAAATCGAAATTCTTTGAGACCAACAGTAGACAAAATAGTACACAGGCATTTGAAAGTAAAAAAAAATTATTTTGTTAATGAAATCTTTAATGTAAACAATAAATATTGTTTTTATCTTTTATCATTTAGAATTAATTAATACATTAGAAACTATGATTTATAGTGAATTTTGAATAAATTACTTATGTTGAAACAAAAAATAATTATTTAACATAAAAAAAAAGGACCAAGAAATTTGTTACCTAAATTGTAAATTTTTTTATAAAACAATAAATATTTATAAAGCACGTTAGTTAAACTTTGATTACATAAATGCAATGGTTTTTAATTTCTTTTATAATTATTCTCTTCTGTCAAGAATTTGACCATGATTAAAAAACTATTCCATAATAAAAAATATTTATTTGTCATAGAATTAAATCCCAAAATTTTAACTAAATTACTGCCATACTGAAAACGTGTATTTCCAATTAAATATTTTTATAACGAAGATATATATATATATATATATATATATATATATATATATATATATATATATATATATATATATATATATATATATATATGTTAAATTCGTTTTCCGGGTATACTCCCGCGTAGGTGATAGGCCCCGAGAGGGACCGTGGTTGTCTGAACGACGTTTCGGCAGAATCTCATCTGCCATCTTCAGGTTCTAATAGATAACTGCTTACTGCGGCTTCTGGTAACTCGAACTGTTCGAACAGTTCGAGTTACCAGAAGCCGCAGTAAGCAGTTATCTGTTAGAACCCGAAGATGGCAGATGAGATTCTGCCGAAACGTCGTTCAGACAACCACGGTCCCTCTCGGGGCCTATCACCTACGCGGGAGTATACCCGGAAAACGAATTTAACATTCACCACCCGCGAAAACCTGAAAAACAACATATATATATATATATATATATATATATATATATATATATATATATATATATATATATATATATATTATATATATATATATATATATATATATATATATATATATATATATATATATATGTTATATAATATTTCAGACACCGTATAGTAACTTAGAATATATTCTAGACTATCCCAGGATATCATATTTCACTACGTGACTGATAACAAATTCCTGCTTATTTTACTGTTAACTGCTTAATTTGCATTTCCTTTGTTATAAGCTTGGGAATCATTGATTATGCTGACAAAGTACAGCCTTCCAAGCTTATAAATTAAATTATTATCATTTGTTAACTCAGTTCTTATACTCACTTTCGACATGTTACATTAAATTATATTCAATTCAATTCATTGTATTTTTACCAAGATTCAACGTTGAGTCCATGTTAAATAAATAAATATTTTTTAAAAACAATTACGCAAACCGTAATCTAACAATTGGCGCAGTCGGTAGGATCTGAAAACTTTGCAGTTCGGGAGCCTAAATAGTTGTGTAACCCTCCAAGAGAACAAGGAGTCCATCTTCGAAAAGGTGCCTAACTAGTGGACAGGACCTACTAGAACAAGGAGAACTTCTTAGCTGCAGTGGTGGATCCCAATTCTTCAACAGAAAAGAACCTACTCCATGAAGCAAACCATAGAGTAAGAAATATTATAAGAATCATCTCGCATTATTATTTTAATTTTTTTTATCAAGCAACAAACAATTTTTATAATTTTATTTCACTTTTAATTTTTATTTTTATTTGGCTCTGACATTTCTAACTGTATCCACTCGCTACATATACGTGTGTAGAGATGAGCAAGAAGTACAGTTCGACTTAGAGACCAAACTAATTTTTATGTAAGTGCATAATTATTTCTATTATCCATTACTATTATTATTATCCCATTTACAATTATTCTACAAATAATAAAAACCGCATTACACCGTTAATGCACCACTAAAACAAATAAACTTCAATAAGTGCATAATTTTAATTAAGAAATACTTTTAATATTTTCCTTGATCACCTAAATTGATCAATTATTTTCTAAATAATTTCTAAATACTAAGCAACAAAATGCTAGACGCAGTTACAGAACAAGTTGAACCTTACAAACTATCTGAAATTTTTTCCATAATACCGGAGTTCGATGGCAATTCCATCGCACTACAAACCTTTCTTAATTCATGTATTTACGCCCACTCAATGGCTGTTAGAGACCAAAAGTTATTGTTAACCATACATATAAAAAATAAATTGCGTGGCAAAGCTGCCGAAATTGTAAACTCTCGTAACCCAGCTACATGGGCAGAAATTAAATTCTTATTAGTCTCATTTTGGCGACTCGAGAGATCTGACATCCCTCATTCAAGATTTACAGCGGATTCATCAAATACATAACGAATCTGCGTTAACATTTATAGCACCGTTACAAACGCATAATGCGAAAACGCATGCTGCAATTCAAAAACAACATTTTACTGCGGAGCAAAAACAAGCTCAAAGCGAACTAATCGAAACAATGACGTTAACTACTTTACTCACAGGTTTAGAACTAACACTAGGCAAAATTATTCGTGCCGGAAATCCTAAAAAATATGCTAGACGCTATAAATCGTATTAAAAGAGAATTACAGCTATCGTATTTTGAAACTCAAAAATTCCCAAAAAATAACGTTGCCAAAAATTCAATTCAAAGTCAAGTAAGAAGGCCAAACATTAATTTCCAAAAATTCTGTTCATTTTGCAAAAGAAATGGGCATACTATAAACGAATGCCGAACAAGGCAACAGCAACAACAACCTTCAACTTCTCAAAATTTCAATAGGCCAAATTTCCAAGGAAATTCAAACTATCAAAATTTTGCACAATCAAATCATTATCAAAGAACATTTCCACAAAACCAATATCCAAATCAATTTCAAAATCAACAACCATGCTCTTCTCAACAGAATAGGACTTCACCCATAAGACCGAATCCTAATTATAATCCACAAAGACAATCTGTAATACAGCACAACCCCAATTTTAATCACTTCAATAATCAACCAAAAACCCATCATTTAAATTGCGCAACTTACGATAACCAGTACACTGATCAATACAAAAATTATTCCTTTGATAACCAAATGCAAAATGAAACTTGTAATTTTAATAATTTTCAACCTGAACAAAATGAGGAGAATTATACTGCTAATTCTCAGGACACTCACTATGAGAATTATACTGCTAATTCTCAGGATACTTACTATGAGGATTATACTGCTAATCCTCAGGATTTTCACCAAGGCTTAGATCATCCAACGAATCCTCCCAACCAAGATTCAGACCCAGTTGCGAATTTACAAACACAAATACAAACCATGAACTTACAAGACGACTTGAACCCGTACTTAAACTTCCCAGAACAGACATTCATGTAAATTCATTACTATCTGTAAATCCTAAAAATCTTTATTATATAAAGGATATTACAAACAGATTTAAAATTTTAATAGACACCGGTGCAGGTATTTCTATTTTTAAACCTAAAACAGCCGAAAATTATCGACAAAGATTTTCTGAAAATGTAATAATACAGGGTATAACGGACCAAAAGGTAAAAATAAGTGAATCAGCACTTATACCATTTACAGAAGGCAATCCACATAAAGTTCATGTTCATAATTTAGATATAGACTTTGATGGACTGTTAGGCGCAGATTTTTTAGAACACTACGAATGTCAGGTAGATATAAAAAATAAAAAACTAATAACGAACTTTAAAACTGTACCGCTATTTAAGGTTACTGATGATTCGTGCGTACAATTGCCTGTTAGTTGTAAAAATGTAATGCAAAATCAATGTGAAAAACCCCATCCAGAAAATCAAAATTTAGATAATACCAATAACCAAAATTTAATATCAATTGAGCCGCGTATAGAAAAGATTTTTAAACTTAAATGTAATTTACGAAATACTGATGCTATACTGTTAGCTCAGGAATCGGACAAAGTACGTTTGCCAAATGCTCTCGTCAAAATTGACAGTAATGGAGAATTTTTAACATCAGTTATAAATCCTAATACAATACCTAAAATAATAGATCTTTCAAATCTTAAACTAGAACCTGTTGAGAAATTTAGAGAAATATTTAATTTGAATTCCCAAAATCTCGATTCCCAACAGACAGACAGACATTTCGAAATTAAAAAACAATTACGCTTAGAACATCTTAACGAAGAAGAAAGTTATTTAACTACTGAACTTTGCTTAAACTTTTCTGATATTTTCTACCTAGAAGGAGATAACTTGAGTTTTACGAACGAAATAAAACATTCGATTGACACAAATAATACAAAGCCAGTTTTTACAAAGTCATACCGATATCCGCATATTCATAAAGAAGAAGTCAAAACACAAGTTTCTAAAATGTTAGACCAAGGTATCATTCGACCATCAATCTCGCCCTGGTCTTCTCCAGTTTGGGTTGTCCCAAAAAAACTCGACGCGTCCGGAAAACAAAAATGGCGAGTCGTGGTAGACTATAGAAAATTAAATGAACTGACAGTTGACGACAAATATCCACTCCCAAATATTTCTGACTTACTAGATCAACTTGGCAAATGCCAGTATTTTACGACACTAGATTTGGCATCTGGTTTTCACCAGATCGAGATAAATACGGAAGACATTCAAAAGACTGCTTTCACCGTCGAAAATGGTCATTTTGAATTTGTGCGAATGCCATTCGGACTTAAAAATGCCCCATCAACATTTCAGAGAGTGATGGACAACATTTTGTTAGGTATCCAGAATGAACGCTGTTTGGTTTATATGGATGATATTATCATTTATTCACCAACCATTCACGAACATATCTCCCGTTTAACCGAAGTATTTCAACGTTTACGAAAAACAAATCTAAAAATTCAACCGGACAAGTGCGAATTCTTGCGCAAAGAAGTCACCTCTCTTGGTCATCTCATCACTAAAGATGGCGTAAAGCCAAACCCAATTAAAGTCGACGCTATTCAAAATTTTCCTCAGCCAAAAAATGCCAAAGAAATACAATCATTCTTAGATCTAGCTGGTTATTATAGGAGATTTATTTCAAATTTCTCTAAGATATCCAAACCATTGACAAAATTACTGCAAAAAGACATTCCCTTTAATTTCGACAATGACTGTACAAATTCCTTCGAAAATTTGAAACAAGCTTTAGCAACCACACCGATTCTAATATACCCGAATTTTAACGATACTTTCATACTAACTACGGATGCTAGCGCATTCGCGATAGGTGTAGTACTTTCGCAGGGCCCTATGGGCAAAGACTTACCTATTGCATATGCGTCCAGAACGTTATGTAGTGCGGAAACAAAGTACTATTGAACGTGAGCTCTTAGCAATAGTCTGGTCAGTTAAGCACTTTAGACCATATTTATTAGGCAGAAAATTCACGTTAGTTACTGACCACAGACCACTTACCTGGCTGTTCTCTATAAAGGACCCAGGAAGCAGGCTAGCTCGTTGGCGTTTGAAACTGGAAGAATATGATTACAGAGTCATATACAAACCAGGTAAAATTAACAAAAATGCCAAAAATGCGTTATCTAGAATCAAACTAAACCATGTTAAAGATTGTGTTACCTTTCAAACATCTATTTTAGCCGCTAATTCGGATGATGAACAGAATTCCGGCACTGAAGATTCCGATGATAAAATCACAGACGAACAATTTTTTCAAGAATTTAATACTTTCGTACATTTGTACAAGACAAAATCGCTAATCGATTATTCTAAAATCCAATTTTCTAATAAACAATTATTAGACAAGGAAAACAAAAAATATCATAACGTTCTTCCAACAACATAAACTGGAAGACTTTCACTATAAAATAATCGAGGATATTTTCGAAGAACATCCCGATTTTAGTAACGCTAAAATTAACATAGTTTCAAGTAAGACTGTCAGAAATCGAAAATATTTTATCATCCCGTTACCTTTCGATCTAGAATCTGTCAACGAAACATTATTTTATACTTTATTCAAACATCAAAATGATCTCGATCTTTCATGTACGTATCACGTAGAAAATAATTTAGATTTACCTACATTGGAGATGTTATCATTTATCTTTGCGGAAAAAGACTTAAAACTAGTAATTTGCCAAAACATCGTCAAAACTCCAGATAATGACTAAATTCCTATTATTATTGACCAAAATCATACAGGTAAAAATAACTTACACCGTGGGATAAACGAAACAATTCGGAGAATAAAAGTAAAATATAATTGGCAAGGTTTAACCAAAGACATTGAAAACTACATAAAAATTGCGAAACATGTCAAAAGACAAAAGTCTGCCGCAAAAATCTCAGCAACCCTTTAGTTATTTCAGAAACCCCACGACCGCCTTTTGAACGTATAAATATTGATATTTTCGAAACACCGAACAGAAACTACGCTTTAACCGTCCGAGATGAATTAACAAAATTCACTCAAGCATACGCCTTAAAGGACAAGACGGCGAAATCAGTTGTCAATACCTTATTGCTATATTTTCAACATTTTGGCACACCATTACGAGTACACTGTGACTATGGCCGTGAATTCGACAATAGCCTACTCAGAGACCTATGTACTCTATATGACATAAAACTGACATATTCTATCGTAGGACACCCGCAATCGAACGGTTCACTCGAAAGATTCCACGCCACATTTGCGGAAATGATAAGGGTTCATAATACAGAAAACCCTAACGAACATCCACTCACTATACTGCCTTATGCTGTTATCTGTTACAACAACTCGATCAATAAAACACACCGATTTACACCGTATGAGCTAATTTTTGGGCATACCTCAAACAGACCACTCGAAAAACTTTATAACCAAAAAGATTTGATTACTAAATACATACGAGACCTTAATAATCGAATATCCCATTATTATAAACTAGCGCGCGAACGAACGTAATTATAAAAAGAAAAAGCAAAAGTCCGCTTTGACAAAAATATTCCCGAAAATCGACCCAATTACCAAATTGGCAATAAAGTTTACGTCAAAGAATCACAAATCAAAGATAAACTACACAACAAGTTCAACGGTCCTTTCGAAATAATCGAAATTTTCCAAAATTCTGCTATTCCACTTAATCCAGACACTAACCAAACTAGCAAAGTAAATTTTGATCGAATGAAACCCTATTTTGAAAATTAACCTTTTTCAGGTTACTCCTGCTGTTCGTATCAGTAGCCCTAGCAGTTTCCCAATACCAAATTACACCAATTAATAACACCATTGGAATTTACTACCATGAAAAATCCGAAATAATTGTGACCAACGAGAAGTGGACACTATTAGTTCACAAGAATATATCCGAACTAAAGACACCATCCTAAACACCCTTAACCCTGCGTATCATAACATGAATACTTTCATGAGCGAAGTTAAGACTCATCTTAGCCTTCTAAAACAAATTTCTAAATTTATTCAATCTAAGTTTGACGAGGTATATCTTGATACAAAACGATACAAAAGAGGAATTATAAACGGAATCGGGACAGTATTTAAATCAATTACCGGAAATTTAGATGCTGAAGACGGTCAATACTATTCCGAATGTATTAATAAACTAAACAACGATGAGCATCAACTAGAAAACTTAATTAAAAACCAAATATCCGTAACAACATCGGTTATAAAAAATTTCAATTCAACTATTCAAAAATTACAAATTGACGAGGAAACATTTAATAAAGATATCAAAGATATCGAAGATGTGATCTTACGTACCGAACATGATATGCAAATAGTTAAAACAAAACTAAAGTTTCTCGAAATATGTGAACAATTAATGGCAAACTATTTATACATCGAGGACCATTTAAACGATATTCTAAATTCAATAACTTTTGCAAGATTAAAATTCATTCATACCTCTATAATTACCCCTCAGGATTTAATAAGCTCTTTACAAGAAATTTCACAAAATTTGCAAAGGAACAACTTGCCACTTCAAATAAAATTATCAAGAGTTGCTCAGTACCTAGATATTATTGAACTGCAAGCTTTTCAAACAGATTCAAGTTTAATTTTTGCTTTAAAGATACCTTTAGTAGATCCGCCAACTTACACAACCTATCAATTATACCCTATCCCTATTTTGGATAATAGAACTGGTTTGCACCACATTCTGTCAACCACTCAAAAATATATCGCGAGAGATGATGATTCTTTAATGTTTATACCTATTCCGGACCTGAAAGAATGCAAACAACTCTATATTGGAATTAAATTATGCTCTAACTTGTTTGCTTATCCGATCGACACCAATGCAATTTGTGAAGCAAGACTGTTCAAACATCTCAATCGCCTACCCGAAAACTGTCAAACATCATTTATCATTAGTCAAGGATATAATGTTCAAAAACTCCAGGAGATTTTCCAGCATTCTACCTCCGAGGAAAAGACCCAGTATCCATGAAGAAGAAACCGAAGAAATCGCATTGACTTAAAAAGACTGTTAAATGTGTTTTTCTATCTGAACTTAATGCAAAAGACATTCAGTGAATATTGTTTCATTTTTGTGCTGCATTTTAAATTTTGTCATTTTATTATTTTGTCACCTTTATATTATTTTATTATTTTATTATTTTATTTTCATTTTATAACCATTCTCAATGTTAACGCTTTGCTATTTTACACTATGTTAGATTTCATGCTTTTACACTGTTTTATATTTTTGTAAAAGTTGCTGTATAAACACCAACTTTTCTATAAGGGGGAAGTTGTTATATAATATTTTAGACACCGTATAGTAACTTAGAATATATTCTAGACTATCCCAGGATATCATATTTCACTACGTGACTGATAACAAATTCCTGCTTATTTTATTGTTAACTGCTTAATTTGCATTTCCTTTGTTATAAGCTTGGGAATCATTGTTTATGCTGACCAAGTACAGCCTTCCAAGCTTATAAATTAAATTATTATCATTTGTTAACTCAGTTCTTATACTCACTTTCGACATGTTACATTAAATTATATTCAATTCAATTCATTGTATTTTTACCAAGACTCAACGTTGAGTCCATGTTAAATAAATAAATATTTTTTAAAAACAAGTTTACGCAAACCGTAATCTAACATATATGTATATATATATATATATATATATATATATATATATATATATATATATATATATATATATATATATATATATATATATATACATATATATATATATATATATATATATATATATATATATATGTTATTAAATATGATTTGAAGGAAACAACTACTCAGCGGGCAAATACCCCGACCTGCATTGAATTACACCTTCAAATCATGATAGATCGATAGCCAATATCATTTGTCAATTCCTAACCAGACATAGATCGATTTCGAACTTATTTGTTCTCTCCAGTATGCCATAGGTTATGGAACAGACAAATGATAGTGGCCAACCTGCTAGTTATATACTAACTAAGGTTAAGTGAATAGTGGTGAGAGGTATGAAACTTCTCATATGGTCTGAATGCTACTATCCGACCGACATCCTATATGTCTCTGTGGCGGATAGCGGCTTGCATCACAGCAAGTACCGAGAGCGGCGACCCCTAGCCCAGGTGGACTAAACTAATGTGTTATTAAATATGATATATATATCGTGTATATATGTATATATATATATACATATATATATATATATATATATATATATATATATATATATATATATATATATATATATATATATATATACAGTGAGCACGTAAAGGTTGGAATAAATTCCGTAAAATCGTTACAAAGCAAGTGACAAAAATTCGCTTAGACACGTCGATTTTTAAATTCATTTCTTAATTTGTTTATTTAAAAAAAAATTTCTTACATCCTTTTTTCAAAAAGTTATGACGTCATCGGCAATTTTTTTAAATGGCAACCCCCATTTTTAAAAATTTCATTTGAAAGAGCACATTTTTCTGCATACAGTAGGTTAAATTCTAAGGCATGTTGCACGACGAAATTATCGAGAAAAAAACAATTTAACATTAATAGCACACACGTGTTTTACTTATGGTCGAACCCTGGTAGAGGAACTGTTTTACGACTTTTTTCACGTTTACGCTTTTTTTCATCTAGTAGAAACGCGGACCTGGCTGTCACGTTAGTTCACATTTACTCACATTCAGTTGTCACATTATTTAAAGTTTTAATAATCGAACGTTTAAGTGAGAGACAGCGAATTGAGATTTTGGTGATGATTGGTTGTAGAGACATGTCCCGAACACAAACTCGGGTTACTGATTTATTTAACGATAAATACTCTGATCGACCGATTACACAATCAACTGTTAGCAAAATAGAAAATAAGTTCCGAGAGTGTGGTCTTGTAAGAGATAATTATACGAGAGGTCGTCCTGCAATTTCAGAAAATAAACAGTTAGATGTTTTACTGACAATGGAGGAAAATCCTTACAAACCAAGTCGCGAAGTCGCAGCAGAGCAGTCAATTAGTTAGTCGACTGTTTTAAAATATTTGAAAAAGAATAAATGGCACCCATATAAAATAACTTTAGTTCACGAGCTTAACGAAGATGATTTCGACCGCAGAGTACAGTTTTGCGAAACCATGATGGAACGATGTAATACCAATCCACATTTCTTAAGTCGAGTACTTTTCTCTGATGAGGCCACCTTCTGCTTAAATGGCGCTGTAAATAGGCAAAATTGTCGATATTGGTCACATGAAAATCCACACTGGATGATGGAGGTACATACCCAGTTTCCACAGAAAGTAAATATGTGGGCTGGACTACAATTTTGGGTCCATTTTTTATTGACGGGTCATTAAATGGTGTAAAATATTTGGAGTTGCTCCAACAAAACATAATACCGGGACTTGCCGCACTGTATCCAAATGGCAAAAACCCTAATGTACCGGAGAACTCCATATGGTTTCAACAAGATGGCGCACCACCGCATTATTCGGTAATAGTGCGTAATTATTTAAGCGAAATTTTCTCAGACAGATGGATTGGTAGACGCGGTTCATTAGAAAGGCCAGCTAGATCTCCGGACCTAACTCCATTGGATTATTTTTTATGGGGTTACCTTAAATCCAAAGTGTATTTTAATAGACCGAATAACATTGAGGACTTAAAAGACAGAATTAGGTACGAATGTGGAAGAATTGGACCCGAAACAATTACTAACGTTTTGCGAGAATTTGAATTTCGTCTTGGACATTGTCAAGAAGTAAATGGTACGCAATTTGAACATTTAATTTAATTATTTTTTGCTAGATTTATTATTTCTTGTATTTCTGTTTTATTAAACTGTTACAAGTAGTTAAGATTTTTTTTTCGATAATTTCGTCGTGCAACATGCCTTAGAATTTAACGTATTGTATGCAAAAAAATGTGCTCTTTCAAATAAAATTTTTAAAAATGGGGGTTGCCATTTAAAAAAATTGCCATTGACGTCATAACTTTTTAAAAAAAGTATGTAAAATTTTTTTTTAAATAAACAAATTAAGAAATGAATTTAAAAATCGACGTGTCTGAGCGAATTTTTGTCACTTGCTTTGTAACGATTTTACGGAATTTATTCCAACTTTTACGTGCTCACTGTATATATATATATATATATATATATATATATATATATATATATATATATATATATATATATATATATATATATATATATATGTATGTATATATATATATATATATATATATATATATATATATATATATATATATATATATATATATATATATATATATATATATATATATATATATATATATATATATATATATATATATATATATATATATATATATATATATATATATGTATATATATATATATATATATATATATATATATCTATCATGATTTGAAGGTGTAATTCAAAGCAGGTCGGGGTATTTGCCCGCTGAGTAGTTGTTTCCTTCAAATCATATTTAATAATATACATATATATATATATATATATATATATATATATATATATATATATATATATATATATATATATATATATATATATATATATATATGTATATACATATATATATATATATATATATATATATATATATATATATATATATATATATATATATATATATATATATATATATATATATATATATATATATATATATATATATATATATATATATATATATATATATATATATATATATATATATATATGTATATATATATATATATACATATACATATATATATATATATATATATATATATATATATATATATATATATATATATATATATATATATATATATATATATATATATCGAGGCAACTACAGCAACCTGTGTGGTATTTCCGACCCAGGAGAAAATATAAGTACAGAGAAAGGGGCTGTATCGCGGGAGTATATACATTATAGTACAAAATAACTTGATTTAACAGGTACTTGGTCGATGCCCTAATATAGAACCATCCAAGTAGAAGTACAAAGGTGCGACTGGCTTCCTGTCAGTGGTTTTCCCTTTGTGTTTTATTTTTTAAGTTATGTTCATCATTTAACTTAGCTATACCGTGCTGAGGACGACCAATTAGTCAAAAACACGTGTCCATGGTTTGCATCCTTCTGCCATTTGCAATTTTTTGCATTCTTCCACCATGCATTCTTTACCTCATTTGTAATTTCTATTGCTGAATTTTGCAGTTATTATTCAATAAATTGAAAATGGTCACAAATAGCCATAGGAATGTACGTACAACAAATGTTCGTCTCTCAGTCCTACATCACATGGTCCAAAAATATACAGGGTGTTCCATTTGAAAAAAATTGAGAAAATTCAGTTCAAAGAGTTGTATATTTTAAAATCCCTTTTGGCCACCCTATATACTTTTAAGAAGTGAAAATGGCTGATCACACAGATGTCTCATAACTGGTACTAACATATTTCTTCTTAAAGTTAAGTTTTAAAAGATAACGTTTATTTCGACATCGATATTCTAATGTCCTTTGTAATCCAACCTTTTTCACTAGAATATATATTCATGTTTATTTTTCTTTTTGGGTTTCAATGCAAATTTGAAACAGACAAAATTTGAGTTTCAGCTTATAATGGGAAACATACAGCAATGTTTTGAAATTTTGTTTACATTTAATAAAAAAAATTCTCATATAGAGAAAAAGAATTTTGTGGAATATGCAGGGTGTCCCATCAGTAAGTACCGTCATTGAAAGGGGTGATAGAATTAGAAAAAATAAGTTGAATTTTGTGTATAAACATTTGCCTTAAATCAGTTCAAAGGGAGCTACAAGTACAACATAGTTATTTGCCAATAAATTCAAAAAATCTTAAGTTGCAAAAATTAAATGTGTTTATTAATTTCGCAATGATACATATTTCGTCAAATTTGTACCTAAATATCATGATTTCTTGGGGTAGTTACAGGGGGGAGGGGGCGAGAGAATTTTCGCTATAATTTTTTTTCTCTTATTTTTTTACATTTAAAATCAGTGTTAAAAACTGCTTAAAAAAATATGCTCTTACTAAATTTCGACAGGAGCCATCGTTTTGAAGTTATTTGTATTTTAATATTGCAATACAGGATAGGTATGCAATAATGGAAGGTAGAAACCTTCCGTTTTAAATAATAAAAAAAAGGTAAAAAAAGTTATAGCGAAAATTTACCCTCACTTCTGTGTAACTACCCTAACGAATGATGATATTTAGATAAAAATTTGACATTATGAAATCAATAAATGGTCCAAATTTAATTTTTGCAACTTAAGACGTTTATTGGCAAATAACTGTGTTGTACTTACCCCTTTGTACTTAATTATGGGACACCCTGTATATCACTCAAGCATACTAATTGTCTGTTGTCATCTGAAGTTCCAGCGTCTTCATTACGAATATTAGATGTGTTTTCCATATTATTTATTATATTGTCTAAGATAGACAATGTCTGTTTGGTAACTCTGATGGGATACATAAATATTTTGTTTAAGTTGAACATATTTGTATTAATTCAGATTCTCTCGAAATAGGTTAAAAAGTGGTTTACCTGTCCTATCGCTTTTTCGATGGTCAATGTACTGTCAAAAATATTAATTTGATAATTTGTTTAAATCGACCGATACATCTTATGTAGCGAGTATGTATCGATTTGCTTTCTTTCATATTTTTAGTAATGCCTCATACTGCGTAAAAAATACTGAATGTCAAGGAATTATGATGTGTCAAGGTTAACTGTACGTAACATTCTCATATGAGTAAATTTCATCATACAAAATAAACCAATTTCACTAACTTTTGCGGAAGAAGGTCCAGATGGAAGTATACAGTTACAATTAGTTAACAACCTGGATGTTGTTGACTGCAAACAATAACATTTCGGTTTGACGTGGAACCATTTCAAAACAAATTCAAAACAATTTTATTCTTAAATTAAATAATACAAAAATTTCACCTCCGGGTCCTCATATCCGGAGCCAACCAAATAGCCATGCGCGTTAAGCTATGTGGCAGTTTAGCGGTTGGACGAGATAAGGTCGGAGAAGGATAGTTACATTTTTTTACTAATACTAACTCCTGTTCATCGAGGAACATAAGCCTTATAACTAACATTTTTAATACTTAAAATTAAAATAATCAACTAACGCTCTTTGCACTTAAACGTAACATATGACGCGCACTTAGTTTTTAATATTACTCTAAGGCTAACAGGGGAGAAATCCTTAAAAAAAAACCCTCAAATCAATTGCATTTAATTTCAAATTTTTAATATGAAAATATTCTTGTTGAAAATATTTTTTGGTTTTTCTGAAATATTTTAATTTGAGATGATTAATTTGAAACAAAAGTTGAATTTGAATTTTTCAGGTATATAATAACACCACATGAAATTACAACCCCCTTTATCCCTGAAGGTCTGAAATGACTTTGTGTGGGAGAGGGCTACACATTTAGAGACAATGGACACACACCCAATATCCGAGTATACTACGATTAATCTCTCTCACAGAAAAATCCCAGTTCCTCGACCGGGAATCGAACCCGGGACCCCGAGGTTTCGAGGCAAGTACGTTACCTCTAGACCACGGAGCCATATGATGGACGTGACCTAAAGGGGTTGCCGAAATATCGGTAACAACTGGTAAGGTAATTCGTGTTTGATCCGAAATGGTGCGTTATACTTCCTAATTTGTGTAATATTGGCTGTTAGCGGACTGTTCATCAATTGATGAGTGTTGAAATTTTGAGTAATTTTGTTGATGTAGTCCGCTAGTGGTATTAGGTCGGGACATAGTTCGTGTAACTTCCTAATGGGTGTATCTTGTAGAATAAGTAATAGGCGTAAAAATTTATTTTCCAGAACTTTCAATTTGTGTATTTTCGTCACCGACGTGCTGCACCACGCCGGCGCCACGTATCTTAGGGCCGGTCTCAATACACTTGTGTATATTAATTTCTTATTTGTCATATTTAATTTGCTATTCCTTGCCGTGAGCGGGTATAAACTCCTTGATAAGCGATAGACTTTTCGTATGGTCATGTTAATGTGCTTCAAAAAAGTTAAACCCTTGTCCAAATGAACCCCTAAATATTTGACGTTTTGTTTGGTCTGAATTTGGATACCCCGGATCGAAATTGGTGTCATGATTTTATTGTTTGTAAAATTTTTTCTAAACACCATCTCCTCCGTGTTTTCCTCATTCACTTTCACCTTCCACTGGTCATAGTACGCTGCTGCCCGGACCATGTGAAAATTTAACAGCTGATTCACTGCTTGGGCAGACCAGCTGTGACTGTACATGGCTGTGTCGTCAGCGTACATAATCAGATTCGTGTTAGGGAACTGCGGAAAATCGGAGATGTATAAAATTGAATAATTTTGGTGCGATAACCGACCCCTGACATGGAACCAGGAACTTGAACTGAAATGAAATAATGGTTCTTATTCGATTCCGATTTTAAACGTAATTAAAATAACGGTTCCAGTTCGCTTCCGGTTTTTACAGGTCTGTCAACTTCTATTTGAGTCGGGTTCTTATGTTGTTCTTTCGGTACATAATGGATATTTTATAAAAATTGCTAAGAAAAAATGTGTTGTTAATAATTTCTATAATCAATTTAATTCAGTGCTTTGATAATAACAGAAGTAACATTATTTGTCAGTTAAGAATTCTATTCACGTACACGACATACAAGAAAAATTTCTGATGTGGTCAGCACATAACTTTCTTATATATCATCATGACCGCTAAAAAAACTCTCTGGTTAAATCTTCACTTACCTCAATTAAATTTTTAAAACGTACCTTGAAATATTTCATAAAATTCTTTTAATAATTAATTATCAGCGTCCTTCAATACTGTCAACAATAATTCATGTCATATATTTTAAAAATTTCTTCTTATTGACATTGACAATTTTTTTTGTAACTAAATTAGATATTTCAAATGTCAAACTGCCAGATTTATCCTGGCCCCATTTTATGAGGTCAAATACGTAAAAAATTTCAGTATATATTAGCTTTATTTAAGTGGTTGGAAAATATATTTTATTTGCTTGATATAGTAGACATGATTTATAATCTTTCATAAAGAATATATTTGTTGTAAAGTCAAATACAAAAAAAGTTTGGGTCCAGTAGACCCCCCTGCAGCTGGCCAATTTTGATCATTACCGAATTTTTCATTGTCTTTGGCCTTTAGAACAAGTGTACCAAATTTGATACTACAGACATGCAGACAGATCTTTTTCCATAAAGTTATGTCTTTTCATTATAATTCGTCGAGATTCGTCCAGAAATGCAATATAATTTTTTTAATTTTTTTCCCGAAATTGTACCTTTTTTTCTTCTTTCACTCATTATGTCTGTTCTGGTGGTACCACATTCACCAAATTTAATGTGTCACCTGAAATTTTGTTGACAATCTTAACTGCCAAATTTGGGAAGTCTCCCATTAGTATTTTTTGGGTTATCGTAGGCGGGCGAGCGGATGGTCGGACGGACGCACGCACACACGCACGCACACACGCATGCACTCACGCACCCACGAACGCACGCACGCACGCATCCACGCACCCACACACCCACACGCCCACACACCCGCACCCACGCAACCACGCACGCACGCACGCACACACACACACACACACATACACACACCGACAGACATCATTCGGAAAATAGAATGGATTCAGGAGGGTTCAACACGTATAAATCACAATTACTATACTTCGTTATATTAGGTATAAGAAAGTAAAAAAGCAGCCCCAACGGTAGTATCACCCTTGAGCGGCGGCAGGTGAAATTTGGTTATGAGGCAGTAGTAGTTATCGGTCCTGGACTCTAGTCCGGTTTTCTCCTTGGTCATCACTGACAGTTGGATGCCGACGTGTAGCGACTCTGATTTTATCCACCCAATTGGTGCAAAAGTGGGTCGGATAACCGTTATTCAACTTCATCCAGCAACTTCAGGATACATCAGGCGACGTTGAAACAGCGTTAAAATGCTGTTAAGGACAGCAAACTAATAAATTAAAATATTGGCATTTTAACCACATAAACATAATACCTTAGCTTTTCACCTGTATTAATAAAATCGTGTATTCCTTAAATAGTCAAAATACATAAAAACTATCAACAAAACTAGAGGGTGCCCGAATATTTGCTCCCCAATTTCTGATAGACATTGTATAATGTCATCTTATGAATAATGCCTGCTGAAAATATTATTTCGACAGTGTTTTTATTTACATAACTTCGAAGTTGTTTATAAATTAAGTTGCACAAGACTAGCGCAAATCGTTTATAAATGATTAATCAGTAAAAATAAGAAAATAGTTACTGTTTACACAGATTATTTCACTGATAAGAATCAATTCAGTATTTTTTAACATCTCAGTAAATTAAAGTGAATAGTTCAAATTGAAATAACAATTGCACAACGTTTTTCATTGAGAATAATACTGGTATGACAGTGTGCTAAAATATTTGTTATGAAGAGAAACATAAATAAATAATCAGGCGCCAGATTATTGCATATTTTTGAATGTTACAAAATTTTAATCTTTTGTCACTGTCATTTAGAAAGTATACAGTTAACATACCATTCATATCTAATAAATATATGTATGTATATTTGAGAAAATTAAAGTGGTTACCATATTAATTTTCTGTTTCGTAAAATAAACAACTAGAATACTGTTTAAAATAGTACATAAAAAATTCTTTTATATACAGGGAGATTTATGGGGAATGGACCCCTCTTTATCTCAGTTAGTTTTTAAGATAAAAATTTGGGAAAAAATTTGATTAATATGATTTGTTATGAATTTTTTTAAATGCATAACTCGATATACAAGTGAATTAAGAATGAGGGAGCTGCAGCCGAATTTTTTGTTGTGAATATAGTGATATAAAACTTTATACGGTTATATTTAATACTTTTTGAGACATCCAACTTCAAAGTTTCATAATATTGCATATATGGAATCCGGCATAATTAAAGTTTTAAAATGCAGTAGGCTATAGAGACTTGTCTCTAAAATAAAATAATGGTGTATTGCGCGGTAGGCTATGACAATTATTATGTTTATTGTTTAGTGCATACTGTTTGGCAATTGAAGGGTTTTTATCAAAAACAGCCAAAGTCAAAAATGTTGTATTTCTAGAATATTAAAAAAACTTTGCCAAGTCGTTACCTTTTGAGTTATCTATTTTTAAAGTTAATATGGTTAAAAGTAATTACTTTTTAGTGATTTGCAATAAATTTTATGATTATAAAAGATTTAGTTGTGTAGAAAAAAAAATAAAACCAATTGACATTGGTTGTTTTTGCTTAGAAAAAAAATAAAAGTCACGCATATCTTCAAATAATTTATTTTATAATCAAAAGTGTCTAAATGTATTAAATTCTTATCTATTCGCAACCATCACTGTTATCTTCTTCGTCAAGATCAATATTGGTGGTAGATTCTGTGACGTAAAACTTTTGGTAAAAAGGGCTTTCTGTTTTTTAAAAAAGGCGGCCAGAGCTATAATATTTTTTTATTTTATCGGAACTGATAGGAAGTCGTGTTTCATACAAGGACTTCATATCTATGAAATTTTCCATGGTTTTTTTATTTCGAATTGCGCACTGCGTCCATGGACCCGAATAAGTTTCTCGTGTTTTGACATATGGAGAATCACCAGATACTTCAATAAAACGAGCTTGTCTCAGGTTTAAACTTGGTCTTGGACGTCATTGCTGCATTAGATAGTGCCAACAGCTAAAATTTAAGTAAATATGACATTGTTTGTTTTTGATAAAAACCCTTCAATTGCGCTACCATCTCGAATAGAAAATAGTAAAAATACTATACGGGAAATATTACTTATTATAAAAAACATATAATAATTAGAAACTATAACACTTAACTTTAATAAATTAATAATGGTATAATAACACAACTCAAGTAACAACATTGTATTAGTTTAAAAATTGTTCACTGTGAGAACCATTTTTTTCAATACACAATCTTAGTACTTTTAAAATACTATCGAACACTTTTGGCAAAATATCACTATTATTAATATTGTTTACAACCGTCGAAAGTCGCTGCTGCAACTTTAGCACAGTACTAACTTGGTCTTTGTAAACTTAATTTTTTATGTGCCCCTAAAAAAAAATCTAAAGGCGTGAGATCGGGACTATGGAGAGGCCATCTTATGGTGCCATTTTTCCAAATACATTCTAAAAAAACCTTGATTTAACAATAGATAATTGTGACAGGGTGCGGCATTTTGTTGCCAAATAATAATAATAATAATAATAATAATATAAGTTTATTTATTTACCTTATTTTATATGTATATACAAAATGACAATAATTGTGTTGTTTAATTCCTTAATGGTAATTAAAATATATATCTTAAATTTAATTTATTTTATTACAACACTGACCCTTTATACAATAAACAAACTAAGAAATCACTTAAGTAAATCAGTTTACTTGTTAGTGAAGAGAATACATTTTTTAAATAAAATAAAAATAAATAAATATTTATTGTTATTTATACACATCACACAGATACTCATTCATTCACATACCTCATACATACACCTATACATACATAAACACATTCACACATTTAATTTTTTTTCCTAGGTAAGTATGTTTTGATTTATAATGTCATGTATATCTGACCTGCGCGTATCTAATATCCACTTTTTTTAAAGTATTTTTTAAAAATGCTGTATCTATCTATATTTCTGAGGTTAAGTGGCAAGCTATTATATACTCGGGACTCCAGATAGGTATATGATTTTTGGCCAGCAGTTTTTATACTTCTTGGTTTTAGACAGCTATTTTGTTTGGTTCTTGTATCATAGTTGTGTTTGATTTGTTTGATGTTAGTTTTGTTTTTAAATGTTTTGATAGAAATTTTTAAATAAAATAGTTGTTTGACATCAAATATCTGACCTTCTTCATATAGTAAATCGCTGGGGTAGGTGATATTTTTATTTAAGATAATTCTCATTTTCCATTTTTGAACATTATTTAATTGTTTTAAGTGAGATTCGTTTACCCCTCCCCAGCCAATTATACCATAAGAAAGTAGAGATTGAACCAGTGCATAATAAATAATTTTCAGGTGGGAAACATCCAAGTAACTTTTTAAGCATTTGAAAGTGGATAATAAACCTCTTAATTTTTTTGTCAAATTGTTTACATGTACATCCCATCTCAAATGTCTATCTATTATAATTCCCAAGTATTTAACTGAGGCAGCTTCTGGTATTTCTATAGATTCTTCAATTTTAAGTGGACCCAAATTTGGTAAATGATTTGAGTAGCTCGCAAATGATAAGTAATTTGTTTTATTATAATTTATTGTCAGTAAATTGTAGTCGAACCATTTTTTAATATTTATAAAATCATTTTCTGCTTTGCTTTTTAGATTTTGCCATGTATCAGCTTTATAAAGAATTACAGTATCGTCTGCGAAACTTATTATCATGCCTTCCGTTTTTAATAACAGTAAATGGTTTATATATAATGTGAACAAGATAGGTCCCAGAACTGTTCCTTGCGGAACACCGTATTTAACACTGTTTGCTGAACTAGTACAGTTGCCTATGTTTACATATTGTACCCTATCAGTTAGATAACTTTTTAATAAGTTCAGGACATTTCCTCGAATACCATAATTTTTTAATTTGTTTAGTAGTTTTGTATGACAAACGGTATCGAAGGCTTTTGCTAAATCAATATATATACCTAAACATGGCTTGGTGAGTTAATTTCTTGTTGATTTTTCTTGGATCTTCCTTACTTGCTCCGGAACATGAATTCTGGGTCGTCACATCTATATCAGTCTGAGGTTCATTTACGTTTAGTTCCAGTTACGGCTCGTGGGTGTGTTCTTCCTCGTTTATGTATAATTTATTGTTCTTAATGATAGCATACAAACCCTGTTGCTTAGCCTTTTTTTGATGTACTCATAGTAATTTATTAATTTTTCGTTCCTCCTCGGTTAGTTCTGAGGTAATATATATATTGGAATCTTTCAGTTTATGACAGTTTTTTAGAACTTCTAGTTTTTTAGAAAAGCTTGTGAATTCAACTTTAATGTTTTTTATATAATCTCTACCAAAAGAGTATATATTATTGATATCTCTGTTTTGTACATCTATTTCAAGGTGTGTTTACAATAAATCCACAGTATCGTTTAACAAGTTATCAGATTGTTCAACCCCAAATATAACAATATTATTTTTCCTACCTTTCTTTTCCAAAATTTGTATTTTTCTTTGTAAGGCTTTATTTTCCTTTTTCACCTCATCAACATTTTCATTGGTCTTGTTTTGTTTACTTTTTAATTCTTCTATGGCTCCTTGAAGATTATCCTGTTTGGCTTCTATGGACATAAGCTTTCGGTAAATATCTGCAATTGTTATGCTTTCAAAATTTATAGACATACTTCGTTTTTTTTACTGTCACTCTGTATATTTATATTTTACTTTGTAGACTTGACTAGACAGTTTTATAGTAAAAACACACTGTTTTCTTAACTTGCCACTACAAAAAGTCTTTGTGATAGATAACTCAGCCAGATATTGTTTAAACAAGCATAATTTTGCTGTAACTGTTCATTTGATACATAAACTAATTATATATGATTATTCGACAGTTCTTCATCATTACATTGATATAAATTTCAAGTGTATTAACAAGGTTTTCCACTATATAACACACATTTAACTGCAGAGCTACACACACTTAGTACATAGCTTGTCGAATTCAATACACACATCATGTGTCTTATATGATGAAGAGGAATATTATCAATAATATTGCTTTTATTTGTTCCTAGAAATTCTAAATTCCTCTCTACCGTCAAAGAACCGTTGTAAAAAAATGATAGATTTGTTCGTTCAATATTCCACTCCACATACTGAAAGTCGTGCGTCTTTGAAACTGTATCTCTTTAACTAAATAAGAATTCTCTTGGACCCAAAAATGTGTGTTCCTATTATTAAAGATACGTGCAGTTGTAAAAGATGCTTCGTCCGTCTAAAATATATAATCGAAACATTTGGATTTTCATTAAATTTGTCAAGTAATATCTGACTAAAATTTTGTCTTACAATTCTGTAGTTTGGGTACAGTTTATTGACTCTGAGAGGCTTGTAATCGTGGTAATTATGTTTCATCACGCATCTTTGTATTCTTACATAATTTGTATATAAATATCTGTAGGCGTCTCTTATGAATTTTGTCGAATTTTCCTGAAAATATAATAATAATTCCAATTCTACATCTACATTTGCAGCAAAGGTACCTTTTCTTATTTTGCATTGAATATGTCGTCAGAAATTTGATATATATTCTTTTAAAGGTATTTTTGCTGAGCGTAAACCTTTCAGGATACCTTTTACAGTAAACTCTTAGAGCAGCATGAGCGTCTTTATTATTTTTAATATATATTTCCACAATTTCTTCCTTTGTATAATATATTTCGAAAAAAAAATTCTCAACAAGCCATACAACGGATATAATGACATTTACTAAATAATAAACATAATAATTGTCATAGCCTACCGCGCGATACTCCATTATTTTATTTCAGAGACAAATCTCTATAGCCTACTGCATTTTAATGTTTAATTATGTGAGATTCAGTATATGCAATATTATGAAATTTTCATGTTGGACATTTCGAAAAGCATTAAAGATAACAGTATAAAGTTTTATATTACCTACTGTATTCATGGCAAAGAAAAGAATATATTTTTTTAAAAAATGTGGGGTGTTCCATTAAAAAGAAAATCAGCTGCAGCTCCCTTAATTTTAATTCACCTGCATATCTAGTTACGCAGTTAAAAAGTTCATAAAAAATCATATTAACTAATTTTTTTTCCAAATTTTTATCGTAAAAATTATCTGAGATACAGGGGGTCATTCTCCATGAATTACCCTGTACAATGTGCTCCAAGATTGACCACTGTAGATGTGAGAGACAATTTTATTTCGAAATGGGATGATTTTTTATGCAAATTGACTTGCTTGTTTTTTTCTTTTAAATTGACAATTTAAAAAAAATCCCTAAGAACATGGGTCCGACAATGCTTCCCTATCAGGTCATGGTCCCACAAAGTTAAAGAAAAATAAAAAAAGTATGTGATTATCTTTCGTAATTTTTATTTGAATAATAATGTTAACAAGTAATAACTTAACTAAATTAAATGTTCAAGTGTCCACCTTGCAAACACACAGACTTGTATTCTACTGACCCCTGACTGTCTTGCTCTATTAAAAATTCTCCGAATATTCTGAATACTAATGAAGGAATCGACAATTCTGTTGCGAAGATCTTTTTGGTCTACAGTGGGTTTTCGGTATATTAAAGATTTCAGATAACGTCAGAAAAATTAATCTAGGGGATTCATATCGGAACAGCATGGTGGCCATACTTTTCCCGCTAGATCTTTTTGTTGACAGTTATCCCGGTGTTTTGCCACGCAAGCTATTCAACGCCGGGGATAATTCGAAATCAAATAATCTCGCACGGCAATGCCAAAATATGCTGGAGAACCATCATATTGTATGTAACACATATTTTGTCTCAATCGGTAGGGAACTTCGTCCAATAATGCATTTAGTTCAAAGTCAAGAAAATGACGGTAATTATCCCCTGTCAGGCGCTCAGAGAGAAAATATGGCCCTATTAACTAATTCTGACTCTCTAACAATCCCAGCCCAAATTTTGAAAGAAAATTGGTGTTGAAATCTATTCTCTATAATAGCATGCGGATTCTTTATTAGCAAAAATCA
Source organism: Rhamnusium bicolor (assembly GCA_029963845.1). NCBI lineage: Eukaryota > Metazoa > Arthropoda > Insecta > Coleoptera > Cerambycidae > Rhamnusium > Rhamnusium bicolor. Next base: position 652,064 of record JANEYF010001369.1, read on the forward strand.
AGCAAACTCGAGAATTTACCTTAAATACCGACAAAATTCATCGGCGAAAATCTTGATTGGCTAAAATTGACACTTTCATCCACATTTTCTGTCATCTATTACTTCCACATATCCGTAAATGTTGTAACTTTTCTAAATAATTACATTCTTTATTTCAACGTTTGTTGGTTCTTCACTACAATGTCCGATTTTCCCGAGAATTTTCCAAACCTTGTTATTTATCTTTTTCAACGAATAAGAGTCAGTTCCGTATCAGTCAAATAATTTGTTAAATTTTTAATTTCACTTAACTGTAGCATAACTTTTCTATAAAAAGTCTATGAATGCCGGAAAATCTTTATTGTTGTTCTACTGCTTCTCGACGTCATGTTCGATTGGTTCCAAGTAAGAAAATATTTACTTCAAAGTTAATATCATTTTATAGTAGATTTTGAAGGTATACGTAACTTTGTAGTCATTTTGTACTAGTGGGAAGTAGTAAAAATCACTTTAAAGTTTCTTCGTTTGTCGAAATAACGTTATTTTTACTGAAGATGTCATTAAAAAGTTACACAACTTTAAAGTTACAGAAAAATTTCCAGCAATGTTACAGAAACTTTAAATAGAACTTTTAGTTATCATTACTTTGAACTGATTCTTTGGTAATGCTATTCAATCGTCATTACTACCAATTCTCACTTTAAAGTTGAAAATGCTTTAAAGTAATGTAGGGTAGTATCCGCGACGTTGCACATACTGTAGCAATTACATGAAAGTGTAATAACTGTGCAGTACCTGAATTCAATGGAATTTACGTAATTGTAACTACACGGGCATACCACAAGGTGAATTTTACACTAAAACCGTAAACTTAGTTACAGCTATGTAATGCCTACTATGTTAAAATCCGATGCCAGTTTCCGTCACTTTGGTGCCCATTGAGTTATCTTCGAATGTAAATTCAACCTTACAATGATTACAATAATATTTAATGTACTTTATTCTAATTCTGTTTATTTAATACTGATCTTGTTTGGTCGGAAGCGATATATTTTTTATTGCAATTGTATTTTTTTGACAGAAAAAGGTTTATCTATGTCAGGCACGTACTTGATCGTGAGGCGAATAAAAATCAAAATAAAATTTTAAGCATTTTTATTATTACCTACTTTGGTTTTTATCGTTTTTTGTGAAAACCATTACTCCTAAGAAAAAAATGCAAGAGAAAAACTTTCCTTTAAATTTCCTGTTTCAGTTTTCAAACTAGTCTATGGAAAAATCTTTCTAAGGTTCCCTGCAAACACACCTTTAGAATAAATCTGTTGTGTTCAAATTAAATAGAGTTGTAGCCCTCAGGGGCTATTGGTCACATGCGAAATATGATTGTTGTAAGTCAATTTTGAAGGGCCACAACTCTACAGCGAAGCATTTCCGGATCCATGTTCATAGGAACATTTTTACTTTATAATATAAGGCAGTATAGTAATCGTGATTTTTTTTCGATCTCGAGATTTTGATTGATATATACGTTTTGAACCCTCCTGAATCCATTCTGACTATTTTCGGAATGATGTCTGTGTTGTGCGTGCGTGCGATCGTGCGTGCGTGCGTGCGTGCGTGCGTGCGTGCGTGCGTGCGTGCGTGCGTGCGTGCGTGCGTGTGTGTGTGTGTATGGATGTGTGTGTATGGTATTTGCTGTGGCATATTGTGCGTGCACAATCCTGTACTCTTACCTCTGTTCTACTTGTGACATCTTACACTCCGATGTCACAGCAAAATACGCTCCAAAATGGTAATTGTATGACGATATTCCACCAGATTGAAATTGCCACCCTTTAACTTGGCAATTGAAAATTGTATATGACTAAGACCCTCACCAACGTTTATTTTACTTAAATAACGAAAATGTGTAAAAATGCAACAATTACTGATGTGGCACATGGGCATTACAAGAGCTTGTGGCATCGTAGATTTGGTCTGGTCAAGTGCGCCCTCTAGGATACACACTTTTCACTAATTTACACAATTTCACTATTATAACAAGTTTCGATTGACGAGGCGAGCGCGCTGTTCTCTTAAGGATTAGCGTAAGTATGTAGATTGGGACTTTTTCAAGATTATTTTTTATTTCCCTTTGTGATGACAATATTATTTATAATTACGAGGACATGTATTATTACATTAATTATTGCATTAATTATATAAATTTGAATATTAAACAAATATTCATAGCTCGAAAAATATAATTGATACGGCAAAAATACAAGGCAGCAAATTTGTAGAGCATGTAAGAATAGGGGGTAAACCTGAAAATCGTGCTTTAAGGGGAGGGGGGAGTGACATTATTTTAACTTATTATATAATTACCCATTTCCTTTGTTAAACTTTTAGGTTTTAGAACGTTTTGAGTAGTTCCGTCAGGATTTACGTTTGTATTATAAATTAGAAATTACAAGCAGTAGCGTCCTCAAAAATAGTATTTTATCGAGTTAATGTAATTTTGTTGCAATATTTGCATACGGAAAATTATTAAGGTATGGAAAAAAAATACAAGAGAGGATATTTGTAGGTCATAAAAAAATGCAGAAATAGATATACTCAAAAGGTAATTATATCAACCATAGTCGTGCTGAAAGGAAGGAAAAAGTGAAATGTTTTAGACCATTGTAAAAATTTCCTATTACTTAAAAATCTTGTTTAGGTGGTTTAAAGAAATACGTAAAATTAATAATTTAAAAAAAGAGTATTCAGTAGCGTGCGTTCAATTTTTATTGCTTATCTATTTATAGTGATATAGTGATATAGTATTGGCGTTATTTTAAAACTGTCACAATAATCATATAATTTTTATTTTCATCTTATATTGTTAGGACTCAGTAGTTATTTTGTAAATTGTGATAATCCGGCATTTATTTATTTTATTAGGTTAAACAGAGAGATCCAGAATCACTGAACGTGCCGCTATAGTTATTTATTTCTGGCATCCTATAAGGTTTCTTCTCACCTTCTTTGTGTATTAAGTTACTATTACTCGATGAAATATATGTCATGTTTGGCATTGCTAAAAGGATAACCTTTTATCAAAGAAATATTCCTCTAATTCTGAAAACGGAATCAGAGAGTATATCGAAACTACAATTTTAAATAATTTAAAATATTTGACATTTAAGTTTCATTTTCAGGCTATATTTTTTCAGTGTGACATTTTTGATAGGCAAAATATTTTTTTTGAAAACCAACCTGTGATATCGTTTTGGTGCAGAGGTATATTTAACAAATTTGTTTAAATAATGTATAGGACAATAGCTTAATACCCAAAGAAGATAAAAATAAGTAAAAGTATATTGTTATTAAATATGATTTGAACGAAACAACTACTCAGCGGGCAAATACCCCAACCTGCAGTGGATTATATCCTCAAATCATGATAGATTGATAGCCAATATCATTTGTCAATTCCTAACCAGACATAGACCGATTTCGAACTTACTAGTTCTCCTCAGTATGCCATAGGTTATGAAACAGACAAATGATAGTGGCCAACCTGCTAGTGATAGACTGACTAAGGTAAATTGAGTAGTGGTGAGAGGTATGTGAAACTTCTCATATGGTCCAAATGCCACTATTCGACCGACATCATAGATATCTCTTTGGCGGATAGAGACTTGCGAAGCAAGTACCAAGAGCGGCGACCTCTAGCCCAGGTGAACTAAACTACTGTTATTAAATATGATTTGCACGAAACAACTACTCAGTGGGCAAGTACGCCGACCTGCATTGGATTATACCTTCAAATCATGATAGATCGGTAGCCAATATCATTTGTCAATTCCTAACCAGACATAGACCGGTTTCGAACTTATTAGTTCTCCTCAGTATGCCATAGGTTATGAAGCAGACAAATGATAGTGGCCAAACTGCTAGTCATATACTGACTAAGGTAAATTGACTAGTGGTGAGAGGTATGTGAAACTTCTCATATGGTCCAAATGCTACAATCTGACCGACATCATAGATGTCTCTTTGGCGGATAGCGACTTGCGAAGCAAGTACCAAGAGCGGCGACCTCTAGCCCAGGTGGACTAAACTACTGTTATTAAATATGATTTGAACGAAACAACTACTCAGCGAGCAAATACTCCGACCTGCATTGGATTATACCTTCAAATCATGATAGATCGGTAGCCAATATCATTTGTCAATTCCTAACCAGACATAGACCGGTTTCGAACTTATTAGTTCTCCTCAGTATGCCATAGGTTGTGAAACAGACAAATGGTAGTGGCCAACCTGCTAGTCATATACTGACTAAGGTAAATTGAGTCATGATTTGAAGGTGTAATCCAATGCAGGTGGGGGTATTAGCCCACTGAGTAGTTGTTTCGTTCAAATCATATTTACTAACAGTAGTTTGCTAGCATTTGGACCATATGAGAAGTTTCACATACCTCTCACCACTACTCTAAAAGTATATTACCAATATTAATGCACCCATTAAAATGGTTGCTACCTTCCAGCTGCAAGTATTCGTACTATCAACCACGCCCATCCAGACGTGCCTATTTGTCATTTAGTTCAGATTTTTTTTTTGTTTGCTATATACATCTCTAATAAATATTTTTTTTCTTAGCGTCGTTTCCGATGGCACCTGATATACACTTTTGCAAAAATTGAACGAGACATTTTAAAAAAAGTTAATCTCCGTTGTCTTTAATTTGTACTGTTTACGTATCTACACAATAATTATTTGTTGTGACATCTTTCAAATACACGAATAGGTAATATTTTGCTGATATTCTAGTACTCGCCTCTTATTGTGACATTTTTATACACAAACTAATAACTACTATTTGTTGTGACATCTTTAGTAAATAATATATAACAGTACAGATAATACTTTGCTGTGACATTCTAGCATACTCACATATTTATTGCAACATCTTTATGCACACAAGCTAATAACTATTTGTTGTGAGATCTTTAGTACACATGAGTATAGGTAATACTTTGCCACAATAAATAGTTACTAGCATGTGTGCAGCAATAAATATTAAGTACCAATCCTAGTGGCATAAAATATTTCTGAAATATGTATAATATAGAATGTTTCCACAATATTGCAAAGATTTAAGAAATATTTTAGAAGTATGTAATAAAAACAATTAAAAATATATGGATATTTAAGAAATAATTTACAATAAATATACAATAGGACATATTTAAAAAATATTTAGTGATAAATATATAATGCAAGCTATAACAGCAATATTTAGGACGTAATCAAAAACAAATGTATTAAACGGTTTATTCCAAAAATTTTTAAGTAAAACTTAAAAATAGATTTATAATTCGAAATATATCAAAAAGTATTTCATATATAAAAAAAACCGTCGCAAATATTGTACAACACTAAGAAAACTTATTGTAGAAATGTTTGGTGTTATCAGCAAAGTATCATTATATCTACTCATGTGTATCAATAAAGATGTCAAAACAAATAGTTATTATTACATTTTTTATACACACAAGGTAATAACTATTAGTTGTGGCAACTTTAGTATACATAGACGTGTTAAAAATACTACGTATTTAGAGTGTCTTCCAATGACTTTGACGTCATTGGTGCATTCATTTTCAACATGGGGAGTTGGACATAAACACGCGATCCGCCTATATCTATAAATTGTTGTTAGACACTTTACAATAACGAACCCCGTCGGTAAGTGTAAGCAACTGTTTTTGTAGCTGCAAGCCGTCCAATAGGGGCCCCTTGCACTCGATATATACTTATATACTTCATACATTAATAATTTACATCAAGTTTAATTCAATAATTTTACTAATTCAAGTATTTTGGATTATTATAAATAAATACCAAGTGTACTGCTTTAATTAATTTTCTATTTATTGAATTATAAATTGTGTACTTCTCGGTCTAGTTGCATGATTGCTTTTATTATTTTTCTGTCAAGCAGCGATTTTTTTAAAATTCATATAAATAGGAATTACGTACTAAATTTCATCAATCCATCATCTAAAGAAAAATGTCTTCTTTGCGTACATACCTTTAAAGGGCTCTAAAGGCATTCTGGGTATAAGTCAGGTTCAGCGGACTTATTTTGGTTCGTAAATGTTATGCAGAGGGTGCATCAATATTTGTTGTGGTATCTTTATTACACATGAATAGATGTAACTTTGCCAACACTTTATTTCTCACATGCTTATTGAAACTTTATTTCTCACATGCTTATTGAAACTTAACATCCATTATACGCACAAGCTACTATTTGTTGTGGCATCTTTGGTACACATGACTAGATAATACTCGGCTGTGACATCCTAGTACTAACACCTTTATACACACTAGCTAATAATTATTTGTTGTGACATCTTTCATATACACGAATAGGTAATATTTTGCTGATATTCTAGTACTCACCTCTTATTGTAACATTTTTATACACAAACTAATAACTATTTGTTGTGACATCTTTAGTAAATAAAATATAACAGTATAGATAATACTTTGCTGTGACATCCTAGCATACTCACATATTTATTGCAACATCTTTATGCACACAAGCTAATAACTATTTGTTGTGAGATCTTTAGTACACATGAGTATAGGTAATACTTTGCCACAATAAATAGTTACTAGCTTGTGTGCAGCAATAAATATTAGGTACCAATCCTAGTAGCATAAAATATTTCTGAAATATGTATAATATAGAATGTTTCCACAATATTGCAAAGATTTAAGAAATATTTTAGAAGTATGTAATAAAAACAATTAAAAACATAAGGATATTTAAGAAATAATTTACAATAAATATACAATAGGACATATTTAAAAAATATTTAGTGATAAATATATAATGTAAGCTATAACAGCAATATTTAGGACGTAATTAAAAACAAATATATTAAATGGTTTATTCCAAAAATTTTTAAATGAAACTTAAAAATAGATTTATAATTCGAAATATATCAAAAATATATCAAAAAGTATTTCATATAAAAAAAACCGTAGCAAATATTGTACAACATTAAGAAAACTTATTGTAGAAATTTTTGGTGTTATCAGCAAAGTATCATTATATCTACTCGTGTGTATCAATAAAGATGTCGAAACAAATAGTTATTATTACATTTTTTATACACACAAGGTAATAACTATTTGTTGTGGCAACTTTAGTATACATAAGTAGACACCACTTTGCTGTGATATTCTAGAACATACATATTATTGCAACATCATTATACACACGAGCTAATTACTAGACGCTTAAAGCAATGCCAAGAACGTAAACGTAGCGAATGACTGCTAAGACGCAGTCATATCAAGCCGAGCATGTCTTTGGAAACACCATATTAGAGCCGAACAACTGTCAAATTTATCTTAACTTAATCTCTTGAAAATTGTTTGGTCGGTTTTATTTGAGATGTTTATTTTAGTTTTTAATTAGTGATTTTCAAATATGGAACCGACGTAACCGATTAATAAAAAAACGCACATTTTGTTTATTCTATTTCAAATAAATTATCCAAATTAAATCGGCTGTAAAGAGTCTCCTATATCCTAAATTTTCATCATTATGAAAAACATATAAGACCACTGCGTCATCCACATTATCATCGCTATCGTCATTCAAAACTGCCAAGGTCACATTTTCTTCCATAATATATTACGCACCACTTTATTTTCTAAAAACCATTTATTTCATAGTTGGCAGTCGTACTTCGCTACTGGATCAAGTGGGCACATTTTCATACACAGTAGCTAATATTATTTGTTATGGCATCTTTAGTATACATGAGTAGATAATACTTTGCTTTGGCATCCTAGTAATCACATATTTATTGCAACATCTTTATACACACGAGTTATTAATATTTATTTGTTGTGGCATGCTTGAGCACATGAATAGATTATACTTTGCTGTGACGTGTTAACGCTTACACATTTAAGTATTGTAACATTTTTATACACAGGAGCTAAATATGCACTTAAAACAACGCCAAGAACGTAAACGTATCGAATGAGAGCTACGCATGCGTAGTGGCAAATTTTTTGTTCATTTATACTTACGTCTCACTTAACTTTGTGTAAACGTATGTATAGCAAAGACGTAGTCGTATGCAGCCGAGCGTGTCTTTGGAAACACACGATTAGAGTCGAGCAACTGTCAAATTTATAGTAACTTAATCTGTCTTGGAAGTTGTTTGGTCCCTGATTATCCAAAATTAAATTGGCTATAAGGGGGCTCTATGGACTACTTTTCATCATCATGATGAACATGTAAGACCACTACTTCATCCACATTATCATCACTATCGTCATTCAAAGCTACTAAGATCACAATTTCTTCCATAATATAAGCGCACCTTTTTATTTTCTAAATAATATTCTAGTACATATCCGGAAATAGTGACGTTAAGTTAAACGATCATCCCGTATATTTAACCATGTTTTAACTAAAATTTTTTCAACAAGCAAGGACCGGGGGAGGTCTGCCAAAACGATCACACTATCCGTGCTTGCGGACAGAGTTGCAACTGGAGCAGGCCCGCCCCTTACGAGGTTGGTCCAGACCTACAACGATGTGATAGGTGTAATGAGGGATAGTACTCCTCGACTCCTGTTATCAAAAGTCATATCTCAGTATTAGAGAATGGAACCCAAACAATACTTTAGTGTATAACTATCAAGACTAAATGAAAAAGTTTCTCAGAGAAAAAATTACGATTGAAATTTGCGAAAAAAGTTGCAAAAATTGTGCAATTCCCAAGTTATTTTTAGATAATTTGTAAAATATTTGCTAAACATTTTTTTCTGGATCAGATGGAAAATATGACGCCATATTTCGAATTTCATCAAAAAATGTTGCTTTCTTATAAAGTTACACCGTTTTGAAATTTTATTTTAGATTCGTTTCTCACTGTGCAAATTTCAAAAAGGTGTTAACTTTATAAAAAAGTAATAATTTTTTATGAAATTTGTAACCTGGAGACATACTTTCCACCTGATTCTCAAAAAAAATATTTTACAAATTATCTAAAAAATAACCTGGAGGTTGCACAAATTTCAATTTTGGACGAATAGATACTGCAAAAATAATTGATGAATTTACCAAAGAGGAATCAAGATACAAATTCATATAGAAAACCTTTTTTAAGCACTCAGGTAACTTAATTTTTGTTAAATTTTTTTAGATAAATTTCTTGTTTTTCTTGAAACGTTGAGTTTTATTATTAGCTATATATTGCTGGTTTAAGCAACTCAATTAAAAGTCTGATACTTAAATTTTTCCGAAAAAAATCATCACTTATACTATTTTTTTTTATTATTATTTTGGAGCTTGCGTCTAAGAGCCTCGAAATTTTTACCGCTAGAGGCCTTCAATCAGCTTAATCTATACATGAGGTAGATAATACTTTGCTGACATTTTAATTCTCACAAGATTTTTATATACACACAAGCTAATAACTATTTGTTCTCGCATCTTCGGTACACATGACTAGATAATTCTTGGCTGTGACATCTTCCTACTAATGTATTTATTGCAACATCTGTATACACACTATCTAATAATTATATGTTGTGACATCTTTAGTACTCATGGAATAGATAATATTTTGCTGGTATCTTAACATGTTCACGTATTTATTGCAAAATTTGTTGTGAGATATTTTAATACACACGAGTAATACTTTGCTACAACAAATAGTTATTAGATTGTGTGTAGCAATAAATATTGATTACCAAGATGTCAGCAAAGTATTATATCTACCGTATGTATTAAAGATGTCAAAACAGATATTCATTATTAAAAATACAACATTTTTATACACACAGGGTAGTAAATATTTGTTGTGGCAACTTTAGTACATATATAAGTAGATAATACTTTGTTGTGACATTCTAGTACTTACATATTTATTGCACCATCTTTATATACACGAACTAATTAATAGACACTTAAAGCACCGCCAAGAAAGTAAACATAGCAAATGACAGTTACGCAGGAGTAGTGTCAACTTTGTCGTATGTTTATACTTACATCTTACATAACCACAATATAGTAAAATTACTGTACTGTGACATAGTTTGCTTGTACGTACGTGTAGCAAAGACGCAGTCGTATAAAGCCGGGCGTGACTTTAGTATTCGAATATTCGAATATTCGAATATATTCGAGTATACGAATATTTCGAATATTCGAATAATTTCCCATTAGAATAATTCATATTCGAATACTCGAATATTAGAATACTCGAATCATTCGTATTCTATTCCCAGCCTTAGTACCTACTCAATGTTTGCGTTCAGGTAGGCCCTAGCGATGAAAAATCGATTACTACCGATAACTCGGATCGGATTAGTGTACCGTAATGTCCGCTAGCAATAACTGATCATATGATTAGCCCTTCTGCATGTATGACAGCTTATAAGTCATTAACTGTCAGATTTGTTTTTCTAATCTACAAACGAATGTATGATAAACCGAAAGTGTTAGATCAGTTTATATTAAGGATTGGAATTTTCCAGATTTTAGTATTCGAATATTCGTTGGAAAAAATATTCGAATATTCAAACTATTCGGATAATCGAATTATTCGAGTAATCGGATATTCAAGTAATTAGAATTATTCGAATATCTATTCGAATAATTAGAATATTTGAATACTCGAATAATCCAAATTATTCGAATAGGTATCCGAATAATCCGGATCCTCGAATATTCATTATTAATAGGTATAGCACTGAATACTAGTGAATAGTGAATACTCTATTTGAGTATTTGGTTGGATAGACCACAATAATAGTCGTGACGTAATCCACTAAGCAGGCAATTTGATTTGCTTTCCATGCCCACAATATGGTATGTTTCCTGTACATGTGCTTTAAGGGTCAGAATTATTGTTCACATTTAACTATTGAGGCTTAAATAAAACGAAAACAGAGCTAGTTTATTATACTTCTGTCATAACTATTTTTCCTTAAAAAAAAAAAAAAAAGTGCTCTAAAATTAGAATGTTTTTAAAAAAGACGCAGATTGTGAAGGTAAAACAAATACATGAAAAGTCAATAGTTAAATATTTACAGGTTTTCTAAAATTTAAAATTTAATTTTAGCCCCTGCCTTAGTACAGTAACAATAAGGTCGAGGCGAGAAAGAGATGGAATAGTATGACTGGGAGTAAAACGTGCCACTAATGTGGTCAATTTATATATTTGGATTTTAGAATAGATACCTACCTATACCTACTATCTACCTACTTTGGTTGGATGCATACTGCATACCTATTCGTACATAATTTAATAAAATATGTTAATATTCAAATTTACTCAGATATAATCGAATATTCGAATACTCGAATATATTCGAGTATTCGAATATTTGAGTATTCGAATATTCTAGTATTCGAATATTCGAATATATTCGAGTACTCGAATATTTCGAATATTCGAATAATTTTCCATTAAAATAATCCGTATTCGAATATTCGAACACTCGAATACTCGAATTATTCGTATTCTATTCTCAGCCTTAGTTTATATAGTATTGGTTACTAAAGTGGGTCAATTAATATAATATTACTTACTAAAGATTAAGGAATAAGTATTGCAATAAAGTACTTTTTTTAATCAATTTATGGAATGATAAAATTAATACTTATAAAAAATAGAAACAAATTTCAAAGATTTTGTTCTTTCTAAATTTCAACGCAGTATCCAGGGGGGGCCTTGGGTAAATAACCCATCACAGAATTAAAATCTATTCAAATAATTTTTGCCAAAATTAAAAATTACTTCCTATTTAGGTTTTTCGAATTTTCAACATTAATTTTGCATTATTAATTTCTTGTAATAATTTATTTTACATTTGGGTATAATTCACTTAAGTGTAGAATATGTTTCTATTGTTTATTCAACTATATAAGCCGACTGCCTGTCCGTTGTCCGATATCCAATTATCGCTGCTACATAGAAGTCACGAGTGCATACGTCCTAATAAATTGTCTGTCTAATAGGTGCTAACCGCTTATATCCGTGGTCCTGAAAGGTTTTGACCACTTCATCCCATGGACATGTTTTCTTTTTTGATTCTTGAAGCATGGAATCTATTATACCATATGTCTAGCGCCAAGTGTGGCCAATTAGAAAAGGAATACGAGCGATGGCTGCGAACTAGGATGAAATGAGATGGAATGAGATACACCCAACGAACATAGGGACAGGCTTGGTCCATGCCCCACCAGCCAGCTACAATACATTCACACTGTTACGTTCATCTCACTTGTTCAATCGGTCTTTGTTAATAGTTGGCCACATTAGTCGTTTTACACAGGGTATACATATAAAACTAACCAGTAGTAATGTGCCTTCCATGTCCCTATAAAGCCTTTCCGTTTTCTATTAACATTTAAAATTAGATTAGTTTAAAAATTGTATAAAGTTTTATTTATATTTACTTAACAATTACTGTTAAATAATGTGCCCATATTTTTGATCTATTTACATACAACTACGTCTATTTTAAGTGACCGGGGGGCACCGATATCCATGTATACTTTCAGAGCAAGCTTATTGTTGAAGCAGGTTAACTCAAAGAATATTATAGTGATAGATAATTTTAATATCATTGAGTTATCCTGTTTTAATAATAAGTTTGATCCCGCATCACCACAAATAACGCATGGATACCAGTGCATTCGATCTTTTATTATAAACTTAACTGCACGATGCATTAAAACATTCTGTGGTAATAACTATTGTGTCGATAAAATAAAATAGAATAGAATAATTATTTTATTGTGTTATATACATATACATAATATACAGCATAACATATACATAATATACAACACAAAGGGTGATGTTGGTACAAACGCTCTTCCACGTCACCAGGAAAGATATAAATAGATATATAAGTACACTAAATACATTAATAATAATAATAATATACAATACCTATACATACAAACAGTTTGATTCTATTGGCAATTTTGTAGAGTTATTAAGTGATTTTTAATTTTTTTTTCTAAAAGAGTCTATTGAAACACACTGTATCATTTTATAATACTCAGAATCATTTAACATATCAACGGATAAATATGCATAGCAACACTGAAATTTTGCTGTTTTATGAGGGCGAATATCAAACTTATTCATATCTCTAAGGTTCTTCTTGTGTATTAACCGCCTAGGGTTTAGATATTCTTTTAAATATTCTGGTTTTCCACATTTATAAACTTCCATTAAAACGATACCAAAGAAATACTTAAAACGATAATCAATTTTTAAATATAGATATTCCTTGTAAATAGGAGTAATACGATCATACTTCATAATCGGGTGTACAAAACGCACACATGCATTTTGTGCCGTTTGCAAATTTTTAAATTCGAAGTGTTTGGAATTAATTAATTAATGTGTTTACTACATTACATTAATTTTGTACGTTAGAAAAATTTACAGTAAAAGTATCAGTTAAACATTTTATCTGATGTTTTCGCTTACCAACATTTTCAGTTGCGTGCGCATTTTGCCTACCGTGATGAGTAGTACTGATTTTTAATACATATTTTGCATTTAGATATTTTTTCGTGCTTAAATTATACACAGAAGAATATTATTTGTTATGGCATCTTTAGTACACATGAGTAGATAATACTTTGCTTTGGCATCCTAGTAATCACATATTTATTGTAACATCTTATACACACGAGTTAATATTTATTTGTTGTGGCATGCTTAGAACACATGAGTAGATAATACTTTGCTGTGACATCCTAGTACCCACGAATTTATTAGAACATCTTCATACACACAAGCTAAGAACTACTTGCTGTGGCCTCGATGTCACAAGAGAGGTTAATGCCTACAGCTATAACTCTTTTCATAGCGTGTGTAAACAAACCAGACCCAATGCACATTGTTGCCAATAATTTTCTCTATTTCGCAGTATGCCCACCTTCACTGAGGCCACAAGTCAACTTATTTCACGGATGCGACAATTATGTATGTACCCGTATAGGTGTGTGTGTGTGTGTGTGTATGGATGTATGTGTGTGTATGTGTCTCCGTGAAAACTCAAAATATACTAATGAGACTTCCCAAATTTGGCAGTTAAGATTTTCAATAACATTTTTGGTGATACTAAATTTTGTGAATGTGATACCACCAGAAGAGACATAATGAATGAAAGAAGAAAAAAGGTACAATTTTAGGGAAAAAATATTAAAATTTTTTATCATTTCTGGACGATTCTCGACGAATTATAATGAAAAAACATAACTTTATGGAAAAGAAATTTGTCGGCACATCTGTAGTATAGCAGCCACAGTTTTTGAGATAAAGCTTTCAAATTTGGTACACATGTTCCAAAGGCCAAAGACAATGATAAATTCGGTGATGAGCAACTAGCTGGCCCAAAGTTTTTTGTATTTGACTTTACAAAAAAATATATTCTTGATGAAAGATTATACAGGGTGTTCCTAAATATCATGTACATACGCAAGGGGGTAATTCTTTGGCTTATTTCATGACTGAGAGTTTATATAAACGTAGGTCCGCAAACGCTTCTTTTCTGATCTACAGGGTGTTGAAATTTGAAGATTTTTATTTTTTTTCTTTATAGCTCCTGCAATTTTTGAGATATTTAGCTCAAATGTGGAATATAGGTTACGCTGTAGGGCTTACATCATTGGGCATGCCAAATGGTTGTGAGAATCTAAAGGGAGATTTTTTTCAGGGGTCATGCCCCTTTTCTCCCCCTGAACTTTTTTCGATGCGCCGCTGGTAGATTCTAAAATTGAACATTTTTAAAATTGTCTAATAGGCTCCAGTTTTATTTGAATAATCTGGCTCCAGTTTTATTTGAATAATATGTTGTTGTTATTAACTTTGACAGGTCGCATTTGAAATCGTAACTTGTGTCTGCATATGTGTTTTAAATACTCGTTATAATCTCGTAAAAATGTCAAAAAGAAATCTTCAAATTTCAACACCATGTAGATTAGTAAAGAAGCGCTTGTGGACCTATGTTTATATAAAATTTCAGTCTTGAAATAAGCCAAAGAATTACCCCTTACGTATGTACATGATATTTAGGAACACCCTGTATATCATGTCAACTGTATCAAACCAATAAAATATATTTTTCAAGTACTTAAATAAAGCAGATGTAAACTGAAATTTTTTACACATTTGACCTCATAAAATGGGGTTAGGATAAATCTGGCATTTTGACATTTGAAATATCTAATTTAGTTACAAACATGTCAGTGTCAATAAGAAGAAATTATTAAAATATGTGACATGAATAATTATTGAGTGTATCGAATGACGCTAATTAATTTTTTAAAAATTTTAATGAAACTTTTCAAGGTACGCTGTTAAAATTTAATTGAGGTAAGTGAAGAATTAAATAGAGTGATTTTTTTTAGTTCAGGATGATATATACTGGTATAAGAAAGTTATGTGCTGGCCACATAAGATATTTTCTATGAAATCATCCAAAAAATCATCTCCTGAGGTTTTCAATATCACTTAGTCAAAGTTTTGGCATTTCCAGAAATTAAAACTTTATTACAAATTTTTTTATATCCTATTAATTTCTTACCTACGTGTAAGTTTATGAACATTGTTAAAATTATTTAAAACGTCACGAGCATCGGTCGTGTCAGTACTAAAATTATATATGATTATTATTTCTTCAATAAAAAACAGAAAAAACTTTATTTCCTATTTTTATTTCTAGAGGACTTCCAGCCAGATACATGAACAATTTGTCCTACGTTTCGTCCGAGTTTTCGGACTTTTTCAAGGATAAAAGCCTTACAATTTTGCTGCTGATATTCGAGAATTGTTTTAATTTATTCTTGGTTGTAGATCCAAAATTTGATTGTATTTGTTCAAAGAATCCCATTATTTTCGTGAATATATTGGTCACTGCCTCAAGGACCTAGATTATAGATGATATTTTACACAAGTTGTTGGCTGTTAACCTTGAAAAAGTCCTAAAACTCGGACGAAACATAGGACAAATTGTTCATGTACCTAGCTGGAAGTCCTCTAGAAATAAAAATAGGTAATAAAGTTTTTTCTGCTTTTTATTGAAGAAATAATTTACAATTTAACAGCCAACAACTTGTGTAAAATATCATCTATATATGATTATATTTGGTTAACCATTTTAAAACAGTTCATAGGTTAATAAACTATTTTGTTTCATAAAATAATTGATTAACGGTTTGAAAATCGAAAGTCAGAATTTGTTACTGGTCCATATTAGATAAGTGGAAATAAATCATTAACGAAAATGTCATGTTAATTTAAATAATAATTAAAAAGTATAAATAATTCATAATTAATATAAAAATGTTGTAATAATGAAAACTATATTCGTGATGGCAAAATATTATCTTAAAGCTTGTATGAGAATCTATACTAAGGGTTCTCGGATATTATTGTTGAAAGAGAAATTATTATTAAGTAGAGAAAATGTTGTTGAATTTTACAGTAATTTTAAATACCTTTCTTGTTTTCTTGTTTGGATGAAATATACATTTGATTTGATTTCTTTACCATGGCATCCCAAAAAATTTCTACTGATGAAATTTCGAAATATAAAAAAAAAACGTTCCACTTATTTTAGTAAACAAAACTTATTTCATAACACACAAATAGAGTTGTCAAACAATTTTTAGTTATATTTTGAAACTAAAATGCGTGGAAAAGGTATTATTTATCTATTATACATATATAGGTATTCCGGTTCACCCAAACTGTTGTAACATTACAAAATATAGGAAAAACAGGATTATAACTATTTCAGTGAAGAAAACGTAACAAGGTAAAACATTACAGTAAATATATATTAACCCCTCATGAGTAGTTTTGCAACTAAAATGGGTGGAAAGATTTTTTTAACAACATTGCATATATGTAGATATCCTGCAACTATATAGATATCTATTATTATATTTCAAAATATAAAAAAACGTTTCCCTCACTTTAGTAACCAAAATATAGTGTTTAATGATGCAATAGATTTGCCTTGAACAATTTTCAGTAGTTTTTCAAAACTGAACTTGGTATGCAGACTGAAATTTTTAAACAGTTAACATTGCAAATAAAACAAACCTGCAACTGGACCTAAAAGTTTGGAAACAACAATATTCTGTAAACTTTAGTTAATAAAAAAGCTTTGTAAATATATCTTTTATTGACACTAAAATCCAACATAGATAAGTTTTATTTATTTTAATTATTATTTGTAATATTAAATACACAATTGTTATAAACACTTGATGGATGATTTAAACCGCTTGTCGAAGAGGTGTTGCTAGCTTTGTTGCTCCTCATACCTTCAATTATATTCTGATGATGTTCAGAATTCAGTTGGAGGTATGGCTTGATTGATTGGCTGTTGCTGTTTCCAATTATTTGAATAAGTTGCTGTTCACCAATTCCTCGTTCTGCTAAACAATTAGAAACGGCTGTTGCTCGAGCTGAATGATTTGTCACTTTAGTTTTTTTCATGTCGATACCAATACTAGCTCTCGTTGACTTAAATTAAGTGGGTGTCGTATTTTGTCAGAAAGGGCAATTATTATACCATCCTTTAGACTCAGGACGATTCCAACTTGGATTTGATGTTAAAAATAGTCTTTCAGTTTTTATATGGTTGTTTCCTTTAATCAAAAATTTTTTGAACAACCGAACAGACCGAACATTAGGATTTTCATTATTTGTAAATAGCCATTTACTGTCAGATAGCTTTTTTGAACCACCCTGGGCGGTTTTAGAAAATACTGGATTGTACTCAATCCGTCCAGTTAAATTACCTTCGTTGTTAGTTTCCTCCATGAAATATTGAATGCAAGCTGAAGATCCTTCTCCTGCTCTCCATGCTAGCCCATATAAGGCGACATAAAAAAAATTTCTGGAGAATCTTCATCACAAGTCTCTAAAATGTTTGAAAACTCTTCATTAGATAAAGCTGTTGAGCTTGATTTTCTTTTCGAATGATGCTTTTGTAGGTGTCTGCGTTTTGCATCTCTGGCGGCAGCTCTGGCGGATGCAAACTCTGGATCGGAAAATTGATCAAGTTTGATTTTATATTGATTAAAAAAACATTTCCTGTAATTGCTTTGTAGTGCTATTCCACATAACTATTACCACGGTTTCTTTATAATTCTTCCTGCATATTGGATACATAATATTCTAAGATTTGACTTAGTGCTTCGATGGTAATTGATGGATTGTTGATATCGTAGGATTTTTCATTACAAAACTGCAAAAATTGTCTCCACACACTCTCTTTGGACTTCTTCGTATTTTGTAGTATTAAATTTTGGACTACTTGTTTAATATTTTCTTTACTTTTTTTCTAAAACGTGACATTTTCAAATAACTCATACTTTTAACTTTTGACACAACACTACTAATTCGAATGCATTTCTGTCATTTTCTCAACAAAACCCATCCATGGCCTACTAATATTATACCTTGTTATGTCTTAGAATAATCTCAATGTCAGATAAAATTAGTATTTATTTATTTTATCTAGGTGTCAAATCTTCATGCCGAATCCCCCGCGTGCGTCAATTAATTGCAGGCAATTTTTCTCGTACGTGATTTTTGAAGATAATTCATATACTTGAAAAATTTCCGGCAATAATTCAAACTCTTAGGAGATTACAAGTGAGAATATATTCCACATTTACTAAGTGTTGCAACACCCCCCGTCCAATTGTTGGCATAACACAATAAGCTGGGGGTTGTACTTATGAATCGGTAGCTCAGTGAGCAGGTCGTGAATAAGGGCTTAGATTGATTTGAGTTATCACCAAAGGGGCGCCAGGACTTTTGCAAGTACCAAATAATTAAAATTTTATTTTAAAAGGTAAAGACAACGTTAAAACCTGAATTCGGTTGGTAAGGAAGTGGAATAAAAAAGATATTATTTTATAAAAAGTATAATCAAGACTAGCATATGTAGACAATATTTACAAGTCAAAAAAATTAATTGTGGTTGAAGACCAAAAACTAACTAAAAAAAAATGATATGTGAAAGAGAAAAAAAATGAAAAATGAAATGCCTGATCTCTCACAAATTTCTTCTGACCAAATGTAAATGTTTACTGGGGACGAAGATCTTACGTAACTTCCAATGAGTTAGTCCAGCGAAGAATCCACCAACGGCTAGGCTCTTAATGGGTTCGGTGTCAATTTGACTCACCACGGTCAGTACTGCAGTTACCCTTGAGAAAAAATGCCAGTTGTATAAAATATAATTTTCCTGCTCCACCCAGTATATAATGATCAGTTCGATCCATCAGTTATCCTCTTCTCTTGGTCCAGGTATTAACATAAAAAAGGGAGAGTTTTATGAGATCAGTATTATAGGCAAAACAAAGTTAAAAGCTGTGACGTTTGATTTGTCCAGCTACGTAGACAAAATATGAGTTAGCACAAATTTACAGAGTAAATTGCAAACTAAACAAACTAGGATCGGTATCCTACAATATTTTAGGAAGTTGAAGACTTCAACTAACTTAAGTATTAATAAAAGTTACGTTAAATAGACAAAAAATAGGTATTCACTAAATGTTAAGATATTTTTGTACTAAAACAAGTTAATCTTCAAGAAAATAGAATTTAGAATGTCTGTATACAGACAGACAACTAGAAAAGATAACGTAAATAAATATTTGCTAAATATAAAACAATATGATAGTTTTCAACTTAAAGGTAACGGTAAATTAAATCATTTATTAGTTCCTCGGAGAGAGGTTCTAATGAATTGCAGATAAAGTTAAATAAAGATATCTACTTGACTATATGTTTACGGTAGATAATTAAAAGTTAATCAAGTGCCAGATAACTAGGCAGGTATCTTTGCCAGAGAACTAGGCAAAGTTCCACTAGAGTAGCGTTCCTAAATAAATACTAAGAAAAGTTCAAATTCGATATTTTAAATTTAGAAAAACCTTACGTTACTGAGGTCTGGTTGATAAATATATGCACTGGTATAAAATAATCCACCACAAAACAAATGCACCAAATTAGATAATTTTCACAATTTTCACAGGTTATAAACAAATAGGTTTGGTCCAACCAGGTGTACCAATCTCCAAATGTCACCAATCACCACTTTCAGAGTGCTACCAACGTAGCTAAGTGACCTAAAATATCAACAAGCAAAGACAGAAAACAACTAACTACGATACAAAATGGCGACATCCGTTGCCGAGTAAATCTAAAATTTACAATAACCGAAAGTTAGTTTAAATTAACACACGAAATTATTACAATATCAAAGTGATATTAGATAAATTGCCAGCAAGGCACGATAAATTGATACTAATCAATATTAATGATGGCTGTTCCAAAGAACAACCAAGGTGAACTGATCACCGAAAAGCAAATTCGCCCAAGGCGTAAATTAAGATAATTACGGTACAATATTATTATGAAAATTACCTCAAAGGTACTTTAAATCAATATAGCAACTTTTTAAATAATGATGAGCATAAAATCACAAGATAATACCAGAAAACATATAAATCTTACCAGACCGCAGAACTAGAGATGGTTTCCATCAGAACGCAGCACCAGAGACAACAACTGTCTCTGGCTGCCCTAGTAAGAAGAAAATAGCATCGTAGTATTCTGCTACCTAAACTCGATTATCGTTTGGAAAGAGACAGACATTTGAGAGTAGAGTATGAGCAATAAAGATAGACGGATATTTAGTGCAAAAATCTGCAAACCCAACTGTTCCAGTAGAAATCAGTGGCACCATCTAGACTAGACTGGCTAAAACTTAATTCATCGTGGAACACAACACACTGGAATGAAATAGCTTGCAATTTCGTTACAGTGTATACCAAACAAATATTATCTAGATATTAATTGATGTATTCCTATTCTAATTTGCTCAAACTTTTAAGCAGAGATGTTTCAGTAGACCATTAGCTATTCTTTATGTATATGGGGATTGATTAAGTGGCTAGATATACCCTGGAAAACAAAAAGTATGCAATATATGGGAAGCTTTTTACTTTCTTATACCTAATATAAGGAAGTATAGTAATCGTGATTTTTTTAGACGTCGAGATTTTGATTAACATATACGTTTTGAACCCTCCTGAATCCATTCTGACTGTTTTCCGAATGATGTATGTCGGTGCGTGTGTGTGGATGTGTGTGTAGATGTGTGTGTGGATGTGTGTGTGGATGTGTGTGTATATGTGTGTGTGTATGTATGTATCCGCGATAACTCAAAAAATACTGAGTGGAATGAAAAATAATATTAACTGAAAATTTTTTGCTAATTATTATTTACTAACTTTTACAAATCTTATCACAGATAAGTATAACATTTTAATTTGTTTTTAAATTATTTTATTCGACCCTAAGGGGAATTTCCACTATATAATTTCAATTATTCTGTTCTCTGAAGCCATTAATGTTTATTACATTAAGGTTTACAATTTAGTTGCTTTGAATTCTTTAAATGTGCTGGCTACCCTGATGAAGCTCAGCAAGCAGAAACACGTGTCGGTAGTTATTTAAAGTTTTTTAAAGTGAGTGTTCAACTGGTGAGTACCTTGTGTTTTATTTATTTTTGGTTTTACTAGACAGAATAGTTGAAATTAAAAATAACATTATTGAGTCAGTTGTACTGAACATAATGTGCATATTATTTTTTTTGTAATCCAAGTTTCAGCGTTTTGGCAAATAGCCGGGAAAATAATTGTTTAAAAAGATATATGTTATACTTATCTGTGATAAGATTTGTAAAAGTTAGTAAATAATAATTAGCAAAAAATTATTTTTCATTCCACTATATTTTAAACTTTTACCAAGAAGAGGAACGTAATTTGTTTTTAAATCAAAAAATACTAATGGGAGACTTCCCAAATTTGGCAGTTAAGACTGGGACATATTAAATTTGGTGAATGTGGTACAATTTCGGAAAAAAAAATTAAAAAATTTTTATTGCATTTCTGGACGAATTGTAATGAAAAAACATAACTTTATGAAAAAAATCTGTCCACATATCTGTAGTATCGCGATAACAGCTGCAGTTCTTGATATAAAGCTTTCAAATTTGGTACACTTGTTCTAAAGGTCAAAGACAATGAAAAACTCGGTGATGAGCAAAATTGGCCAGCTGAACTTTTTTGTATTTGACTTTACAAAAAAACATATTCTTGATGAAAGATTATAATCATATCCTATATCAAGAGGATAAAACATATTTTCCAAGTACTTAAATAAAGCTGATGTAAACTGAAATATTTTACACATTTGGCCTCATAAAATGGGGTTAGGATAAATTTACCAGTTTGACATTTGAAAAGTCTAATTTAGTTACAAAAATGTCAATGTCAATAACAAAAAATTATTAAAATAGATGACATGAATTATTATTGACAGTATCGAATGACGCTGATAATTAATTATTTAAAAATTTTGAAACATTTCAATGTAGCTACGCTATTAAAATTTAATTGAGGTAAGTGAAGAATTAAATAAAATGATTTTTTTAGATCAGGATGATATATAGTGGATATGGAAAGTTATGTGCTGGCCACGTCAGATATTTATTATTGATACAAATTGCTAAAAATGAACTACTTGTATAAAATATTAATATTTTGTTAGACCTCCCCTGACACATATGACATCCTAAACGCGCATTAACATACTATCCATTAAATTCTTTATTTGCAAAACGCAAAAATTTGGTTTAGTTTAAACCTGTTATTAAGTTTAAATTTTTTAAAATTTGATATTTTTCATGAAAAAAAAAAAATTTTTTTCTGAAACCAATTAAGATATTGGAAAAAAAATTTCCAAAACTTCCCGAGGGAAGACACCCTTTTTTAAAATTCCAATCAAGAGTCAACAATCACTTTTCCGGAAACTGCATTAGAATGAAACTTGACAAAAAATGCACGTTTTTTTCTTCGCCCTGTATTATTACTCCTGTGCGTGAGAAGGTACTACGAAAATTTCGATGCAAGTCCATAATCCATAAATTAGGGTAATTTATGGTAAAAGTAAAAATAAAATGTCTCTTAACATTTCATATTGACCAATGGTCTCAAAATTTCGAACTTCCAAATATTATCGTGTTTATTAATTTTTAAGAAAGAATATCTCATAAGGGCTCTTACAGACGGGCATCAAACACGCCGCGTTTGAAACGCGACAGGTTGCATGCTGAAATGTAAGCAATGTATTTCAAATGCTCGAGGCTTGACGAACGTTGAAGAGCCCATAGGTGCTGGCGGGGACGGGTGGAACGTCGCTTGGAGCATTTTAAATGCTGACACACATCATCTTCTGCGCTGACCGGTAAACCGTTCGAATATAACACGTGTATCACACTTGAGTTGACCACACGAGTACGGGTACGGACAGTCACTTAAAATATTAAAAATTATAAAGTGTTATTTAAAGTGAAAAATGTTTGATAATGAAAAATTATTTGTGAAATTGAAAAGCGACCCGCTTTGTACAATATGACTTTAAAAGAATATAGAAATAGAGATATCAAGGGGGAATTGAGGAAAGATGTCGGCCATGCAATGTACGACGACTGGGATAATTTGCCAATAAAAGAGACGAACGAACTAGGTATATTCAAGAAATATTTATTTATTCAAAAATAGTGGTCACTAAGTCACTAAATTTCTTCATATTGAAAAGGTATGTTTCCTTCATTTACAAAGTACATTTTAAACCGATCCCTAACTTTAGTGCCTTTTGATGGCCCTCCTGTGCCAGCAGTTGGTATGCCTTCCATATTGTCATTGATATCACAACCGTCTCTCCTTCTCACAAAATTGTGCAATACACATGCAGCCTTAATTATGTCATCTGCAAAATCTACTTCAACCAATATACTGGTATGAAATATTCTCCACTTATTTGCAAAAATATCGAATGTACACTCAAATCTGTTTTCACGCAAATCTAATTCGTTGTTTGCTAACTTTTTTCCAAAAATAGAGCTTTTAAAAAATGTTGCTATCTCCTTCCCGACCATATGACCCCACGTCAATCGCCGTAAAGCAATAGTCAGCATCTGCAACGGCTAGTAAGACTATGGAGAAGAATTTTTTATAATTGAAATATACTGAACCGGTGCGGTGTTTGACGGGCTGATAATTCGAATGTGTTTTCCATCGATTGCCCCAACGCAATTTGGAAAATTGCTCCTTGTATAAAACTTTTCTGCCACTTCTAACCATTTTTTTCTTAGTAGGATTAGGCATTTCTACTGGCTGCAAAACCTTCCAAATTGTTTGACATACTTCTCTTACAATACAACTTATTGTACTTTTACCAACTTTAAAAACATATTCCAAACATGAAAAAGTCGATCCAGTTGCCAAATATCTGAAAGAACAATTCTATTTTAGGAAGGGGTCTCCAAACAAAGTGAAAATCTATACGTGACCACTTTATGAAAGAACTAAAATTGCAAAAGCAAGTTAAGAGTGGCAGTAGTGCTAGAAAAAAAGAAACAATACATTTATTTCAATCTACTTCTTTTTCTAATACCATCTTTACAAAATAGAGAGAGATCTTCCAATCTATTAGAAAATGAAACAGAACAGATTAGTAATGAAATTATTGGTCCAGAAAGTCCTCCAGCATCCACTGAAGTTGACAACGAAAGGCAAGCTGCTTTGACAGATGAAGGAGAAACTGCAGCGTCAACATCAACTGCTACACCGACCTCACGATCAAGAGCAAAGAAACGACGTGGTAATGATGACGTGAGAGCAACAACAAACATCCTATCTGAGAGCGTAGCTCTTCAAAAAGAGCAACTACAACAAGATCAAACTGATAAAATGGGTAATAAGGCATTTCTTATGTCACTTTTACCATTAATGAACAATATGTCGCTACAAGAAGCAACAAATATCCGTTTAAGCATAATGCAGCTATTTCAAAAGGACCCATATCAAAACACACAAAATTATTGTGTTAACCGTGAGTATTCTGCAAATCGCTATTCTAATTCATCAACATTTTCTCATACACATATGGCCACACCAATAAACACGCAACCATCTACTCCTGCTTCTGATATGACTGAATTATCTGAGACCTATAATTTATTCGAAATGTAATAATAACTAAATAAATAATAAATGTCTTACTTTTATGTATGTACTTATTTTCTTAACTCACCTCAATGTTATTACTAATATTTCTGTAGGATGAATTGATAGTCGCATATTTGTATCTGTTTTTCTAATTTCTTCACATATTAGTGACAACAGTTCATCAAAACTTGCTACATTCATACGATAATATGAAAAAAACTTTTCAGGATACTTCCTATGTTCCATAAATGTCAGGTGGAAACGACCGATACCTAGTCTATTGCTTAAAGTTGGATGCACCCAATACCGTCGTCTTTTCTTTTTCAAAAGATGAAAACACAAGGCTGAAACCCAACCTATCTGGGTAACATTCATTTTTGAACTATACAGTATTCGTTCTGGCCGTCCAGTAAACACGTTTGTGTAGAAGTAAAATCTGAAGCGTGCAACCCGCCGCATTTCACACGCGGCGTTTTTGATGCCCGTCTATAAGAGCCCTAAACCATTAATTGACACGATTGAAATTTTCAGAATCTCCTTAACCAGATGTCAAAGAATCAACCAACATTCCTGCTATCAAACAATTATGCTGTGGACAGTTTTACGCGAAACTTATAAAAAATAATGTCTGTATTAAATGCATACGAGATTCAGACAAATGGGAGATTTAGACATTAACCATTTCACATTTATTTGAATTAATTAGAATAATTTAATTGTAAATAAAATTCCAACAATTTATTTTCGCAATCTGTTAAATTAATTATTATTTACATATTTTTAAGAAATAAACTTATAGCCTTTTTCTTTGTTGACAGCATCATTTATTTGATGAGATATTATTTCTACATTTATATTAAACTTATAGCCTTTTCACTAATTTGATAATTATTATTCATATTACAAAAAAACAAACAGAAACACCTGATGATTCTACTGTATTTCGTAAACATGTAAAGCTCAAGACGCAAGGTTAATTAGGTCATTCTTGTCTGGGTTAGTAGGGCTAGGTTAGTCTAGCTTAGGTTGTTTGTCAACACGTAATTTTTATTTATTCTGAAGATCTCTTGGAGAAATTTCCTGACTATAGATTTGTAATAAATATTTACGTCTAATTCTCCACCTTGTTAAACAAAAAACAGACGAAAAATGAGGAGTTTATTTTCAAAAAGCAATTTCTGACAAAGCTTCTATTGAGATCAGGAGCGTGCGGTGAGTTTTGATACAGGGGAAGCAGTTTGTGATATAGGGTGGTGGGTAGTGCGAAGCCCCGAGCGAAGCGAGGCAAAATTTTTTTTTATGAAAAGGAGCGTGGCTTCCGTATACTCATTTTAAAGCAAATGTCATAAGTCATAAAGATATGATATCTAGAAAAAAAAGTACACTTGTAAAACCGCCACTCCGGTCACGGTCACTTTCTTTCAACTGCTGACCTACTGAATGCTCAATTCGTGATTTTCCAAATGTTTTTTTCTTTTAGCACTACTCACAAATAAGTTTCACACTTACCATGCCTCTTTGTCACTTTGTGAATGTTGTTTAAATCTGAAAAGCTATTTTTATTCCAAACACCTTTTTCATTTGTGAAAAGTATACATGGCCAACAAAACAATTTACACAAATTTTCACAACCCATTAACCACTGATTAGCACTGTACATTTCAATATTAAAATACCTATAGCATGATTTAACTTTCGTTTTTAAAAGTTTTAAATCAGGTGTTAGTCTCCCGTTTCTAATAATATCCAGTTTATCTTGAAACGAATATGTTGAAAATCCCTTTTTCAACAAATTGCGCACCACACAAACGCAAATAATATTTTCCACAGTGCTAGGACCAGCTTCCAAATTGAATAAGCAATTCTAAAACTGCTTATACGCGCACTAATATTCAACGTTTTAAAAATTACTTGTCGCCGCACCACAGGTTTAGAAACACCTAAAAAGTTTTTACAAATATTGCACAAAAGCTGAGAATAATACTAGGAAGATTAATATTAAGTATATTATTAAAATCGAGATTAAAATCTATAAAACAAAACGAATTACGATGCTATACCACTCAGATATCAAGATTATGAAGTGGGGATGAGATGCATTTCAAGAAGTTGCTTATATCGAAGTCGCGCGAGTTCGTGTTGGCTCGATTAATCGAGTGCGTCATCGTTACGGTTTTATCATGCAACATTATCTCAGCTGTTGAAATGCAGGGCCGTGTTTATTAAAATTGGGTAAAAGTAAATTTTAATGATTAATATATGTGATAAATAATAATTAGGTTCTAATTATGTGTGTTTTTTTTAATAATCCCAGGGGAAGCACTGCTTCCCTTGCTTCCATGGACCGACCGCCACTAATTGAGATATACATAGATGGCACTTAACGATTTAACTCGTTTTAATGAACTCTTTTAAAAACCTTACATTTATTTTAGCAAAATGCAATTTCTCTAACTTAAAATACATGATAAATATAGTGAACAGATTGTTTTAGTTATAGAAAATTATGCAATTACTCATAAAAAAGTTCTTTTCAAAAACTGCATTTTGAAAATAAGCTCCTCTAATGTATTTTTAGCTAATATACAGAGTGGGACAATAGGGCGTCCCATTTCGATATCTCGCGTTCTATGATAACTAGAAACTTGATTTAAAAACACAATTAAACTAGGCAAAAAAGTCTATAACCGAAAATTGTGTTCGAATATACAGAGTGAGCCAAGACGATTCTACAGGGTCAAGTAGAATTTTTTTAAATGAAGTGCTGTGTATATCAGAACATTTTTTGAATCCTCTTTGTGGCCTTCTTTCATTATTATTTACTTTCTCCCAACCACTTGGATGTAACCATTTTTTTGTTGAAATTATACAATTTACACGTATATATTAAAAATATCACTACAATTAATGGCTCCGTGGTCTAGAGGTAACGTACTTGCCTCGAAACTTCGGGGTCTCGGGTTCGATTCCCGGTCGAGGAACTGGGATTTTTCTGTGAGAGAGATTAATCGTAGTATACTCGGATATTGGGTGTGTGTCCATTGTCTCTAAATGTGAAGCCCTCTCCCACACAAGGTCATTCCGGACCTTCAATGATAAAGGGGGTTGTAATTTCATGTGGTGTTATTAATCACAACTATCGATTTTAAGAAAAAACATGTTAGTACCAGTTATGAAACATCTGTGTGATTACACTCTGCCATTTTCACTTAATAAAAGTATACAGGGTAGCCAAAAAAGATTTTTAAATTTACAATTTTTTAAACTGGATTTTCTCAATTTTTCAAATAGAACACCCTGTATATTTTTGGACGATGTGATGTAGGATTGAAAAACGAAAATTTTTTGTACGTACATATGGCTATTTGTGTCCATTTTTAATTTATTGAACAATAACTGCAAAATTCAGCAATAAAATAATTCAAGAGAAGGTATTATAATAAGCGTGTTACATGATGCCCATAAAAACATTACACCAACCACAATCCAAAATTTGATGAAAAGGATAATAAATGCTTTTAAGAGTATCACTCCTGCAATTTTATGAACAGTAGAAACCGTAATCCAAAGACGCATAGAAATGTATCTCAATCAAAATGGGCATCATGTGGAGCACTTTTTATATCTTCTCTTAATTTACAAAAAAAATTATTTTAAATTTTTATTAGTCACAATTCATGTATCTCCTGTAGTTTCCAAATAGAATGTTCTAGAATTTTCCCAAAATTGGACTAGTAGTCCTTTTTCTCAGTCTACAACAAGTTATTACTAGCGTATTTGTAGCTATTTCTAAATCGAATGTTCTAGAAACTTCTTGAAAATCCACTTTAAAGTATTCAGTCCAGAAATAGTCCTCCAAACACTATCCAGTATCTTAATTCTCCGTGTTACTACTAATTTCTGAGACGAACACTGTAGAACCTTTCCGAATATTCCAGAAATTTCTTTTCCAATTGTAAACGAAATTGCAAGCTATTTCATTCCAGTTTGTTGTGTTCCACGATGAATTAAGTTTCTGCCAGTCTAGTCGAGATGGCGTCACTGATTTCTACTGGAACAGTTGGTTTTGCAGATTTTTGCACTAAATATCTATCTATCTTTATTGCTCAAACTCTACTCTCAAATGTTTGTCTCTTTCCAAACTATAACCGAGTTTAGGTCGGAGGACAGAACAGGACTTCTTTCTTCTTACTAGTGTAGTGTTCAGATTGAAACCATCTCTAATTCTGCGGTCTGGTAAAATTTATGTTTTCTGGTATTATCATTTAATTTTATGATCATCATTATTTAAAAAGTTGCTATATTGATTTAAAGTACCTTTGAGGTAATT
The DNA here is from genome assembly GCA_029963845.1 of Rhamnusium bicolor. Lineage (NCBI taxonomy): Eukaryota > Metazoa > Arthropoda > Insecta > Coleoptera > Cerambycidae > Rhamnusium > Rhamnusium bicolor. Next base: position 681,521 of record JANEYF010001369.1, read on the forward strand.
TTCATAATAATATTAATAATTATCTTAATTTACACCTTGGGCGAATTTGCTTTTCGGTGATCAGTTCACCTTGGTTGTTCTTTGGAACAGCCATCATTAATATTGATTAGTATCAATTTATCGTGCCTTGCTGGCAATTTATCTAATATCCCTTTGATATTGTAATAATTTCGTGTGTTAATTTAAACTAACTTTCGGTTATTGTAAATTTTAGATTTACTCGGCAACGGATGTCGCCATTTTGTATCGTAGTTAGTTGTTTTCTCTCTCTTTGTCTCTTGATGTTTTAGGTCACTTAGCTACGTTGGTAGCGCTCTCTAAACAGTGGTGACTGGTGACATTTGGAGATTGGTACACCTGGTTGGACCAAACCTATTTGTTTATAACCTTTGTGAAAATTATCTAATTTGGTGCATTTGTTTTGTGGTGGATTATTTTATACCAGTGCATATAATTATCAACTAGACCTCAGTAACGTAAGGTTTTTCTAGATTAAAAATATCGAATGCTTACTTGAACGTTTACTTAGTATTTAATCAGGAACGCTGCTCTAGTGGAGCCTTGCCTAGTTCTCTGGCAAAGATACCTGCCTAGTTATCTGGCGATTGATTAACTTTTGATTATCTACAGTAAACATATAGTCAAGTATATATCTTTATTTAACTTTATCTGCAATTCATTAGAACCTCTCTCCGACGAACTAATAAATGATTTAATTTAACGTTACCTTTAAGTTGAAAACTCATATTGTTTTATATTTAGCAAATATTTATTTACGTTATCTTTCTAGTTGTGTGTCTGCATACAAACAATCTAAATTCTATTTTCTTGAAGATTAACTTCTTTTAGTACAAAAATATCTTAACATTTAGTGAATACCTATTTCACTTGTTTATTATCGTAGCTACACCTAGTTTATTTGTTGGACTAGTAGTTTATCTATTTAACGTAACTTTTATTGATACTTAAGTTAGTTTAAGTCTTCAACTTCCTAAAATATTGTAGGACACCGATCCTAGTTTGTTTAGTTTGCAATTTACTCGGTAAATTTGTGTTAACTCATATTTTGTCTACGTACCTGGACAACTCAAACGTCACAGCTTTTAACTTTGTTTTGCGTATAATACTGATCTCATAAAACTCTCCCTTTTTATGTAAATACCTGGACCAAAAGAAGAGGATAACTGGTGGATCGAACTGATCATTATATACAGGGTGAAGCAGGAAAACGATATTTTACACAACTGGCATTTTTTCCCAAGGGTAACTGCAGTACTGACAGTGGTGAGTCAAATTGACACCGAACCCATTAAGAGCTTAGCCGTTGGTGGATTCTTCGCTGGACCCTTGGAAGTTACGTAAGATCTTCGTCCCCAGTGAAAGTTTTTATTTGCTCAGAAGAAATTTGTAAGAGATCAGTCATTGTATTTTTTTTTGTATTCTCTCAATAACGTCATATCATTTTTTTTGTTGTGTGGTTAGTTTATTGGTCTTCAACCTGAGCCAATGTAAATATTGTACATATACCAGTCTTTTTATATTTTTTTTAATAAATATCTTTTTATTCAACTTCCTTCCCAACCGAATTCAAGTTTTAATGTTATCTTTATCTTTTAATTATTTGGTACTTACAAAAGTCCTGGCGCCCAGCCTAGATTTTGGTGAGAACTCAAATCAATCTAAGCCCTTATTCACGACCTGCTCACTGAGCTACCGGTCAATAAGTACAACTCCCAGCTTATTGTGTTATGCCAACAATTGGACGGGGGTGTCGCACAATTCACTTCCGACACCAAATTGTTACGTGTTTGCTATCCACACCTATACTCGTAGATTCGTTGATTGAAAGTCCAGGTAACACTTACTACTTTATTTACTAATTAACAGTTAACAACAATAGATTAATTACTGTATTAACTATAATCACACTTGAACACTTATAAGTCTCTTTCTTATTTCTTCTTTACTCGTTCACGTTCAACTTAGACTGAGTCTCGGCCCACCGTGCGTCTTATTTATACATCCATTCACACGGTCTAGAACATTCCAGAATACTCTCGGCCGTTCTCGTACAATTCCAGTCTCAACTAACCAGTCTACATAGTCCAGTGGCGTAACAATATGTATTACAATGGTGAGCATTTGGACGATCCAAAATATGTCGTAAATGTCTATGCAGATTTCTTTAAACAATCGTATTCTGTTGCAGAACCAGAAAACATCTCTTTAGATGAATATAGTTTAGAAACTAGTATCATTAATCTCGTTTCCTTCTCAGAAAATGAAGTATTAATGGCATTAAAAATAAAACCTAAACTTACCATGGGACCTGACGGTATTTCAGCATTTTTATTGACATATTGTGCTGTTATATTTGTCCATCTACTTATGATTCTATTTAATCTTTCTGTTAAATGCTCTTGCTTTTCTGATATTTGGAAAAACTCCAAAGTGTGTATGCTCAGTATACGAAAAGTGTAATAAAAATGATATAACCAGTTTTCGACCAATAACGATCATTTTTAATTTTGGCAAAGCTCTTGAGATTTCACTGCATAATTTTATCTATTCGGATATTAAAAATAGTATTTCCATGCAGCAGCATGAGTTTATGAAAGTCCGCTCTACAATTACTAATTTAATATGCGACACGCAATACATCTTTGAATCCATTGACATGCAGGTTCAATCAGATGTAATATACTTTGATTTCACGAAAACTTTCGATAGGTTTAATCATAATATACTTATTAGAAAACTTTCGATGTTTGGTATTTCTAACCAGTTCACAGTTTTCTTTTAATCTTACTTCTTGGAGTGGGTTGGAACCTTTGATGTGAAAATAACGCTGACGTAGTTTTCCACGAAACACCAAAACACCATATACTGCACTAGACGCGCGTTTCGCCAACCAAGTTGGCATCATCTGGGGATGATTAAAACTGAGTTTTAATCGCTTAGTTTTAATCATCTCCAGATGATGCCAACTTGGTTGGCGAAACGTGGTCGAGTGCAGTATATGGTGTTTTGGTGTTTCGTGGAAAACTACGTCAGTGTCAATGTTACTTAATAATAGACTGCAATATGTCGCGTATAATGGGTTCAAATCTTCTGATTATGTCTCATCTGCAGGTATTCCTCAAGTATCTATTCTAGAGCCACTGATTTTTAATATTTTCGTAAATGACATGTAATATGATAGATGTCTATTTTTTAATGTATGCGGAGATGATGTAAAACTTCTACATAGAATTTCTAACTTAACTTAGTTTTAATCATCTCCAGATGATGCCAACTTGGTTGGCGAAACGCGCGTCGAGTGCAGTTTATGGTGTTTTGGTGTTTCGTGGAAAACTACGTCAGTGACAATCTTACTTAATAATATAGTGCAATATGTCGCGTATAATGGGTTCAAGTCTTCTGATTATGTCTTATCTGCAGGTGTTCCTCAAGTATCTATTCTTGAGCCACTGATTTTTAATATTTTCGTAAATGACGTATGTAATATGCTAGATGTCTATTTTTTCATGTATGCAGAGATGATGTAAAACTCCTACATAGAATTTCTAACTTAAATGATTGTATTACATTATAAAACAACATCTCCAAACTTAGCTCTTAGAGTCTCATAATAAATATAATGTAATAATATTTTCCACTAATGATTCTGATTATACCTTCGAATATACACTTAACGACGAACTGCTAACTCGACCGTCCACGTTTAAAGACCTTGGGGTAGGTTTTGGTAGAAACCTAACTTTTTGTTGATCATATTATTGATACGTTAATAGGTGACGTAAATAAGACTTTAGGTTTTATTAAACGCAATGACCGTGATTTCTTAAATACTGCAACTTTAAAATTATTCTACTTTTAATTTTTGCAGTCCCTTGTATGGCAACTGTGTTATAATATTCATATTAATAAATTAGAAAATGTATAACGCCATTTTGTTAAATATCTTTATTTGAAATTTCATGGAATATATATCCACCTACTGGTTTCCTATAAAGTGATCTGCTTAATATGTTCTCTATGAGCAACTTAAGTGATAGACATAACAACTTTGCCATACGTTTCTTAAAGGAAATCCATCATGAAACAGATTGTAACGACATACTTCATAGATTAAATTCTCATATTCCAAGAAGAAATTCGAGACATACACACACGTTTTGTCTACCTAGAGCTCGGACTAATGTGTTTTTACCTACTTATAACATATGCTCTAACTACAATAACAGTGAAAATGACATTGATATTTTTAAAAAATAGGAGACTTTACCTAATATAGTTAGTTATTGTCTTTTTATATGTATGTCTATCTATATGTGTGTATTATAGTATGTGTATAAATATATGTATGTAATTTGTTATTTCCAATTTTACTTTTTGTGTTTTTTCCATCTTGTAAATGGTTTTTGTACTGTTAGATGGTGTATAGATCAATAAATAGATATTTGAGTGTGATTTCACTAAGCTTGTTGCTTGTTCCTCGCATAGCATCATTTGGAAAAAGAATCTTTCAAAAGCTCTAGAATTATGTCATTTATTAACTTTGAAATTTTAGATGGAGTTTAAAAAAATATGAAACATTGTGTTATCACTGATAAAATAAGGAAACTGTTACTTTTTCTGCAATATAGCTTGGTGTATCTCAAGACTCCTTTCTTCGTCCACCATAAGTTATTTTATACTTAATGATTCTTATTACTTTTGGCCATTCGCAATAATGTTCTCTATGTTGGTTTTACTCAGATTAATATATATCACTACTTTATACACAATTCGAACTTTTTTATTGTTTTTTTTTGTCAAACATCGAATCAAGTGTTCATTAGTCCCTCCCTCGCTTAAAAATAATGTCGATTCAATGAATATGTTTAGCACTTAAAGTTGCATCATGCTAATAGACCTTAATAATTCTTATTAATATAGATATAAATAATATTTGGGTTTGAATAAATTAATTAAAATTCAATATCATAAAGAATAGACTTTTACTAATTTTTAATTATGCCTATAAATTAATTGTTTAATAAAAATGTTATAACAATATTAAAATTATAAATGTTTTTGTTGAGAAATATGAGTTAACTGAATACTAAATATTAAGTTTCAGATACTACTATTTTCAAAATAATCTTTTCCGCTATTAAATAAAAAAAACAAAATCAATGTTTATGGTTTTCATAGTCAAGCTGGCCCGTTGACTTGCGATCGCGAGGGACTTGACACGCCAAGGGCCACCCTGTATATTGTACATAAATTGGTAGTTAAAATTACTTCCGTTTTGTTTATTTTTTTTTTGTGAAATTTTATTTTCCAGTTATCCTGAAATTTATAAATTTTTGCGGCATTAAATTTACCTGATCAAATTTACTCGGTGATGTGTGGGATAGTAGTGCGTATTTTCACCCACGCCTTCCGGCTCAAAATCGGGTAAGACCAAGTCATTGATATACTGGTGTTTTTTCAAATTAAAAAAATGTAGAAGAATTAGTTTCTCTGAGAATACATTGAGCCCTTTGTTACTCATATCCGTTGAAAATGATTAGTTTCATCTGATATTTCTAATAAAGGTATAATATAAATTAAAATGCCAAAGTAATAGAGTGATAAGATTAATTTACAAATGGTAATAAATAATAAAAGTAATACCTAAATACAAGATAAATCATAATCGTCTCACTTTATTTAATTGCCATACACACTTTTTGATGATTTATAAAATTTGTGTCATGCAATGAGAAGTGAATAAGGTTTAATTGCGATTGCCCTCTAGTAAATAAACTGAAATCCTGAAGTCGTCACGTATACTATTCGCAGACAGCTTTCTAATTATTGCATTCATCAGTGTAAAGTAGGCACAAACAATGTCATCAAGGAGGATCTCAGAATCATAAGTAGGGCTGGCAAAAATGTTCCGTGGGACAGTGGCGTACGCGAAATTAACTAATACGAGAAATAATAAACTGTTACAATTTTTAACAATGTATATAAAACTTACCCTCTTAACTAGCTTGATGAACTAGCTTGCTTATCACAAACTGGAGATGTGTAGCTATTTTGCAGCATCAGGTATGTTTCTATGGTTGTCTCCATGTGTGATGTTTACTTTGGTGAAAATATATTCTTATATTTTGAAAACGCCCGTTTGACATCTACTGATGTAATACACGCATACGTAAAATAGTCTTTGAATGCACTTAATGGATCTGGGGCTGCACCATCACATATTTGTCTTAATTTGGTAAAACCGGTGTCTTTATTTAACACACTTGCAAACTTTTCTTTAACGCGCTAATTTGTTGCGTCACTTATAGCCTGTAGCAGTAGATTTACTTCGTCCACTATTTGCAGTGACTCCGCTAACGACAACTATAAGAATCGGCTGTGGTAGTTCAGAAATACTGGGACACTTGCTATGAAATGCTCGGAGACGTTTAGGAGATTTAAGAAACACTTTTTTTGTACTTGCTATTAATGCATCCACCTCTGGAAAACCTTTTCGAATAGTTTCTGCCACAAGATGTAAAGCATGCACTTTACACGTAACATTTATAAACGTAAAACCTTGTTCTTGCAAAGAGCGACCTACCGAACTCATTGTGACGGCGCCATCAGTCACAAACATCAACATTTGACTTTTTGAATGGTCAAATTTTTCCAACATCTGGTAATTGTTTCGCTAGTACACTGACTTAGTCTTTTGCTAACTAGTAACAGTGGAACTGTCCGTTTAAGAGGGTCCAGTACTCGTACTATAACATTTAAAATAGAATTTTTTTTACAATATGTTGTCTCATCCACAGATAACCACAGCCGTGTATTTTTTAATTCACGTTTCATCTTATTTACCATGTCTACGTGTACAGTTGGTAGATAGTTACATAACGTTGTACGACTTGGTAACTTCACCTGGGCATTGTATTTATTCCAGAACTCTCGAAATGGTTGTTTATCGAGTATGTGCAGCGGAACATCACAGGCAATCATCATTAATAGTAAATCAAACATAAACTGTGTTGTCGAACGCACGCCATTTTTTTTATTTTTATGGTGTACACTATTTATGTGAAGTCCACAATCACGCTTATCCCAGCACATCAAATCTTTCTCGTACACTTTACAAATTATTTTAGCACCATCATAGAATAAATCCGGGAATTCACCTATGAATTTATTCACTTTGTCAGCAAATGGCCGTTTTCTACCCCTGCGAATGTAAGCGATGCTTTATTATTAAATTAATAACAACAATACAGTACAACAAATAAAATAAAAACAGGAAAACAATATGCAATAGGCCCAAGTGACTTAACGTGTACACAACTCGAAAGCTAATAATAGACTGGACTGGAGAAAGAGTTTCGCGGTCAAGGTGACAGTAAGTACATCTGCACTCTACGACCATGATACACAGAAACAATTTGCAGCTTTAATCATAAGAATCATATGCTAGTAGAGTGTTAATTAGTTAATGGTAACTCCATCTACCAGTGTCAATTGCAATGCTTCGACAAAGCGATTTTTACTAATAAAGATATAATAGAAATAAAATACCAAAGTATTCCAATAAAAGGGAGAAATGAATTTACAAATATAATAATTATTTCAATCTCATTATTTTTTTGCTTCTGATACTATTATGCATGAATATTGTTATATAGTGTGTCCGTAAAGTATGTAATAAATTCATTATTTCTTAAACCAAAAATATTTAGAAAAAATTCTCGGACACTTCAATTTGGTATTTAAATTGCGCGCCTTATCCTTTATTGCTTGTTTTGGTTATAACGTCATCACGGTTTCCGTTATGATGTCATCAATATTTTTTAAAATAAAACACCCTGTATATTTCTCAATTTTTGGATTTTAAATCAACAGCTAATTCCAAAAATATATTACACTTAGTCTAAAATTGATAACTTGAAAGATACGGCCATTTTGAATATAAGAATGGTTAGTTAATAATAAAAACAATTTATAGTAATTGTTCGACCTGTACTCATTGTTGAAAATGTTGCTGAGAAATGTTGTTTATTTCTATTCTAATTCTCTCTTTTAATTCAACAATGTTTTTTGATTTGGTTTTACAAACTAAGTGTTTTAGATGACGCCACAGAAAATAATATAATGGATGTAGGTCCAGTAACTTTATTGGTCATTCAATGGGTCCACGTCTACCAATCCACCTGTTCAGAAATATTTGATCAAGATATCTTCGAACGTCTGCAGCATAATGGGGGAGGCGCACCATCTTGTTGATACCACAGACTTTCATCAATATTTCCAGGATTAATTCTACTAAGGAATAAATTTAATTACGTAGGGATAAGATAGTCCATTAAAAATTGGAGATATGCCTGTATGTTTACAGTTCCATCGAAAAAATAGGGTCCAATGATTTTATTTCTCACAATTCCCGCCCACAAATTTACCTTTTGTGGATATTGTGTTTGCTGCTCCCGCATTCATGGAGGGTTTTTCCTTGACCAGTACCTACAATTATAACGATTCATTTCATCATTTAGTTTGAAAGTACATTCATTTTTTTTTTTTCAGAAGAGGATCACCATTCCACATATTCATCACTGTTTCATAAAACTGTACCCTCAGATCTGAATCATCATCACTTAGTTCTTGCACAAGTTGAATTTTAAAGGGATGCCATTTTTCTAATTTTAATACCGTATGTACTGACGTTTTAGTAACATCATAATTGCTACTAACCTGGCTTGTGGATTTTCTTCAACAGCCAGTTAAATATTTAATTTTGTATACCCGTCAACATCTGGACGACCTATTTTGGGTAAATCTTCCACTGTACTAGTCACTCTAAATTTTTTTCAATTTTACTGATTGTCGATTGAGTTTTGAAATGCATTTCTTACTCTCTGCATACAATGTTCAATAGTTGTTAATAGGTTCTCAAAAACTTTATTTTTATTAGTTCGCCAAATAAAATGATCTAAAATTGATAAATCGGGCGAGCGAGGAGGCCATAGGGAAGATCCGTTATTGGCGATCCATTGATTGTAAAAAATTTTGTTAAATATTTAAATATCTTTCACCTAAAAGAAATAAAACAAAATAATTAACTATACATATTAGCAGACGAAGAAATGTTTATAACTTACTGTTTAAATTTTCCTGATAAAATTCTAGTGCCACCACTCTTTCGTTTCTTAAACATTAAACTGCCAACTTTCTGGAAAATTTCGCTCCCTGAACACATGAGGATTCGAGTCACTCCAATAATACGAATTGTGTCGATTAAAAAGTCCATTTTCGGTAAATTTAGCCTCATCTTACCATATAATATATTTCCCAAATAAGAATCGTCGCCTACAGACCTTCTTAGAATAAATTCACAAAAATTTTCTTTTCTTAGGAAATCTGTTTCTTTTAATCGTTGAACCATTTGGAAGGAAAACGAGTGAAATTTATGTTTAATTAGGATTCTGTGAACTGAATGCTTGCATAATCCCGATTCCAGAGCAGCATGTCTTAATGACATCATTGTAAATGCATGAAAATAACCCAGAATTGCTATTTTTACGTTTTCGTCATCAACAATAGGCTTCCACTTTTGAATTCTTGCCTTGACAGAGCCATAGTTTTAAGATTATTCAGTATGCGTTTTACAGTGTTTGTTCATCACCCACATTCGGTGATGAGCAAAATTGGTCAACTGAAAGGAGATCCACGGGACCCTAACTTTTTTTGTATTTGACTACAAAAAAATATATCCTTGATAAAAGATTATAAATCATGTCTACTATATCAAGCGAAAATAATATATTTTGCAAGTACAATAAAGCTGATGTAAACTGAAATTTTGTACACATCTGACGTAATAAAATGGAGTTAGGATAAATTTGGCAGTCTGATATTTGATATGTGTCTAATTTAGTTACAAATATGTCAATGTCAACAAGAAGAAATTTTTAAAATGTACGATATGAATTATTATCGACAGTATCTAATGACGCTGATAATTAACTATTTAAAAATTTTAATGAAATATTTCAAGGTACGCTATTAAAATTTAATTGAGGTAAGTGAAGAATTAAATAGAATGATTTTTTAGATCAGGATGGTATATACTGATATAAGAAAGTTATGTACTAGCCACATCAGATATTTAGTTTTAAATGAGAACACCATTTATTTAATTTTGAACTTTAACCTTATTTACCGTATATTTGGAAAATCTATATGAAATACAGTGAAGCAGTTTCCACAAACACCAAAACACTCAGTATTATACTCGACGTGCTTTCCGCCAACCAAGTTGTCACCATCTGGATGTGTTTAAAACTTAATGTTAAAACAATGTATTTGAGGATTGTCATTGTCTGTAAGAGGTAAAGCGTTAGTAACGTTCCCTTGAAGAAAGTCGAACTTTACAAAACAACACTTCATATGGGATAAACATCACAACCATCAACGTAACATGTTTTTAATTACGACACGATTGTTATGAAAACGAAAATTAAATGTAAATGTAATATAGGTAAATTAAATGTTCCTAATTTTTTAAAAATGTATATATTATGTTAAATTTTTACATACTGATTGATTTATTTTTTTTGAACACACATTAATCTGATCTTAATTATAAGATAAACAACAATTACCGTTTAACAGGTCTTGGTAAATAAAAATAAACAGGAATGAGATAATAATGGCACCTGAATATTTTAATATAATTAAAATATTTAGATAAATGTCGAAACAAGTTAAATAATTCCGATGCGCCAAAATACAAAACAATAAATTACTGAATTAAAAAAATGTGACAGTTTTTTTCCTTGATAAAATTAAACAACTTTTTTTATATAGTTTTATTTCCATTTCAGTACATTATTTTAAAGTTCAGTGTCGTCGAGATATTTTCGTTTTTTATGTTGTACTTTCCTTTTTAGAGACGTTGCAGTGTTGCAGTGTTGTCCAGATTTTTTCCATCCAATAGTCAGAGTTGAACTGAGCCACCATGTTGACCTGGGATGACAACAAAGTTCCAGTGGGTGACCCAGTCAAGTACCTATAATAATATATTCAATAATCCAAGAGATGTCTGGCTGCACGGTCACAGATTTAATTCGTAATCTGTCACGGTATAAAACTCAAAGTCAAAAAAAAAAGTACAAAGGATGTGAATAGAAAAAGTTTTTTAAAATATTAATTACCTAGACGGAATAAGATAACTGAAAGAAAGATAGTATGCTTGCGAAAACAGTAATAAACAAATAAATACAGCAACCACAAAAAAATAGCTATGAAAATACAAATGATACATACTCATGTATGGAATAAAAAACATTTTCTAATAAAATAATGTTCATAGAAGAAACTAGTATTTTTATACTAGTATTTTAGTATTTTCAAATAATTCATTATATAATATTAATATTAATGTTGCACCTATGTAATAAGGGTTCGAGTTATATAATCTTCTTGTTTGTTATTGCTAACTGTGAAAACCGTTTTTAAAATTGAAAGTGTTTATATTTTATTTAACAAATTTTAACATCTAAAATGTAAATAAACGGTGGCATCAGAATTCTTACATGCCACCATAAATTTTAATCCAAACATACAATAGGGAATTTGCACATTTTTTTTTACTTCATAAAAATGTTCTACAATACTAAAAAATAAGATATGCAAAATATGACGCCTTAATTCCCAATAATAAATTTGTTATAAATTATTAAAGTTTCGCGCGCGAGCGAACCGTTTCAAACAGTTTCAAAAGCGCGGGAGTAGTCGTGACATCACACCATACAATTTACAAGCGACGACGGAGATCCCAGCACTCGACCGCTTAATTTCAGATAAATTTTAAGTGTATACTTAAAATGGAAACAAAAAACTCCTTATTTTAAATATTGCATTGTACCGTTGTGTAAGAATACTACAATGAAAGTGCCAGATAAAGTATTTATAATATTGCCAGAAGATAAGATTCGTCGATCAAAATGGCAAAAAGCGTGTAGAAGAAATGAAAAACACATTTCACAGAGCAGTAGGTCTCTACATGTGTGTGAGATCATTTTAATGTAAGTACATTATTAAATACTATGTCTGTCTACAGTTTTTCGCAGGCGGGCATTAAAATATTCCGAATTCCGAATTATTGAATTTTAATTAGGGTAGGATTAAAGAAAGAATGTGTATACAATGTTAGAAAATAAGATTAGTAGATAGAATGTAATTTAGTGATACTAAGTAAAGGTAATTTCCTGGTGCGAAAGTAAACAGCTATTTATTATTATACTCTTCGCAAATACGATTACGAAGAGTATATTGCATTTGATCGGGACATTTCTAAAATCGTTAATATCGCTCGCAGAGAAAAAATCATTTCGTTCGTCATCGAATTCTGAACAACTTTCAAAATGTCCGTCTGTTCATCTGTCCGTCCGTCTGTCTGTCCGTCACGTTTCTTGTAAGCACGATAACTAAAGAAAGAAAAGTCGATCGAATTGAAATTTGGGCTATAAGTTAGTGTTAGCTAGAGGAAGAAATCCATTGTTTTTGAAAAAAATCAAATAGTAAATAAAAAAGTTATAGGACATTTTATTTAAAAATATGAATCTACAGAGGGTTGCAATTTTCAATATGCTACTAAATTTGAAGTAATTTTCTATAGACACCAAAATGCTGTAAAATATACTACCACAAATTTCGCCTACGCAGTCGGCATCATCGGGAGATGAAAAAAAGTTGAAAATTAAATATGTGATCAATATATTAGGTATTGTAAGAATGAATCTTAGTTTATACTATAAAATATACTGCCACGCGTTTCGCCAATACAGTCGGCACCATCGGGAGAGAAAATTAAATATGTAGTCAATACATTAGGTATTGTAAGAATGAAGTTTATAAGACAAACACAAGATTCTTTTCAAAAAACTGCGAAGAGTATCCTACAGAATGTGCAACAATTATATAAAAGTTCAATAACACTAATGTCTGCGAAGAGTAAAATGTTTACCTCTAGTATAATATAGTATATTGCAAATACCTTTCCCTTGCCCTTTAATTTATTCTATTCAAATCTTACATTTATCTATTATGTGAATGATAACACGACACAATCACTTATTTCCCTTGCCCCAAAACATAGCACGAAAATACCTACGATAGGTAATTATACATTTGCGCAACATTTCCTTTGCAGCAAATGTCTTCTATAGAGACACTTTACACGTGTGTCCAAAAAAAACACGAAAAATATAGAAGTGGCTGTTGTAAAGAATTACCCTAAATTCTTTCAAACATAAGACTAAGTCTGCTAAAATGCTTAGTTGCGACTAAGCATTTTGTAGTTATTTCATTTTATTCCGTGATCAAGTCATAACTATTTTATGTTCATAAATTATTACTAAAAGCTAAAAAAATACATACTTCTCTGCCTTGACCCCGCGGACCTCTCCAAGGGAAAAACTTTCACTATTTTGTATAAAAGATGCCACCATAAACATATCCACTTTAGGTAAATTATCAGATTGGCCCTTTGAAAAACCTTGTTCAGTCATTTTAAAATATCTGTACAACTACAATAAGCGGTACTATAAAACACAATTATATATTTATATCAGAACAGTCACTAACAAATCAACCACAGTCTAATAACACCATATTGTACATATGTTTATATAGAATGTCATACTTTGTTAATTTCTTTGTATTATTATTTTTAAGTATTTTATAAATGAATTGATTTTTAGTTTTCTTTTTTTCTGTATATAATATATGTATATATTAATATAAATCTTACTTTGCACCCCATACAAGTCGTAAATAATCTACTTAATTGTGAATAAAGATTTTAAATTGGAATTGGAATTGGTAAACATCTGATTGTGTTGCTTCCCGGCGCGACGACTACCGAATATTGTATGGTGTGACGTCACAGTCAATAGTAGCTCGTTTCGGGCCACTTCAATTTTATCGCTGTTGAGATCCTTCATACTGATCGCGTGGAATTAGAAATCTTATTTTTTTTGTGAAGTACACGTTTTATTACAACGTTACGCTATGTTTTTTTAGTATTATTTTTATTTTTAAATTATATGCAAGTTCCCTATTAATGGCTCTCATTTGCAATACAAAAAATGTTCTACAGTTTGAGCATATTTTTATTTTGGTACTTCATATTTAACAATGTGCGCGAGGAAGATAATACAATGCTGATATAATTATAAGTATAAAATAAGGATAGCCCTCCGTCAATTGAGAAGTACTCATATCCCACCCATGTAATTTGATTTCTTAACCGTTCCTATTTAAATTTGTTTATAGTCTATTTATTTTACAAAACTAACTTAGAGTCTAAATATTTGTCATATATATTATATAAATAATTATACAAAAATACATAAGTCACATCATAGTTCATCGCTGCACACGCCTGGGCGACAATCCTGCATGGTATTCCCTCGTCCAGGCTGCTGGTGTTCTGGCCATGCGACTTCGGGACTTCATTCTTATTGTCTATGCCTGTATAGCTTTCCTGCAATTACAGCTCGTTAGTGCTTATATTGCCTAGACATTTTGTAAATTTAGAAAGGGTACAAATTTAGCTAACAAGATATAAATGTAAAAACGTGCAGGAAAAATGGATATAAAAAACTTGCTTTAGAAAATTAATTTAGGTTTGTTTTACGTAATCAGACAGAGGCAGGAAGTCTCCACCTGAATAGGAAGGAATTGTATTTGTGGTTAAAGTGGAGTTAAGAGGGGATAAAATAGTAGCGTTAAGTTTGTCAGTTAAATTACGTATGTGTCAATCGTTGTCTGTAATTTCTTTTTGTTAGTCTATGTCGTCATAGATAGGTAGGTTTTCGTAAATAAATCTGTGCGTATGAATGTAATTATGGTGTCGCCGTATGTCTGTTAGATGTCTCGTAAGTACAGAAGAGTGGATGCAAGTTCTGAAAAATGTCGTTGAAGTTTCGAAAATATAATCTTTTATCCTCTGTACTTTTGCAGCCTCATGGAGTTCGTCTAAGTTTATGTATCTGTTCGAGTTACTTAATAGTCTAAATAGTTTCTTCTGTGTCACCTGGAGACGCTGATACTGAGCGTTCGATATCCGGTTCCAGACGACACAGCCGTAGGTCTGAGTACGGTTTTGTATAATAGTAGTTTGTTAGCAGTGTTTAATGTTGATCGTCTGTTCATTAACGAATACATCTTGCTCACCCCCATGTAGGTTTTGTTAATCGTAGCAGTAATATGAGGATTGAACGAAAGTCTCTAATCCAGGGTTACCCCTAGATATTTAACTTTAGACTTCTCTACAATTGCTTGATTATTGTATAAGTTTTAACATTACTGAACCTTTTCGTAAAGTTAATCGTCTCCGTTTTAGTCTCATTAATAGTAATTTTCCAACTGCGATAATAGTCTGTCAGTTTGTCTAAGTGATATCGCAGTTTGGTTGTCGCTATCTGTGCGTGGAACGATTGTGCGTATGATGTCGTATCGTCGGCGTACATTATTGTCTATGTGAGACGATGGGTAGAGAGATTGGCTACGTATAAGTTAAATAGGGTGGGTGACAGCATCGTACCCTGCGATACACCCGCCCTAATTATTTTGGAGTCGGAGTCCTGAACCGATAGCCACTACTGCCTCATATGGTTGACAGAAGACATACACAAATAAAAGCAAAAGTATAAAATGAATAATGAAACACGTACCGCTTAATACAATGTATTATTCAGAATAACTGAAATCTGCCATCGCATTGGGATACATGACCATAACTAATATTCGTTCTACCTTCGTGGCTGTTAAATTTGAGGGATTTGGGCTGTACATATGCAAATTCTAAATAGGTCACATAGGCAGGCACTGACAAACCGCGCAGGAATTTTACACATTGTAGTTTATTTCGTACATCCTTTATAATATTCCACAAAACATTTTTATATACACTTGATTGATATGTTTTACGCAATGTATACTAGCTAAAGGGAAACCTGGTATACATTTTGCAAAAAAAGCTCTAAACTCACCATTATCGACTACGTTCCAAGACTGACTACATGCACAGAAAATGATACACTGTAACCGTACTGGCAATAATTTGTCGATGAGTAGCCGAATTTAATTTTCTCTCACAATCACGGCGTGTATGAAATACTTAACGTTGACTGCATGGAGTATACAGAATATGTTGATCATCTATTGTATAGTCATTGTAGTTTTCAATCGCTTTTTGTAGTTTATACACAAACGCCATTACTATGAACGTTTTGTACGAGAACCAACCGCACGATGTCATGTTGCTAAGTTAACAGCTAACCCATATGGGGATGCGTGTTAAGCTGCCTATAAAATTACATAGGAGTAACTCGGTTATCCACAGAGTCCTGCACCTTTCTCGAAACTGGTTATACTTTTTGTATTATTACAGGTGTATAAATAAAAGCGCAACACGAATTCTTATGTGTGTGTTTATTTATATTTTTTTTGCAAGTATCGGATCTATAAAATGGAAAATATTTCCGGCACTTGATAATTACTAGCATTGTATTGCCTTTTTCCTACTCATTACTTTAGTGTAAATACCAAAATTAAATTTTGCTCAGTCTGAGTAGTGGTGAGAGGTATGTGAAACTTCTCATATGGTCCAAATGCTACTATCCGATCGACATCATAGAAGTCTCTGTGGCGGATAGCGACTTGCGAAGCAAGTACCGAGAGCGGCGACCTCTAGCCCAGGTGGACTAAATTACTGTTATTAAATATTCTTTGAACGAAACAACTACTCAGCGGGCAAATGCCCCGACCTGCATTGGATTATACCTTCAAATCATGATAGATCGGTAGCCAATATCATTTGTCAATTCCTAACCAGACATAGACCGGTTTCGAACTTATTAGTTCTCCTCAGTATGCCATAGGTTATGGAACAGACAAATTATAGTGGCCAACCTGCTAGTCATATACTGACTAAGGTAAATTGAGTAGTGGTGAGAGGTATGTGAAAGTTCTTATATGGTCCAAATGCTACTATCCGACCGACATCATAGATGTCTCTGTGGCGGATAGCGACTTGCGAAGCAAGTAACGAGAGCGGCGACCTCTAGCCCAGGTGGACTAAACTACTGTTATTAATATGATTTGAATGAAACAACTACTCAGCGGTCTATGTTTGGTTAGGAATTGACAAATAATATTGGCTACCGATCTATAATGATTTGAAGGTACAATCCAATGCAGGTCGGGGCATTTGCCCGTTGAGTAGTTGTTTCGTTCAAATTATATTTAATAATATGCTCAGTCTGTTTATGCAGCAGTTGAATTACCCCAAACAATTGATGGTGAAATATTTTAGAAATTTCATATAATCTTTTCAGCGCAAAACAATTTTTTCCATTCATTTACAAAAAATCATACCAGTCTTTAGTTTCGAGGTACTTAACAAATATGTGTATTTTTTTTGAAAATGACCTAGTTTTTTGATTTTCTTAAATTTGTATTTTTTTGAAATTGGCCTAGTTTTTTGATTTTCTTAAATTTGTTTTGTATAGCTGCAAAAGTGATTATTTGTTCTCCAGGGTCTGATACACCATTTTGTGTAATTCGTTTATTTAATATTACATCGTTAAAATTTGTGAAAGCATAATCATAGTATTAAAAGCAAAAAAAGTTTAATATTAAAAAATTTTGACTCACCAAACAACATCTAATCTCAATATTTTGTTGCTTCTAATACAGTGAATACTGTTATTTAATCCAATGTTATCTTGCATATAGATGAAGTAGTTGTTTTAATAATTTCTGCGATAAAATGTATTTAAGTGTTATAGTGTTTAATTTAGTATTTCCCTAAAACTTTTATACTAGCGCATTCAGATAAGACCGACAGTTTAAAATGTAAGACACTGTAGGTATTTTACTGTTATGATCATATTAGATTTGAAAGGATCCTTATGTAATACTCAATAATTAATTTCCGTAACTAACACTCCAATTACTTGAGCTAAAATACGTATAGAAGTTCTAGGGGCATTTTCCATGATTTTTCTTACATCTTCATTAAGTTCATTTCTTTGGCCGACCACTACCTTCTTTTCATTTCATACTGCCTGTCTGACAGACGAGTTTAACAGAACGATCTAGAGCATGGGCGCCCGCAGATTAGAGGGGTCAACTTATAGGGCATTGAAAAAAATATGACAAAAATTCTTCTAACATTGGTAACCACGACCTAGATCTACAGAGCAATGGGATATACATTTTTCTTGGTTCAATAATATTATTGCCGATTAGCTGATTCCTTAATTTTCTCTTTTTTTGCTGTCCGCTGCTTTCATTAAAATTTTTGCCGAATCTCAGTTTATTCTGTGGCTATTACATAAACAAATAATATATGTGTGAAATTTCACGACCGACATATTCTAAAAAAAAGATAAATAACTTTGAAACAGGAAACAGAGTCGTTTTCCGAAACGTTAGGAAATCATTAATATTATTTTTGTGTCTCATATTAGTTGTCAAAAAACACTCTCTGACTAATCTTTTGACGTAAAGTCATAAGCGCAGAGGTTTATTTTTCCAGTAACATGCTGGGTAACTAACTATATTTTTTTAGACGAGGCATAATTATTCATGTAGTAGTAAGTCCCAAAAAAGAAAAAAGAAAATTTAGGGAATACGACAAATAACGTTCAGACAATATTTATTCAGTTATCCGTTATATTAAAAAATACTGTTACGCCACTGGACTGTGCAGACTGGTTAGATTAGGCTGGAATTGTACATGAACGGCCGGGAATATTCTGGAGTGCTCTAGACCGGGAGAATGGATATATAAATAAGATGCACGGTGGGCTGAGATTAAATCTTAAGTTGAACGTGAACGAGTAAAGAAGCAATAAGAAAGAGACTTATAAGTGTTCTAGTGTGATTATAGTTAAGACAGTAATTAATCTATTGTTATTAATTGTTAATTAGTAAATAAAGTAGTGAATAAGTGTTACCTGGACTTTCAATCAACGAATCTACGAGCAGAGGTGTTTGTGTGGATAGCAAACACGTAACAATTTGGTGTCGGAAGTGGATTGGAAGAGAAATTTCTGGAATATTCGAAAAGGTTCTACAGTGTTCTTCACAGAAATTAGTGGTAACACGAAGAATTAAACTACTGGACAGTGTTTGAGGACTATTTATGGACTGAATAGTGACTTTAAAGTGGATTTTCGAGAAATTTCTAGAACATTCGATTTAGAAATAGCTGCAAATACGCGAGTGCCGCTAGTTATAACGTGTCGTGGACTGAGAAAAAGGACTATTAGTGCAATTTCGGGAAAATTCTAGAACATTCTATTTGGAAACTACAGGAGATACGTGAATTGTGTCGACGGGAACGTGTTGTAGACTTAAAAACAAGACTGCAAGTGACTTTTAGTGACAATTCTAGAACATTCGATTTGGAAAACCACAGAAGATACGTAAACTGTGTTAACGGAAACGTGTTATAGACTCAAAACAAGACTTATTAGTGATATTTCGTGAAAATTCTCGAACATTCCATTGGAAAATTAGTGGAGATAAGTGAATTTGGTCAACACAAAAGAGGTATAGACTCTAAATAAGACTTTCTAGTGCTGTTTAAAGATTTTTCTGGAACATTCCATCATTAAAGTAAACGTGATATCAACATTTTACGGATTTTATAGTGTAATAAACTTTATTTTGAACTGATTTACGTGTCGTGAGTTAATGCCAATAACAAGAAGTATGGCGGAGAAACAAACACAGGACTTGCTAGCAGCGTTGTTGGAACGAATGAACGATCAAGAAAGAAAAAGACAGGAAGAGAAAGACGAACAAAGGAAGATTATGGAAGATCAAGAAAGAAGACGGCAGGAAGAAAAAGAAGAACAAGAGAGAATACGTCAAGAAGAGAAAGACGAACAGAGAAAAATTATGGAAGTTCAAGAGAGAAAACGCCAGGAAGAAAAAGAAGACTTAAGAAAAACGATGGAGGTCTTAGAAATAAGACGACAGGAAGAAAAAAGAAGACCAAGAGAGAAGACGCCAGGAAGAAAAAGAAGAACAAGAGAGAAAACGCCAGGAAGAAAAAGAAGACTTGATAAAAATGATCGAAGGCCTGGAAATAAGACGACAGGAAGAAAAGGAAGAGCAAAGAAAGGAACGCCAGGAAGAATTAAAACAAATTATGGAGGGACAGCATCAAGTCATGCTCTCGGTCACTGAACAATTGAAGGAAGATGTACAAGCTGAAGTCATGGAAGTTAAAGAAGAAGTCAGTGAATTTAGAGGAAAGTTTGAAGGAGAAATAACTGAAGTTAAGGAAGAAGTAGCCCGACTTAAACAACAATTAAGGGAGAAGGGTGGCCAGTTAGTACTGTCGTCTGGTACTAGGTTACAACCACCTTCCTTCGACGGTCAAAGTTCATGGTCAACATATAAGAGACAATCTGAGGCAGCTGCACGTTCAAATAACTGGAACGATGAGGAAAAAGCAACAGCATTGGTATTAGCACTAAGGGGCCAAGCATTAGACCTGCTCCAAACAATTCCTGCCGCACACCAACAAAACTTTAGCATTTTGGAGGCAGCATTAGAACTAAGATATGGCGACCAACATCTCGCCCAAGTATATCAGGCTCAGCTCAAATCACGCAGACAACGAGGTGGAGAAAGCCTCCAGGAGTTCGAAGCTGCGGTAGAAAGATTAGCCCATCTAGCCTATCCTGATGCACCAATGGAATTTCAACAACAGTTAGCAGTTGGTACATTTATTGATGGAGTAAGGGACCAGGAAGTTAGGCGAATTCTTAAGTTGGCCCGGCATAAGCTTAGTAGTGAGGCTTTAGTACATGCACTGGAGATTGAGGCTGCCTATAAGGATACCACACAATCAAATCAGAGAGTACGAGCTGTGAGTGTGGAGGAAGACAAGCCAGACAACACAACACAAAATCTGATATCTGATCTACACAAGATGATCACCCAACTACTGACAAAATCGAACTCCCAGCAGAGACAAGACCAACAACAAAATAGTGGGAGGCCGAATGGAGGCATCCGTTGTTATAGGTGTGGCAAAGTGGGCCATATCAAGAGGAACTGTCGTCAACGCAGCCCAGAAAGAGTAAATGCTGCTGTGGTTGAGGAGCTACAGGAAAACTAAAGATGGCTGGCAATTTGGGGGCTGCGCTGGCCAAGAAATGTTGTGACCCCCGAGAAATAAAAGTTTCCCAACTTCTGAGAGTTCAAAGTAGTCTGCTGTTGGAGGGTTATGCAAATAAGAAGAAATGCGTGTTCACAATCGACACAGGAGCTACGTCATCAATAGTACGGGCAGGATTCATAACGGGTATCAAAGTAAATAAAGGACAGAATGGATTAGTCATCCGGACAGCTACGGGAGATAGGGCGGCGGTTCATGGGGAAGTCGACATGGAGTTGCAGATTGGCCGCTTATGTTTTAAACACCAAGTTATCGTAGCTGACATTACAGATGACTTCATTTTAGGATTAGACGTTATGGAAAAATATGGATTTGTACTTGACGTTGGAGAACGAGTTCTCAGGATTGGAAATGAAGAAATTATTCTTTCAACGGCAGATGAAAAATTCCATAATATCAGGCTACTAACTTCGAGGACAGTAAAAATTCCTGCAAGAACAGAGAAAGTAATTGAGGCCGTCCTGGAGGAAAATTCTGTGGGATACCGCTTTGGCCTCGTTGAGAGGGATGACTCAATTAAAATGACAGACAATGTGATCCTGGCAAGGACTTTAACACAGACTACAGACAATATACCGATTAGAGTGGTTAACCTAAATTCACACTCAGTGACGTTCAAAGAAGGCGAAGCAATTGGCACCTATGAACCAGTCACATGGATTGCGAGATGTGAAGAGCAAATCATTGGAGCTTCGTCTACAGATATGGACCAAGAAGTTGTAAGGATGTTAAATGCCCAGTTAGAACATTTAACTCCAGATGAACATAGAGAAGCTTTAAAATTCTTGAAGAAGGAAAGTACAGTATTTGCAAAGGACACAGAAGCTCTTACAAAGACCAACATAGTGCAACATCGGATAAATACTGGTGAATCAGCTCCTATTCGGCAACCACCTAGGAGGCTCCCATTAGCAAAACAAGAAGAGGCTTCCGCAATGTTACAGAAGATGCTTAAAGACGGAGTTATTGAGGAATCAACCAGTCCTTGGTCGTCGCCAGTAGTTTTGGTTGCTAAGAAAGATGGAACTTTAAGATTCTGTGTCGACTACAGGAAGCTGAATGACGTCACAAGAAAAGACAGCTATCCGTTACCCCGAATTGATGACACACTAAGTACGCTGGCAGGTTCACAGTGGTTTTCCACTCTAGATCTTCGAAGTGGATATTGGCAAGTGGGACTTCATCCAGATGACAAAGATAAGACAGCCTTTTCGACAGGAAGTGGCCTTTATCAATTCACTGTGATGCCTTTCGGCCTGTGCAATGCGCCAGCGACTTTTGAAAGACTGATGGAACTGGTACTACGAGGACTAACTTGGAAGACATGTCTAGTTTATCTTGATGATGTGATGGTTATGGGACGGGATTTTACGGAGCATTTGAAGAACCTTCAAGAAGTGTTTGGAAGAATTAAAAATGCACACCTGAAATTAAATCCCAAAAAGTGCCTAATGTTCCAGAAAGAGGTAAAATTCCTAGGACATGTCGTGTCTTCGGAGGGGATAAGAACAGACCCAGACAAGATTTCCTCAGTACGAGATTGGCCTAGGCCTTCAAATGTTCACGAAGTACGAAGCTTCCTTGGTCTATGCACTTATTACAGACGATTTGTGGAACGATTTGCTGATATTGCGAAGCCACTACACCGGCTTACAGAAGAGAAGGTTCAGTACCAATGGACACAAGAGTGCGAAACATCATTCAGAACACTAAAATCAGCACTGTGTTCGAGTCCGGTTCTTTCATACCCAGAACGAAAAGGCCTCTACGTATTAGACACAGATGCCAGTAATTCTGGACTTGGATGTGTTCTTTCTCAAATTCAAAATGGACAGGAAAAAGTAATTGAGTACTTCAGCAAGACGTTGTCGAAGCCAGAACGTAATTATTGTGTGACACGGAAGGAACTATTGGCCATTGTCAAGTCCATAGACCATTTTCACAAGTACCTATATGGACAACATTTTAAAGTTCGGACCGACCATGCTGCATTAAAGTGGTTATTGCAATTGAAGACTCCGGAAGGCCAACTAGCACGCTGGATAGAAAAACTGCAGCAGTACGATTTTAAAATCGAACATCGTCCTGGAAAATCCCATAGAAATGCAGACGCTCTCTCCAGAAGACCCTGTCGGGAAGACTGCAAGCACTGCCACAGGGTGGAAAAACAACAAGGGATAATAATTGTAAACACCGTTAAAATTGATGTTCCTGACGATTGGACAAAAGAGACATTAAGAGAAGAGCAGTTAAAAGATCAAGAAACTGGTCCTATTCTGGAATGGAAAGAAAGAGGAGCCCGACCTGGCTGGAAGGACATTTCAGACAAGGCAGTGGGACTGAAGGCTTTGTGGGCACAATGGGATTCCCTTAGAGTAGAGGATGGACTGTTGAAAAGAGCTTGGGAAAGTCCAGACGGGAAGGAAATTTCTTTGAGATTGGTAATTCCCAGGTGTCGCATACCAAAAGTACTCCAGGAAGTGCATAATGGAACATCTGGTGGACATTTTGGCATCAACAAAACTCTCACTAAAGTACGCGAACGATTCTACTGGGTGAACAGTCGCCAAGATGTGGAGGCTTGGTGCCGCAAATGTGAAGTTTGTGCGGCAAGTAAGGGACCACAGACAAGAAGTAAGGGTCAAATGAAACAATATAACGTAGGGGCTCCTTTTGAGCGAATTGCGATCGACGTAGCTGGTCCATTCCCCGTGACGGATGATGGGAACAAATACATCTTAGTTGCCATGGACTATTTCAGTAAGTGGCCTGAAGCTTATGCCATACCCAACCAAGAAGCAGCCACTGTCGCTCAAGCTCTGGTAGATAATCTAGTATGTCGATTTGGCGTGCCCCTAGAATTGCATTCGGATCAAGGAAGAAACTTTGAATCAGGGGTGTTTCAGAAGATGTGTCGCTTACTGGGAATTCATAAGACAAGAACAACAGCCCTACATCCACAATCAGACGGAATGGTAGAGAGATATAATAAAACTATGGAGGAGCACCTATCTAAAGTGGTTGAGAAACATCAGAGAGATTGGGACCGTCACTTACCTCTTTTTCTTATGGCCTACAGGGCCTCCATTCATGAAACAACAAAACACACGCCGGCTCGCGTGATGTTTGGACGTGAGATTAGACTGCCATGTGACTTGGTATTTGGCACACCAGATGAGGAGCGACTTTCCATAAATGACTACGCCGATGAAGTAGGTGAACGGCTAAGGAATATTCATGAGCTAGTACGAGACCGAATTGCCATAGCAAGTGATCGCATGAAGGCTCGTTATGATCTTAAGGCAAATTCAGGAGGGTTCCAGGCTGGAGATTTGGTTTGGCTATATAACCCACAACGAAAGAAAGGCAGGTCCCCGAAGCTTCACCCGCCCTGGGAAGGTCCTTACACTGTCGTCACCAGACTAAACGACGTTGTATATAGAATTCAGCAAAGCCCAAAATCCAAGATGAAGGTGGTGCATATAGAGAGACTAGCCAAGTATGCAGGGAACAATGATTTGCCTGATCGGGACGTTCAGGCTTAAGGAGGGGGCAGTGTTACGCCACTGGACTGTGCAGACTGGTTAGATTAGGCTGGAATTGTACATGAACGGCCGGGAATATTCTGGAGTGCTCTAGACCGGGAGAATGGATATATAAATAAGATGCACGGTGGGCTGAGATTAAATCTTAAGTTGAACGTGAACGAGTAAAGAAGCAATAAGAAAGAGACTTATAAGTGTTCTAGTGTGATTATAGTTAAGACAGTAATTAATCTATTGTTATTAATTGTTAATTAGTAAATAAAGTAGTGAATAAGTGTTACCTGGACTTTCAATCAACGAATCTACGAGCAGAGGTGTTTGTGTAGATAGCAAACACGTAACAATACGTTACAATTCAAAAAAATTGTATGATGCAGTATAAAGGGGTTTTTAGTACGGAGAACACACGGCCATATTTATCGTATCTTTATCGCTAATATGAGGTTTGCAAACATCGCATTTATTTTTTATCATTGTGTTTTGAGGGAAAAGCTTTTCAGTAGTACCTACTAATGAACTCGTTTTGTAACATTATATACATCACTAAAAATTGAATCACATCCCTATTATAATAACGAAGTTATGTGGTCGGATTTGAAACGGGACACACTGTAATACTAAAAAAATGAGCTCCTACTCAACATAGTATTAGTCTTTTTCCTTTAAATTTTCCATAAATAACAATTAGATTCTTGGATTTTTGCAGAACTCGTTGATAGCACTATTTATAAAAAAATCTGTTTAGAATGTTCTAAACATACATGAATAAAAATAAACATTTAAAATTTCCAAGGGGCAAATGACCGGTTTGACCCCCTGCGGGCGCCCATGGTGCAGATTGCATCAAAATGTATTGTAATCAAAAACAACACTAGGAAATTCATTCCTAAATTATTGTAAACACGCTATCTGATATTAACAGTGACAGTAATGGTTTAAAGCCCTACTTTTCATTTGCATGGGCAACTTGACGAAATTTTTTTTGAACGCTTGTTAATGTCAGTCCGGCTCTGCCTACACAACTAAAGTAGAAAATGCTCAGTGGCAGTAGTCATCACTGATTATCAGTTAAAACATTGGAATTTCTTTTGTTATTCTCAGATATTAATAAAACATTTTTTTTCTTCTGTCCATAAAATTTCATTATATTTTTTTTTCCTTTCAACAACTAAAAATAATGCGACATCCATCTATTAAAATAATATGTTAAACTAATTAAGAAAGATAATAACAGCGTTTTTTTTTTTAATGTTTGGAAAAAATAAAAGTAAAAGGAATATCCTTTCACGGTGTTCTGATGAATTATAAATTACATATTTTTTCTTAATTGTATTTGGTATAATTTCGATTAAATAGAATAGTATCCTATAATTTACTCGTGCAGATTACCAGTATTTGATTTTTATAAACTAAAAAATGCTTTTACAAATATTAGAAATATATAGAGGGTGTCCAGTTAGTGTTCCCTCGGAAGATTGTGCAAAAACGGCTAACTTTATAAAAAAAACTTTCTTAGCAAAACTTTCAATGTCTCATCTTTACTACAACGTAAAATTATTATCAATTATACAAGGTATCACAAAAATGAGTTACCTAAGAAGGTATAATTTTTTTTTAAATGGAACAACCTGTATTTTTTGGCGCCAGTTAAGCCCTGTATTACACCCTAAAATATTTTGCCAATCGGATGCAGCGTTGCCAAGTTATGATTTTTTTTTCCTGTTCCTTTTTGGTACTTTACAAAAATTTTTTTGACTGCCATATCTCCGCGATTTAAAATTGTTTTTTCTAAAAATGTAAGACATTATTTGATAATGATATATTTACTGAAAAACATTTTTGAAACAAATTATTATTATACCGGGAGTCCAAAATATTTGTTTACATTCTTGATATTTAATTATCATTTTTCTCATTATATTAAATGGAATGCCTATAATTTTTTTACATGGATGAATAACGCATACAATTCCTCACATTTTAGTATCACACACTTTATTTTTATTTCAAACGGTTTTTGAGATATGATTATTTCAAATAACTTTTGCGCAAATTAATGTGCTCTATATTTTAGGATTAAAATCTAATATGGATATGGTCTTTTGTTTTACGTTTATTTTTCACTTTATGATGTTTCTGTCAGGTGTTTAAGTTTATCGTGATGAAGTTGAATTAATATTTTTAAGAAAAATAATATGAATTATAATTATTGTCAACATGATTTGATATCCATGATGTATGTTATTGGTGAATGTTGTGGAAATTGTTTATTGACATCAAGAGTGTATCGACAAAAATATCCCGTTAGAAGGTGTCCTGATGAAAGGTCTCTAGAAAATTTGAGAGAACGTTTTGACCGTACTGGAAGTGTTGCATATAAAAAGTAGGTGAGACGACGATGTATTAAGTGCAGAAAATAAGCTGGCTATAACTTTAGCGGTAATTGAAAATCCTACGACAAGTGTTCGGGAGTTAAGTAAGAATTTAGAGGTCAGTAAATCAATTGTGTCCCTATGCCTTCGTAAAAATAAGTTTCACCCCTATAGAGTACAGCTGCATCAAGAGCTTTTAGATGTGGATTTAAATAGTAGATTAAATTTTTGCCTGTGGGCTCTAAACCAAATTGGAGAAAATGAAGAATTTTTCAAATTTCTGTTCTTCACGGATGAATCAACATTTCATCACAATGGATTTGTGAATAGGCACAATTTCCATTATTCTGGCACAGAAAACCCTCATGTTGTACAGACAAATCGTTACCAGGACAACTGGAGTTTAAATGATTGGGAGACATATTTTAATGTAATACTTGTATACCTATCAGCATCCCTTTTACCCTACATGGCCACCCCCTCAAAAAATTCAAATGTCAAGGGGGGTGAGTGATACATCTTTTGAAAGGTCTTTCAATTCCCTACATAACTGTGTATTTTTTTAACTTTTATCGCTTCGTTCTTAAGGAAAATAATTTTATTTTTGATGATTACATACAATCGAAATCGTTTAAAAAAATCTAAAATACACGGCACTGGGTATTGAAATTTATAAAAAAACTACATTTTTTAGTGCTCTCAAATCAACACGGTTTTTTTTCGACAAAAACCACTTTCCTTGTCCGTTTAGTTTTAGAATAATAAACGACTCATAAGTATTTGATAGTCCTTGAACATTAATTTGTTCACAACCAATTTTATATCAAGATAAATTTTACCAGAGTGAGTTCTCAAAATGGTTTATACCCTTCAGGAGAGAATAGAAATTGTCAGCATTTATTTTAAAAACGATAATTGTGCTAGAGCTACGGAGCGCATATTCAATAGAAATCACCAAGGTAGAAGGGTTGGTTCTCAGTATGTTTTACAATTATTGACAAAATTTATGGAAACAGGTTCTGTAGGAAACAAAAAGCATGAACCTCAGCGACCGATTAGGAATGAAGCAGTCGAAGTGGCAGTTCTGGGTCATTTGCAGATGGATAATACTCAATCGATCAGGAAAGTAGCTGAGGCCTCCGGTGTATCACGAAGCAGTGTTCATCGAATTGTAAAGGCCCACAAATTTCATCCAAATAAATTTAAATTGGTACACGAATTAAACGAAGATGATTCCGAGCGTCGGCTTGATTTCTGTGAGATTTTTAGTGAATAATTAAACGGTAATGCCAATCTACTGTACAATACGTGTTTTTCTGATGAAGCGACATTTCAGTTAAATGGGAAGATAAACAGGCAAAATTGTAGGTATTGGAGTGAAACCAATCCACATTTGTTCATGAAAATTCATATCCAATGGCCTCAAAAGTTAAATGTTTGGGCTGGCATCTTAGGGGATCACATTGTCGGGCCGTTTTTTATTCCTGACCATTTAAATGGCGAAAGGTACCTCGATCTGTTACAAAATAACATCGACCCAATGATTACCCAAATCCTCGAACGATAATCTTTTAGAGGTCCAACTGTTTTTTCAACAGGATGGGGCACCCCCACATTTTGCTATAGCAGTCCGTCAATTTTTGGATAATTGGTTTCCTGAGCGATGGATTGGAAGAAAAGGTCCTGTGGAGTGGCCCGCTAGGTCACATGATATAACTCTCTTGGATTTCTTTCTGTGGATACATTTGAAATCGAAGGTATTTGCAACAAAACCGGCATCTCTGGAAGAGTTACGTGAAAGAATTGTTCGAGAATGCCGTTTATTGACTCCAGATGTGTTCAGAAATGTTCGTACAAAATTTCAAGACAGATTATACTACTGTATGGAAGTGGGTGGAGTCATTTTGAACAATGCATACGATAATTTAAACTGCTTCTTTTATTTTTATTTCCCGAACCTAAAATAATGAAACAATTATTTCTC
Organism: Rhamnusium bicolor; assembly: GCA_029963845.1. Classification (NCBI taxonomy): domain Eukaryota; kingdom Metazoa; phylum Arthropoda; class Insecta; order Coleoptera; family Cerambycidae; genus Rhamnusium; species Rhamnusium bicolor. Next base: position 710,681 of record JANEYF010001369.1, read on the forward strand.
AGGAACGAATCGATAAAAGTTTAAAAAAAATACACAGTTATGTAGAGAATTGAAAGACCTTTCAAGAGATGTATCACTCGACCCCCTTTGCCATTTGAATTTTTTGAAGGGGTGGCCGTGTAGGGTAGAGGGATGATGATAGGTATACAATTATTACATTAAAATATGTCCCCCTTGGAAACAAGGTCGACGTGTTTCACCAATTTTTCAAAAAAATTTTGTCTCCAAAGTTATTCAGAGTGCCTACTTTTAGTTGGGACACCCTGTATATGTGTCAAGTGTCACGCTTGCTATATTCTAAGAAAAGAGAAATAACTTTGAAAAGGAAACAGATTCGTTTTCTGAAACGTTAAGGAATTATATTATTATTTTTGTGTCTCATATTAATTGTCAAGAAACACCCTCTGATTAATCTTTTGACGTAACGTAAAATCACTAGCGCAGAGATTTATATTTCCAGTAACATACTGGGTAATTAACTATATTTTTTAGATAACGAAGAATTATTCATGTGGTAGTAACTCAGATTAATAATATAAAGATACGTAACAACTATAAGAGATACAGTGATTATTATGACCGATACATAAACAAAAATTTGCATGTTTACATATCAACATATCCAAAACAAACCAGGGGCGGTTCCAGGCTTCAGCGTTTATTTTAATGCTTTTTCGTAACTTAAAACTTAATAGGTATACAAAATTTGTTTGCTTGAGTAATCTATTTTTCAATGCTATTCTGCTGTTGCTATTTTAATCTCTGTTGTTCTTAAGAGATTTGAAAGTTTTGTGTTATTGGGTACTGATTAGTAAACGATTTTTAGTTATAAAGAATTATTTAGGGAATATTTATTGAGAAACAATGACTAATAAGTGTGTGGTGTGCGGCCAAAGAGAAAAATCATAGGTTGTTTATCTCTTCACAAGTAAGTAAACAAAACAGATCAGGGTCGGCATAATGCGTGAATGCGAAAGTGTACACTGAGAGAATGATTTAGTTGGGAGAAATAAATTTTATTTCAACCAAATAAATGATTTCTTTGTATTTGGCGAACTAAACATTTAATTGGGAGAATTAAGGCATTTATTTGATTAAAAGCCGAATATTTAATATTATCAATTAAATCAAAATACTTATTTGTAAGAAATATTTGTTTCTGAACATTAAATATTTATTTGTGAACATTAAACATTTGTTTTTGAACATTAAATATTTGTTTCTGAGCATTAAATATTTATTTCTCAGGAATAAGACTTTTTACAGAAAATTGCGTGGATTTATTGTTGATGAATACATTAATTCCGTTTTTAATTTATTTATAGTGAACAAATATTTATTTCTCAAAAACAATGAAAATTTCGTATATTCATTAATATTAAATAAATTGTTAATTTTTGTTAATAACACTGTTTAATTCATTTATAATAAAAAAACTATTTCTCCTCGCACCTGCTTTGGGTATCCACCATATTATGAATTATTTAAAGAATTTGTTAAATAAATCTCTGCGCCGAAAGGATTAGTCATAGGTTGGTTTTTTGAAGAAAAAAACAATCTGAACAATCCTTTTGCTACGCATGGTTTATTTAAAAAAATATATAAACAAGTTATATAGAATAGGGACTTAATACCCAAAGAAGGTTCGAAGACAAATTATACGGATACAACAAATAAATGAATATAGAAAATTAAAAACATATATATATATATAAAAATTTTTACTTACCTGGTTTATATTTGCGAAACTAAAAATTGATTTATATTAAAAAATGTATGCCTCACGATTTGTCTACAGTACGATGTATTAAAAAATCAATTTTGCTAAAAATTATAGTAGATATTTTTTTATTTTTTTTCACAAGTTGTAAAGCATATCGTCGGTCCACTGCCAAAACAACGAATGTGCATTTTTCTAATTTTTCAGAAGAAGGGAAATAAAGTTCAATTTGTTGTTAAATATTCAAACGTAAGTTATTTATAGGTATAAGTTTCCTAGTATAAAAATATTTCAAAAATATTCAATATTCGCATTTGCGGTTTTGGCACTGCAGATTGAAAAAAATATATTATTTTCCAACAGAAAAGTCAGACCGGCAAATTTGCACATTTGATGTTTTGTCATTAAAGTAACGTTACGGTAGGGATATATTTGCGAAATTAAAATGTATTTTATATTAAAAACATGTATGCTTCACGAGTTGTTTATAATAAAACATATTCTAAAAAATGATAGGGTAGATATATAATTTTTTAAATAATTTTGCGTAGATGTAGGTACATACATATTATATCACTATCAGTATAATCAATTACTCTCATGAACTAGGTATAACTTCATAATCTCTCCATAGACACGATGATGTTTAAATATATTTCTATTATGTTAATTCTTCTTACATGTAGGTGTTAAGCTATTCATGCTTAATAAAGTTCTAAATTTTTTTTTAAATAATGTGTCTTATTAGAATCAGTTAAACCTCAAATTTATTATATATAAATCTGGATTTCCATGTCAAATTTTAAGAGAAAATTCAGGAAAATTGTAAATGTCAGGAAATGCAGCCATTATAACCGCTTATACCGAGTAAGTTTTGCATTGAATTGATAAAACGTAAACGAACAAGAAAAAATAATACAATGAAAATTATTGCGAAATATCTTATAGATTGTATGGTAACAATAATATAAAATAATACAGTCTATAAATAACACCTATTTAAAAAAATAATCTATTTATTTTTATGCAAGAAAGAAAGTAATAAAAAAAGAACATTCTAAACCGATATATTTGAGTACAGATTTTCCTTTTATTCTTTTCTTATTTTGACTGTAATGTGTTTAACTAGAACTTTTCAAAAATACCAAATAAGTGAGTTTATTATTAACTTAGAAATAATAGTAGAAAGTTCAAATAAAGATTAATTTTCAATTTTCTTTACCGCTTGTTTATTGTAATTTCTAATTGATGTGTCAGGTTAAGGATAGAGACAAACAAATGTCTGTGTTAAAGGTAAACAAAATTAAATATATGAAAAATATTTACACATATTTATTAAAAAAATAAAAAAATAAATAACTCTGAACAAATTTTCACAACTAAACAGTTTTTGGCTAGGTTAGGTACTTTAATATGCTATGATAAACAAATTACCACGTACAAACATTAAAAACTTACATTTAAAAGTTTCTTTGAGGCTTTGCAGCCCTCATATTCTTCTAATAAACTATACATCTACCGAAAGGGACACAACACTTTTAACACAAAGCTCTTAATAAGAGAAAAAGGGAACAATGGCGTCTTGTTGAATCTTGTCTAATGCGGTACCGCGGTTTCGCCGGTAGAGGGCCAACATTTAGTTCTCAGAAACAAATTTATTAATGAGGAATAAATATTTCTTATCAGAATTAAATATTTATTTCCGCTATTAGGGTATAAACTTTAATAGTAAATATTTCTTTCTAAGAAATAAATAAAATGATGTAATAAATGTGGCAGATACAAATGTGTTATTCATGAGTAGATTTATTTCTTATAAATAATTATTTAATTACAAAAAAATAAATACCAAGAGAATTCTTGAAATAAATCATTTAGTTTTGTCAATTAATCCAATCTTCGAAATATGCTTATTATAACAAAATTATGAAAAATATTTATTTGTCTGAATTAAATTTAATGCAGAATAAATATTTATTAAATTGAAAAAACTAAGGCTTTTTAGTCATTTCAAGCCAGATATTTCCCTCAGTGTAAAAGCTCAAAAATGACTAAAATTAATATTAGCTTTACAAAAACAAAAACAACATTTCAGGAATGGGTTTTTCAAAACTCCGGGAGGTTAAACCCATCTCTAGAAATAAATTAATAAAAAGTTTTTAATACAGATATATTGACTCTAAAGATTCAATACCTAAGTATAAAAAAAGTACTAATATCTTGACACCACCAATGAATATAACAATTGTTAATTGAAAATATTACTATTTATTTTCAAAGAACAAAAACTCGTTTGTAGTTTCAATTATCGATGGACTTTTATGATAGTTACTTGTTACATTCTGTACCAGATTTATTGTTCCCACAAACAACTCGAACCGTAGATTCGTTGACTGATACTTCCAGTAATACTGGCCCATTACTTTATTAACTAATTTACAATAACAACATAATGCATGCCCTAACTATAATCACAATTTAACACTTAGAAATCACTACTTTAGTTCTAATTTATTTCTTCTTTACTAATACAATTCGAAATCAGTACTGGGCTCCTGACCTTCACCCACTGTGTGCTTTATGCAGGGTAGGGCAATAGTGCGTCGGAACTCGATATCTCGAGTTCTACGATAGCTAGAAATTTTTTAAAAAAATTGCTAGGAAACTAGATAAAAAATCCTATAACTGGAAATTATTTTCGAACATACAGGGCGAGCCAAGACGAAATTACAGGACCAAGTACCTTTTTTTTAAATGGAATGCTATGTATATCAGTACATTTTTTGAAGCCACTTTCTAGGCTCTATTCATTCCTATATTATTATTGGCTATCTCCCAACCACTTTGATGTAATGAATTTTTTTTGTTGAAATAATGCCATCTGCAGATGGATATTAAAAAAATCACCACAGTCACAATTATGGGTTTTAAGAAAAACTTATGTGAATACCAGTTACGAGACATCTAATTAATGTTTTTGAATCATTTTCATTTCCTGAAAATTTACAGGGTGGCCAAAAATTAGTATTCAATTAAGAACTCTTTAAATTGAATTTTCTCAATTTTTTCAAATGGAACACCCTGTATATTTTTCAACGATGTGATGTAAAAATGAAAAACGAACATTTTTTGTAAATACTTCCCTATGGCTAATTGCAACCATTTTCGTTTTATAAATAAATGTCAAATTCAAGAATAAACTTAAAAAAAGAGGTTCCCTCAAATAATTCATTAGAAAAATTTATAATAGGTGTTCGACGTGTTGCCCAATTTCATTGACACACGTCTTTATGCAATTTTGAAATGAGGTCATTTAGTGAGACCATTTCCATTGAAATGAGTAAATAGTATTTAACCAGTCCTTTACTGTAATGTTTTTTTGTAAATTTTTTTGCTGTTTTCGTTATTCGACAAGCAATAAAACCTCAGTTTGGTATAAATTGTCGTGTACAAAGGAGCATTTATCACACTTATCGGTCATTAGTTACAATTTGTATTGAATTTAAAATATTTGGAATTTTACAATATGAATTTTAATAAAGCGGAACTTGTAGACATGAGTCTTGTTTTGGGCGAGTCAGATAGAAACTGTTTACTTGCCAATAGAATTTATCACTAACGTTATCCTGAAAAAAAGGCTTCCTGATGTTAGCAGCTTCCAAAACCTTCTCGATAGATTTCTGGAAACTGGAAATGTCGGATATAAAAAAAGTGAAAGAATAAAACGTGTTGTGAACGAAGAAAATGAGTTTTCTGTGGTGCTGGCAACGGTTGAGAATCCCCATGTTAGTCAAAGAGAAGTGACCTCATTAGTAGGAATAATTAGACGGTCTGTGGGTCGAATCTTAAAAATAAATAAGTTGCATGCATATCATATTCAAATGCACCAGGAATTATCTGATGACGATTTTCAAAAGCGCCTACAATTTTGTAATTGGGCCAGAGGTAAAATGTAAGTTGATGTCAACTTCTTCAATAATGTTTTATTCACTGATGAGGCAACTTTTCATAAAAATGGATTTGTTAATAGGCACAATTTTCATTATTATACTTCGGAAAATACTCACTTTTTTATGCAAGTTGATAACCAACACAGATGGTCTATAAACGTTTGGGGAGGAATTATTGGAGAACATGTAATAGGGCCACATTTCTTTGATGGTACATTGACTGGAGCTATTTATCTTAATTTTTTGGAAAACCATCTGCCACAATTATTAGTAAATCTCCCTGGAAGAATTCGAAATAGGATGTGGTTTCAGCAAGATGCTGCCCCACCACATTATTTAAATGCAGTTAGAGACCACTTAAATAATACCTACCCTCATCAATGGATTGGAAGAAATGGACCCACTAAATGGCCTGCTAGATCCCCAGATCTTACAAAAATGGATTTCTTTTTATGGGGATACGTGAAGGAAATTGTTTATAGAGGCACACCAACAACAGTACAAAATATGAAGGAAAGAATAATAACTGCCTTTAGATCTATCACACCGGCAGTTTTAGATACAGTGGGAACCTCATTTCAAAAGCACATAGAGATGTGTGTCAATCAAAATGGCCAACATGTGGAATATTTATTATAATTTTTTCTACTGAGTTATTTGAAGAAACCCCTTTTTTTAAGTTTATATTTGAATGTTGTAATTATTGCTCAATAAAACGAAAATGGTTGCAATTAGCTATAGGGAAGTACTTACAAAAAATGTTCGTTTTTCATTTTTACATCATATCGTTGAAAAATATACAGGGTGTTCCATTTGAAAAAATTAAGAAAATTCAATTTAAAAGTTCTTAATTGAATACTAATTTTTGGCCACCCTGTACATTTTTAGGAAATGAAAATGATTCAAAAATATTAATTAGATGTCTCGTAACTGGTATTCACATAAGTTTTTCTTAAAACCCATAATTGTGACTGTGGTGATTTTTTTAATATCCATCTGCAGATGGCATTATTTCAACAAAAAAATTCATTACATCAAAGTGGTTGGGAGATAGCCAATAATAATATAGGAATGAATAGAGCCTAGAAAGAGCCTTCAAAAAATGTACTGATATACATAGCATTCCATTTAAAAAAAAAGGTCCTGTAATTTCGTCTTGGCTCGCCCTGTATGTTCGAAAACAATTTCCAGTTATAGGCTTTTTTATCTAGTTTACTTGCAATTTTTAAAAAATTTCAAGCTATCGTAGAACTCGAGATATCGAGGTCCGACGCACTATTGCCCCACCCTGTAAATCTATGAACAGTCTAAAATTTTCTTGAATATTCTTGACATTTCTTGAAAATTTCTAAATTCTTCTCTATAAGTTCGATTATTCTGACTATTCGATAACACCATCTCTGGGCACATTTTGGAATTATCACAATCCATAGACATAACAACACTTGTAATAAGCCTAAAAGCCAAGTACACCACGTGAAGTAATACATGCGGTGAATTTAGCTTTAGCTATGAATGTGTCACAACAAAGAGCGCGTGGATATCGCATGGCTGCGAGTATTCCTTGTAATTCCTGCAATTCAATTAACTTATATAAGATTGTTTACCCAGAAAAATGCATTTGTTTTATATCTACGCAACAGTCACGAGTTTCCTCTTTTTCTGAATATTTGGAAATAAAAAGAGTAGTGTTATTGTTATTAATACAGCATTAGATATACAAGAAAGTAGATAATAGTTATTTAATTTATTTGTGGTATTTGCTACACATATTGCTTCAATAAACGATAAAGATGAATTAATGAAAAACTGCTTAGAAACTTGTTATGTTGTAGACAAACGATGCAGTACTATGTGAAAGTTAAAACTAAACTGTTTCTAGAGTTGGTTACATGCTGTATGACATTTTACTTACTTAATAAATAATTAGGTTGAGGTTGAGATATATATATATATCTAGTAAAGTTTGTTAAATAAAATTAATTATTACAATTTTATATAATGTTTAGTTCTCTCATTTATTTCTTATGCGAAATGCATTTGTTTTACATTCGATAATAGTTTTTCCAATACTTTCCTTAATGTTTGTCTTTTATACAGAAGCTGTATCCTAACGATTGTATTGTGAGAACAGAATTTTGCCAGATAATGTTGGAAAGATGTAGGCAAGATAGAAATATTTTCAAAAAAATATTTTAGACTAATAAAGCTAGTTTCATAATATCGGTGTATGAAAGTAAGAAAAACATCCATTACTGTGCCCAAGAAAATTTACATTTAGTATATCAAATTCAGTTTCAGCGACGCTCAACCCTTGAAATGTGGGCTGGAATATACAAGAGTAGAATGTATTATTATTTCTTTGAAGAAAATATGAATGCTGAAACGTATTTCTGATTGTTAAATGATTATATTCTATATGAATTAGATAATATCCCATTAAATGAAGTGTTTGATATGATCTATCAACAAGATGGTGCTCCGTACCACAATAGTATTAGGGTAACCAATCTTTTAAATGATACATTCGATGAATGGATTGGAACAAATTTACATATAATATGGCCCCCAAGGAGCCCAGACTTAACCCCCCCAGATTTTTTTCTTGTGAGGTTACTTAAAGAATGAAGTGTATAAAAGAAGTCCTAATACATTACATGAAATAAGAAGAAGAATAGTAAGATTTAATTAATAAAATTAATAATATTGATATGTTAGACAACTTGAACGAATATTATATTAAAAGAATTAGATTATGTAATGAGAAAAATGGGTCTCATGTAGAAAATTAATTATAGAAGCATTGTATTGTATTAATTGCATTACTGTATTGATTAATTTATTAAATGACAAATTTTATTAATTGTATTAAATGGCAGCATTAGATTTTAATTTATAATTTTAATTACCTATACATTTTTTAAAAAAACTTATGATACCTAAATATTTTCGGCTCAATAACACGAAAACTAAAAGCAATAGACTAATGAAACCCTACAATTTTAAAATAGAAAACTTAGCATAAACCGAATATTACATTATGCACAGGGTATTACTTTAAAAAAAAATCAGTCGTAGCCATATTGTTTTTGTCAGAAATGTTAAAAAGACGTCGACTACCGTCTGAAGATACAAAAGAGGTCTATTTTCACCTATTTTTCGAAATTTTCAAAAATTTCCATTCCGGTTGGAAACCTTGTACAAAGATTTGTAAAAAACTGTTACCCTCACTTTTACTTTCTGGTATTGATTCAAATCAGATAACTGGAAAATTTCAGTATATCGTTTTAAATCTATTCATATATTGAATGTCCTTAGCAATTTCCATTTTATGTGGAAGCATATTGGATTAAATCGACATTTAATTACATTCTGCATAGATTGGTATTTATGATTTTTGTATCCTGTACTATTCTATTCAGCTGGTTACATACGTTTTAGGTTCACATTGTATGGTAGGTACTGATACCAAAGTAAGCTAATCGATTTAAAGTGCAAAAAACATTAACCCGTGGATTACAGGAAAAGTGGTTACGCGACGACAATAAATACAATAAAATTGTATTCAGAGATCCACCTACATTAAGTGAAAATAGCTAACAATGTAGCATTACCATATACGAAAGGAACAAAATCAACAAACAAAGTAACATTACCATATTTGAAGAAAATCACGTACAAATCGTTAAATTTCTTCGTAAGCTCTTACATCAGATCTGATTGTTTTAGTAGCTCATCTTATTGCATACTAAAAAAAATATAGAGTGTTAATGAGTGTAGAAATTCCCAGATAAATAAAATACACTATAAAAAGTTGCTTTTAGGGTATCAGTAAATTTGAAAAGGTATTTGGGAAAAAGATATACGGTGAATTAGGCTTGGGGCACGCTACAATAACGGAATGAAATATTTATATAATTTTTGAAATCAAATAATTACAAAACACTGTTTTTACATTCATTTTATTTTTTGGTAAGGTTAATATTGAGTCTTCGTCTGTAAATCACTATGTTTAAACTATCTTTTTTTAAGTTAAAATGATTGAAAACTTGATGTAGGTATACAGTGCGGTCCATATGTATGAAATAAATTCATTTAAGCGTAATTATGAACGTTAGGAAACATCCTGAAACAGGTCGATTTTTAATATGAAATTGTCATTTTTGCGTGAAATAATATGAATTATGACTACCCCTCAAAAATTTTAAATTAGAAAGGGGGTCGTGCAGCACCCCGGTCGAAAGGGATTTTGATTCTCTATTCAGCAGTATAAAGTTTTTTAAATTTGGAGCATTAATTACTGAAAAAATTAATTTTGGAAATGTAATATTTTGTGAATGGCTTGTAAACTCAATTGAGGTATTTTTTGTTAAATTATTGGTTTTGAAGAAAAATCGAAACTAATCTGTTGTTGCTTTTAAAGTTCTTAATACAAAATTGTGCACACCAGAAAGTTTTTTAAAATAGACACTAAAAAATTAGTCAAGAAACCTAAAGAAATAACATAATTAATTGTGCCTTAAAAGGACTGTCAAGTGGGCCATGGAACATTTTTTGTTTCCAATTACTGTCATTTTATTCTAAGTTACACACACGGCTCAGTGTATTTAATAAAATTTATTTATTATATCTCGTTTATCCGAAACTCAGAGAATAGATATTCTAATTATGATTGGATTCGGTAATAAAACAAGAATTCAAAAGGAGATTTGTGAAATGTTTAATAATAAATACTTTGGTCAGCAATTATTATCATAGTCTACAGCAATGACTTCAGAAATAGGATAGACAAAGTATCCTCTTGATTTGTTGTAGTTTGATGTAAATAACTCAGTACTCAGTTGTTAGGGACATGCGCTTGTGCGCGCGCAGTCCCTGGTCGATTCTCGGGTGTTCATCACTGTTTACGTTTTTTGGTCGCCATTAGTTGCTTGTGTGTATCTTAAGTTTAACGCTGTGTTTACTGCGATTGTTAGTTTTTTCAAGACGCATTTTCTGTTTTTGTGAATAAACAATGGGAAAATATTGTGTTATATGCAAATCTCCCTTTAAAAGTGGAGTTAATCGATCTTTCCACAGGTAAGTGACATTACCATAGGCGTAACGGGAAAATGGTAAATAAAAGCATAATCTAAAATTAAAAATGTCCAGTGCAGTAATATTGTAAACAAAAAATATATAATAGATATTTTCTATTTCAAAAAATAGTAGTAGTAAATATAATGTATTGTTTGTTTTTAGGATTCCTTCGAATATTGAACGTAGATCTATATGGATCTCTCGAATTTTGAAATATCTGGGAAAGGAAAATATTCCTAAAGATAGTATTGTGTGCTCAGATCACTTCACATCATACGACTTCTTAAGAAAACCCAGTGGCATAGTTTATCTCAAGGACTCGGCAGTTCCAGAATTACCAAGTTGTTCTAAGGACAATACACAAGTTTGGTAAGATATCATTTTGTTATAAGAAAAATAATACCTAATCAATTAACAGGTGTACGATTGTAAATACTTCTGATCACAGTTTTTTTTCTTATTTTATGAAACAATAATTCTTCCTGAGAATGTTAACATATTTAGCCAAAAGTTGATGTTTTTATTTTACTTTTCACTTTTGTTTTATCAATTTACAATAATTGTTGGTTCATTTTAGCACCATAACGAATCCATTGAAGTCTCAGAATATCAGAAAACATATTCTTGATGATGTTCACAAAGAGTTAGAATCGCCAATAAAAAAGTAAGTATCTAGAGATATTCTTTCACATTTTTGTAATTATGAAAGTTATTTCTGTTAGTAGTTAACATGATTACAACAAAATTAAGTTTATATAAGTTCTATTGATTGATAATACGAATGAGAGCATCTTGAAATAATTAGTTAAATTGATAAATAATTATATTCTTATTTGCAGACATGAATTATATAAAAAAATTATTTACTTTTTTAATCAAAATATTATAGCACATAATATTAAATATTGAAATAAAGTACCACATTTTGAAATACCTACCGAAAAATATTTTAATATTCGAATTCACCATGAAACGTCAAAATTGAAAGATGCAGCTGCCAAACAGAGAGTTAGAAGCATATTGACAAAAACTATATTATTTAAAAATTAATAAAGAATTTTAATTCAATGTTTTATTTTATTTCGTAGTCTAATTTTCTTGTTTTTTTTTATAAATGCATATTGTACATACCCCCCTACCATATATTATGCTATAAATGTAGTAAAAAAAAGTTGTAATGTAGGTACTTTATTAATTAATATTATTTTATATATTCACGCATGTTGTTACTGAGAAAATAAAGATTATTGTAACTATTTCTTGTTTTTTTTTGTTTTTGTGTATAAATGTATGCAGTAGACAACACAGCAGTGACTGGTAAAATTTTGGGTTGGCTGTATCTTATATTTTGTAAAAATCAAAATTTGTGAAACATTTTTACATGTAAATGCATCACCTACCATAGTTTTTATGAAACTATTTCTAAAGTATTTGTAAAATTATTTTTTTTTTTTTTAGAATTTGTAAGAGAATTTAAATTTCATTAAGAAATTTTGATTATTACAACCTTTTGAAATATTGTTTTTAGACTGATTTTTAATTTATCACATTATGTAGGTATATATCAATGACTTATTCTGTAGTCGTTGGTATATATCATATAGCCATCCAAAATTTCACCAGCCACTGCTGGTAGAGCATTTTTATTCATATCAAAAAACAATTTTATTTTAAAGCCAAATCAGGAGATGAATCAATGTGCATGTATATTGGACAAAAATTTAAATTTTGCACCCTCTCTAACACGCCACTGCCACCGAGTACGGTAATAAACAATGAACTATCTTCATCCTTTTAAAATAATAGTATTTCTCAAGATGATGCATAACACAACAGTTCCTGTGTATTAAGATAGGGAATTATTTGTCTATCTATTCTGAAGTCATTGGTCTACAGTCAGTAAAATAGAAAACAAATTTCGTGAAACTGGGCATGTAAGAAATATTCAAAAACGATGACTTGCTGACCTGTCGCGAGAGTAGCGAACCTGAGCGAAAGGGATACATGGCGCGAATGCATGCACTTTCGTGCAAAATGCATCTAGAGCATCGAGCCTTCTCTCAACAACATTTGAGAGATCAAGTATCCTTTCTGCTCAGGACAGGTTACGTAAGGGCACCCCGTCAGCTGGAAGAACTGCCAGCCGCAGTCCCACCGCGGCAATTACCAGCTGATGGGGAACATCCTTTAGAGTTCACCGGTGTAGACTTAAGAACGAGGGTTAGCCTTAACACCAGGGCTAACCTAAAGCCACAAGACCTGGTTAAAATGGACGCGGTCATCTATGAGGAATTTCCGGAAGAGGCAGATATCGGGCAAATCAACTATGCCGTGTACAACGCCGCGAAGCAACTCGTCCCCCGTGAGAGGTCAGTCAATCACGGGGTCGAGAAAGCCAAGCGGCGTGTACAAAAAATCGAGAGCAAGATACAGTCGGCCAGACAACACGCTTCTCGGATCCAGAGTGTGGTGGAATATAAGACGACTGGTAGAGTTTTTACTCCCAGAATCCGGCGCATAGCAGCCGGATTAAGACGTCAGCACCATACTCTAAATCTGACAGTGATGCTTACCATCAAGCAGCACTGTCTAGATAGAATCCGAGCGTTCATGGCTATAAAGAAAACAATGAGGAGGCGGGTGAGGAATATGGAACAAAACAATTTGTTCCGTATGAATCCTTCCCGCCTCTTTCAAGAGCCACAGCGTGTTGTAGATAATCCGCCGACTGTAGAAGATGTTGAAGCCTTCTGGAAGGGAATCTATGAAACGACGCGTCCATTCAATAGCGACACTCCAGCAATTGCACACTTCGAGGCTCTGTGCCACAGACATCTTGAAGAGCCTGAAGAAGTGTGCCCGGCAATCAGTACGGAGGAAGTCCAACAAGCACTTGTTGGTACTAAGAACTTCGCTGCCCCGGACCCAGACGGCATTAACAACTTGTGGTGGAAAAAATTTCCTTCCACTCATCGCCGTCTGGCGCGAGTTTTCAACTCATGGTTGAACGTGGAATTATAGGCCGATCACTTGCCTCAACTCCTGCTACAAGATATTTACACGTATCTTGTATGCTAGGACACTGAGGTCTGTTGATCCGGTCTTCCAGCAGATACACGAACAGCGTGGTGCCAAGAAGGGCATGGCAGGTTGCAAGGACAGCCTGCTGATAGACCGCTGTATTACACAGGATTCTGTGTAATACAAGCGGAATATATCGATGTCCTCGATTGACTACCGCAAGGCATTTGATACAACATCGCACGAGCTACTGTTGCACTTGCTCGAATGTCTTGCGCTACCACCACCACTAGTGAGATGCATAGAACAGCTGCTGCCACTCTGGAAGACTCGCTTCACCATAACATCAGGTGCACAGCGGGTCACGACAGAGCAGGTGGCATTTAGGAGGGGAGTTTTCCAGGGCGACTCCCTGAGTCCTCTCCTCTTCTGCATCTCACTGCCACCGTTGTCTGCTGGGCTCCGCCAGACCCGCGGATATCAGTGTGGACCACCCAGCGACCGGAGGCATAAGGTCTATTTTATATGAATGATCTTAAACTTTATGCCTCCGGAGAGCGCAAACTACAAAACGCTCTTAGGGTGGTCGAAGAATATACACGGGCAATTGTTATGGAGTTCGGGTTGGACAAATGTGCGTCCACCTCAAAAGAGGACGATGCGGGGAATTCCCTGAAGATGCGCAGCTCGCAGACGGAAGCATCCTAAGACATTTTGATGCCGGAGAGACACATACATATCTGGGTGTGCAACAAAGGCACATCCAGGATGTAACACAAATAAAGGATTCTCTCCGCAGCAAGTACAGACACCGCCTCAGAAAGATTTGGTCTTCCGAACTTTCGGGGAAGAACAAGGTGTCTGCAACTAATATGCTTGCTTGGAGTAGAGCAGAATCAGAATTCATTGTGTCATTTTCACAGCTAACTTGTTTTCAACAGCTACTTTGCAAATTTCATCGCCAAGATCTGATAATAATTTATAATTTTAATTTTGTTTGCTAATATCTACTGTTAGAAAAAGTTATTGAGTTGCGGTTTTTACTAACATCTGAAGCGTTTAATTCTCTATTACTGTGTAAAAATAAACATACCATTCCATTTAATTTCTTTAAGAAAAAGCACGATATTTGCTGACATATCAGATAATGCCCTCTAGCGCCGACGGTGATAATCAAATGAAAACACGTTAAACCACACTCGATAGACTAGGAAAATCCCTTTGTAACGAGACCAAGTTTGTTAAATTCCGTTTAGTCTAATCGGAGTAATCGATATTTAAAAAAAAAAATTTTGGCATCTCCCCACCACTTTATTTTTGAAGATAGAAAAGAAATTGTAAAACTTAATAATATTCGAAATTCTCCCAGCATTACGATGCATATATTTCTAATGCCACTTAATAGGACAAAATACGGAGAAAACCCTAATTTTCTGTTTGGTCATGGCTGTTACTTCCCTAGCGGCCATTTTAGAAACTCGAAAATATTTTCCAGCGATTTTTCAGGATCACTTTACAGATAATTTTTTCCCTAAACTTGTGCGATGATTAGTTTCTGAGATATGGCCGGCATCCATTCTTAGCTTCCCACTCGGTACATAATTTGGTACATAATTATTTTCAAAATCCTCCATAAATATATTACTTAATAATGGAGATAATGGAGGTCCCATAACCATCCGAAATCCTGCTGATAGAATTCATTATCTAATTGAATATAAGTTTATTAATACAATCAATAATTCCATTACATTGTTTACACTGAGTTTAGTTCGTTCCGCCAAATATTTTCAATAAGGCACTGATTTTATCTAAGGAAGTAATCAAGTTATACCTGCATACAATTTTAATTCGTAATGTTATCTACTTTGCTGACTGGCAATTGGATAGTCAAACAAACAAATTGCGATTTGTGAGTTCCAAATATTAAGAAATGGATTTGATAAAAAAATATTTGCAAATTTTGTCGTGTAAATATAATATATGTTGGTAACAAGATCTCATGATATAAAATAAAACAAATTTTAAACACATTTAGAAAGGCAACCCGTCGCCCATCCCGATGTACAACTCTGATTATGGTGATTAAATCAGCCTTGGTACAACGAAGATCTCTCGAAGATGAGTGGACAGCCTTGACAAGGCTGCGAAGAGAAATGCGCAAAGATTGCGTTTAAAGACTTCGAACCCAACCTTTATGTTTGTTTCATCTATCTGAACACCGGGCGGCCAAAAAAATAATTAATTGGTTTTAAAAATGTATATGACTCAAAGCATTTCAGTAGTAATTGGTAAATAACTTGTAAGAATATAAATAAGACAGAATTGTTTGTAAAACACATATATCTCGATCTAATTATACTTGTATTAACACATTTTATTCCATGAATATTTTAATTACTTCTGAAGTTATTTACCACCTACAAACATGATTTATTTTTTCCTTTGCCCACTCATATAAAAATAATTGCTGTATTAATTAATTTTGTTTTTGACTCATTATTTTCTTGTTTAGCAGGCACATTTTTTATTATTTTTTTTTTTAAATAAACGATTTGTTTATTGTTTCAAATGCAAATATCTTAGAGATAAAAATACATTTTTTGAATTTCTTTAATACCAAGAGCGGCGACCTCTAGCCCAGGTGGACTAAACTACTGTTATTAAATATAATTTGAACGAAACAACTACTCAGCGGGCAAATACCCCGACCTGCATTGGATTATACCTTCAAATCATGATAGATCGGTAGCCAATATCACTTGTCAATTCCTAACCAGACATAGACCGGTTTCGAACTTATTAGTTCTCCTCAGTATGCCATTGGTTATGGAACAGACAAATGATAGTGGCCAACCCGCTAGTCATATACTGATTAAGGTAAATTGAGTAGTGGTGAGAGGTATGTGAAACTTCTCATATGGTCCAATTGCTACTATGCGATCGACATCATAGATGCCTCTGTGGCGGATAGCAACTTGCGAGGCAAGTACTGAGAGCGGCGACCTCTAGCCCAGGTGGACTAAACTACTGTTATTAAATATGATTTGAACGAAACAACTACTCAGCGGACAAATACCCCGACCTGCATTGGATTATACCTTCAAATCATAATAGATCGATAGCCAATATCATTTGTCAATTCCTAACCAGACTAAGACCGGTTTCGAACTTATTAGTTCTCCTCAGTATGTTATCCGCCAAAGAGACACCTATGATGTCGGTCGAATAGTAGCATTTGGACCATATGAGAAGTTTCACATACCTCTCACCACTACTCCATTTACCTTAGTCAGTATATGACTAGCAGGTTGGCCACTATCATTTGTTTGTTCCATAACCTATGGCATACTGAGTTGTGAATGACCCTAATACCTATATAGTGTTAGATTGAGATCCAACAGTTATTTTTTAAAACAAAGATAACATTTTTTTAAACAAATTAAGAGATCAACATTATATAGACGATAATATTACAAAATCTTTAGACATATAATGCTCTACAACCAAGGATTTATGGTTTGGTCAAAATACATAAACAAAACAGACTAAGACCGGTGGTCCCTTGTATACAGGCACCATCTTATAAAATTTATAACATGCTTTGTGGGTAATTTTGGACAATAATAAATAAAACACTTTACTTAGATTAACCAGTTTCTCTTGTAATATCAGGCTTTATCAGAATCTACAACGTTACACATAGTTTAATTCAACAGTGGACACACAATTTCACTGAAATTCTGAGTAATTTCTCTCATACTTTTCAGTTTAGTATTAAAAATTCATTTGAACTCATAGAAACCATTAAGATTAAATATTATCTTCTGGACATATCTTGATTAGTCTAGATGTGGCTAGTATGTTCACTAATATACCAAAAATTTAGTTATAAGAATTGCTGAAGACGAAGGGTAATTTTTGAAAGATCTTACTGAGATACTTTTAGATTTATTCTTGGAAATGGTAATATTTTGTTTTGATACCAGTTTTTTTCTATTTCAAGGTTAGTTTTACAAAGAGATGGTACAGCTATGGGTAATCTGGTTAGCTCTATTTTAGTTAACGTTGTAATTGAAACATTAATACATACTATTATGATGAACCTACATTTTAGTTTACCTTTATGTAAAATGTATGTAGATGTTATTATTATGGCCATTCCTCAAGCAGAGGTTGATAATATTTTAGGTTATTTTAATAGCTAACATTATAGCATCCAATTTACTCTTTAAATTGAGCAAAATAAAATGATTCCTGTCTTAGATCTTACTCTCATAAGAACATATTATGAGTGATTGGTTTGAAAAAGAAATTAACTCAGGGAGAAATCTTAACTATTTCTCTGCACATCCATTAAAACAAAAATTAGTCACCGTTAAATCTATGAAAAATAGAATTTTAAAATTAAGTAATAATGAATTTCATGAACGTAACTTGGTTTCCTTTAAAAACAAATTAATAAGTAATGACTACCCTCAAAAATTATCTAATATCATTATTAACATTAATGATGACTCTTCTACGTTCCCTCCTGGTGATAAAAGTAATTGAAATAAAATCTATATTAAAATTTCCTATGTGAAATGTTTGTCTGAAAATCTAAAACGCATATTATATAATGAAAACATAAATTTAGTTTTATATCATACTAAAAAGTGGGTAATATGTTTTCTTCGATGAAAAGTAAACTTCGTATGGGATTGAAGTCTGATGTTTATAAAATCACTTGTCTCGATTTTGATAAATTTCACATTGGTCAAACCAAACAACACCTAACAGATAGAACTAGTGAATATATTAATTCATGTAAAGAAAGATATAAGAATTAGACAGACACTACTATGCTAGGCAGACAGTTGTTGGTTTACAGACGGCTCCAAAACTGTCGAGGGAACAGGAGCCGGAGTACATAGCTACATACTAAGGGTACGGATATTCTCAAGCCTAGGTACTCATGCAACTGTTTTTCAGGCTGAGGTTCATGCCATTGAACTGTGTGTACGAAGGCTGGAATATATGCATCTTACACGCAGATCAATAAAAATTTTCTCAGATAGCCAAGCAGCTATAAAAGCTCTTGGCTCCTACCGGTGTAACTCCAAAACGGTATGGAATTGTCAGAAAGCTCTAAATTATTTGAGCAAAAACAACAAAGTGACTCTGGTCTGGATACCCGGCCACTCTGGTATGGAAAGTAACGAAATAGCGGACTCCTTAGCCAGAGAAGGAGCGGGATCACGATTGATCGGGCCAGAACCAATACTTGGCATATCCTCAAGTACTGCCAAGATGGCTATCTCAACCTGGGCTGAAAGGAAAACTCTCCAGTATTGGCAAGAGTTACCAGGATTAGTTCATTCGAAGGCGTTTATAAAATACCCTTTGAAATCAAGAGCTAAGAAACTTTTAGAGTTAAACAGGGTAAACCTGAAAACCCTAACAGGACTATATACCGGGCACTGCCGACTAAACTATCATCTGCATAAACTCGGCCTAGCGGAAAACGCCGAGTGCCGTTTATGCCTGGAGGATGATGAGAAGGCAGACTACATTTTATGCACCTGTGCCGCTGTGGAAAGGATCTGATTCTCAATATTTGGCAAAGGGCAACTGCTGCCAGAGCATCTGGACACATTCTCACCCAACAAAGTTATCAGTTTCATTAAGAGACTGAACTTATTGGGTGAAATATAATTGGGCGTGAGCCACAATAGGCCTGCTGATGGCCGCAGTGGAGGGCCTATTGAGACCCACTCACAACAAACCTAACCTAACCTAACTATGCTAGCTATCATTTTTCATGTGACCATAATTTTAATTTTGACAATGTCAGCATTTTAGATCATGAAAGTAATTACCACAAGAGACTTTTTTAGCAAAATAATTTTTATTAACCTACATCAAAATGTGGTTAATAAAAAAAACTGACACTAACAATTTATGTGTTGTTTATAACAATTTAATTAAAAGATTTTTAAAAGTTGCACCCCTCCTAAAACTGACATAACAACATATAATTCAGCTTTTATTTACTTCATTGTTATTAATCGTTCATGCAATTTTTGTGATATTTTAGTATTAATATTATTTACTGATTTTTTAGAATGAAGTCTTTCTGTCAACTACATTTTATTCTTAGGCTTTACACTGCTTATTATAACACCGTTATTTTTATCATTATAACATTTTCATCTGTGATATGTGATTATTTGAGGTTTGTTTCACTAAAGTATCCTTACCTTACTTATTTTTATTTTCAATGTTCAGGTAATTTTTTTAAATATTTAAATTTTAAAGTTATTTGTTTTTAATTGCTTTACATTTAAATCAAGAGTTAATTAATAATAAATGTGTATATATATATATATATATATATATATATATATATATATATATATATATATATATATATATATATATATATATATATATATATATATATATATATATATATATATATATATATATATATATATATATATATATATATATATATATATATATATATATATATATATATATATTATATATATATATATATATATATATATATATATATATATATATATATATATATATATATATATATATATATATATATATATATATATATATATATATATATATATATATATATATATATATATATATATATATATATATATATATATATGTATATATATATATATATATATATATATATATATATATATATATATATATATATATATATATATATATATATATATATATATATATATATATATATATATATATATATATGTATTGTTAAAATTGTGTAAAATCCTGTATCCATTATATAAAATCGAAACGTCGACAAGTGAAAATAACCCTGTTTTATTTATTATCCTATCACATCGACTATTTATGGGTTTAATTGAATGATAAAGTTGATATTGTGGCACGCTGGCAAATTTAAATTATTATTTGCATCAAGGGTTAGGAGATAAATATAAACAAACGCCACATAACTTAGATAACCCCAACTCCAATCCAGAGCTGCACACTGATGAAAAAACGCGGACAGACGACCACTTCCTTCAATTTTGTCAGATTCAAAACCGAGATTTGAACGCGGGAGGCGACAGAATGTGAAACCAGCTATATTTGTCACTTAGAGCTCTAGCCCACTGCGCTGCCGAGCTTAGTAGCGCTACTATTTTCATAGTTTAGTTTGGAAATATACAGAAGAGTCCAGAATATTTCTAGACTGTTTTAGTCTGGTTTATTAATGGATATGTAAAGAGTGATAATCTAAAGATATAGAGTGAAAACTGAAATAATAAGTAGTGTCAGCAAGTGTTTTATTTAGTAAATCCACTAATCCACTAATTTTGTATGGAATTTAAAGGAAATTGAAACCCAGCATATTCTTTTTCGAAAACCAAAATGGAAAAGGCATAGAGTTAAAAAAATCAAATAGAATTTTCATTTCATTTTATGTGGCTGGGTGGCCGAGCAGTAAGGATACTTGCCTCTCACCTCTAGAGGGTCGACCCCTGGTCGAGGAGCTGGTATGTTTTATCTACAGCAGGAATTAATCATAGCATTGCCAAGAAGTAAACAAACATCATTTCGAGCATTTAATATGATAGTCTTCTGGAGTTATTGATATGAGGTATGTTTCCTTATACAAGGTGCAGCATAAAAGCTAGTCAGATTACAAAGTGTTGCAAGTTAGATGAAAATAATTTTATTAGTAAAGCAACCGTACAGGCTGATCAGTTGAAAATTCTACTTTTTAAACCCATTTTTTGTGCTTAAAAAATATAGCTAGAACAAAAAATTAGAAAGTGGATCTGTAGCATATTTTACCAAGAAAATAAGCTCGTGAATACAGCAAAAAATAACGAAAAAAATTTGACTGAATAGTTGGGGTAGTTTCGATGGGGTGGAAATTGAATTTACCGCCTAAAATTCTGAAACTTTGGATTTGTATAGAAATTGGCCTCCAAAATATTGAAATATTAGTGAAAAAAATCCCTATGATGAAATAGGGTGATTTTTAGAGGGCGAAAACACGAATATTTTGAAACTCGCGTAACCTATGCAATATTCCAATAGAAGTACTATCATAAACAATAAAAATGGTCAATAAAAAAGATTAATAATTTATTGTGAATAAAACTAAAAAATATTATAATAAAGATTAAACGGTACACAATATAGTAATATCTAATTTGCATAAAACAATATTGTAATGAAATATATGTCATATGCATAATAAAGTATTTTTCAAAAACTGTTTTTAAGAATCCGAATCAGAATGTAATTATTCTTCATCATCATCGTTATCGTCTTCATTTTCATTATCATCTTGATATTCGGAGACAGGTGGTGGCACTAATAAATCTACAGCTTCTCTTGGCAAGTATCGAAATTTCTTTTTGGGTAGTTTCCGCTTGCTCTTAATAATGGGATCCGAACTCAACAAAAATAAATTAAAAATATCATTGGATTTTTCGCGACTGACTTTTCTAGAATAATGTTCACGAAACTTTTTAAAATCTTTATTTCGTGCTTCTTGAGCTTCTTCTGATAACTGGCCAATGGGTAACAAAGCAGAGGATATAATGTCTGGCCCGTGAATAAAAAATTTATGTAGTGTGGGAGGCATACAGTACCAATCATACTTTTCACAAAATATCTAGCAGTGTATATTCTCGGAACTTATCAATATTAATTGAATGTCCACATGATACCACAGTTCATATAATATGCATTATTTTAATTAATTCTACATTGATTTTGGTGATTTCTGCAGAGACTTCGGGATTAGCAAAAAAAAACGCCTGGCGGTGTTACCATCATTTGAGTTTCCAAAACCCGGTTTAGGGACGTCCATGATTAACCCAGTTTTATCCCTAAATTGCTTTTGGATACTTTTTTTGGTTTCAGCAACAACTGCTTTATAATTTTCACCCCACTTGCCACTTTTTGATTGGAAGTTTATAGGCCAAGTGTAGTAGGCATTCAAAAAATCTTATCCAGCCATGTAGCACCGATATTCCAAATTGCAAGTTATCAGTTTTTATTTATCTACTAATCATTTTATCAATTGAATTAAAATCTCTCGATGATGCGCCACAAACGTAACACGTCTGTGTAGATGAGGTATCTGTAAGAGCATTACACACCTTACCATCAACCATTGCAAAAATTAGTTTGTGACAAACTGATATAAATCTGTCATTGTAGGTGAAATCACTATTATGTAGATTCATTATTTCTTCATCTACACATTTTTTCTCTGTCACAGAAAGTTCCGTTGATTCTTTTTAAGAATGCAATTTTTAAAGGTTTGCATTACCTGGTAGAAGAAGGACGAGGGTTATGCCAAATAATTTTAGAGTTCCTGCTATCTATGTCACATACTAGACGAATAGGAACGAGGGGTATTATAAATACTGCTGAATCACTAGCCTGAACTGCCATCGAAGCCCCACTTTGACACCAAACATAGTTTTCCCAATTCCTCTTTGCTTAGTGATGCTATAACATCCTTCTGTACAACAATTAAACGTTTTATCGTATGATCTAATAGTACTTGTAATTGCACTTCTACCGAAGTCGCGTTTATTTTGATGTGCTCTTTATTTAGATAGCATTTTTTTTCTCCGATTGTACAACCTTATATGATGAAAATCTGTCAGGATTGCTTAATCTTATCAAATTATATTGATGCCTAGATAACTCATCATCAACCAATAATGCTAGGGCATCTTCACCTGACATTTGGCTAGACTGAAATTGGAGAGATGTTCTATAAGCCTGTCTGATCTTACTTGAACGTGTAGGAGTGGTTGCGGTGGCCTCTTTTACTAATTTAGATGCTTCTGTTTGGCCAGATGCTCTAAGAGTCATCTGGGTAGCGTAACTTAATTCTTCAATACTGGTAGATTTTCGTAAGTTTTCAGTTTTTTTGCGCTTAGTGCGCTCACTACTTTCTCCAAAAGAAATTCTTGGACGTTTGCGCTGCTTTAATTTCAAAGGTTTGTAGCTTGTAAAAGAAATTGATGTGTCCAGCCAATTACCATATTTCTTTAAAAAAGCTAGCTTTCGATCTTCCCACTTTCATCCACCTCGACTTAAATTCGGACTTAGAGTGGCATATTTTGGTTTGTAGGCACTTTATATACCGCTCAGGACAACCTGTCATTTCTTTGATATGTGTTTTTAGATAAATAAATTGACATTCAATATTTTTCTGACCAGAACCTTGCAAAATGTTGAAAAGTTCTTTTCGGCTCATTGTAATATTGTTCCTGAAATCAATAAAACAATAACTATTAAAATGAATCCACTTTCATAATTACCATCATATCCGTAAAAAAATATTTTTTTATCATAGGAAGCGTAAAAAATTGCAAAATATCTGAATGTCCCTAATTTGTACATCGACTATACAATATAATGACGCAAAAGAAAGTGCTCGATATGGCTCGATACACAACTAAAAGTTTCTCTATTTCTATGAACCCACTATTTTTAAGAAAATTTTACAATAATGACTAAACACTTTTATTTAACAGTGATCTATTTCTTTTCTTACACAATAAAAATTGTTAAAAATATAACACATACCTGAAGTTGACGGCTCCATATCAAAACAGTGAAATTTTAAGAATTTATCACAAAATGCAACGTTCAAAGTTCACTTAACAAATCAGCTCAATCAGAATACACGTGCGGTCTCCACAAATTACTGCTTTTGACTGAACTTTTAAGGGCAGAGCGAGGCGTTGTAATTTCCGATAATGTCGCTGTCTTATGCGCCCAATAGTTGGCTACACTAGCATCAAAAACAAATGTGTTCACTGCACTTTAGTTTTGAATTAATAGCAACTTTTAGGGATTCTAGCCCCACTGTGCAACGTCTTGAAATACCAGATTCAGCTTCAACTTGACGATTTGAAATTGAAGGATTTGCAACCGCCATTCCAATTACAGTTATAGAAGTTTCTTCAGCATCTTCAATGTTGTAATTTTTTCGTCTTGGCTTGTTGAAGGACCCACAATTAACGAGATTTTCTTTTTAACTTCTTAAAAAATAGCTTTATTAGGTTGTCTTGTTTCTGGATAGCGATTGAAATATATTTCGGATGCAATATCACAATTGTTATTAGTTTGAATAAAGCATTCTAACATATCATATTTTTCGTAATTTTCATAAGACATCTTTTTCACGATTAAATGGGGTGTAATTATGACAGAAACAAAATTATTAATACGCAATTTACTGACAAACGGTTAAATACTGTCATAGATGACACACGCCTACTTGAAATAAATATAAAAAAACACAAAAAGTAATCTACTAAAAGATTATATTCGCCATCAAATACTTACACATTAAAAGCGACCCCACATATGATATATAGTTTAAAAGAGAAAAAACTAACTAAGTCATAGCCAACTATGATTCCCATTTAAAAAAATACAACTTTATGCCATAACTCGAAATTGCCACCATTTTAAAATTTTCTCGGGGCCACTGTATTATATATAAACAGGTGCTTTAAGAATGTAAAAGTTATTTTTTTATAACTTTACAAACAACCAAGATATTGACATGTGTCTCGAGAAAAGAGATCGAGAATGTATCTTCCATTTTTTTGTATCTCTTACAGTTACCGAGTTACCATATACTAACATTGAAGTTTGCCCACCGTGTACAGTATGTTTCACAAAACCCGGTCACCGAACGTACGTTCATATATCGCTCGGTATACAATTCATAGACATGTAATATGTATACGTGTCCCTCAGATCCCAACACGCCGCCCCTGACTATTATACAATTATTTCCCTTAGTTCGGATGTGTTCTTTTAAAAATAAAACACATTTTGTAATTTTGTATATTAAATATGCGAAAATAGAAGTATTATTACTATTGTTTAATTATTATGATATGATTATTGATTAATAATAAATGTTTTTATACGCAAAATCCTTGACCTTCAGTTTTACACAAAGTATTTTAGGTCATATTGCGTAAAACTCAATAAAACTATTAGGAAAGCGTAGGCAAGCTTTGACAATTATTCATTAATATTTCATATTGAATTATTAGACTCCAATATATACAATTTCCTAAACAAAACATTGTTTGATAGGGTTAAGGATCAAGGTTTCCGGAAAGAATACATTACATATTTTTAATTTATTGATTTATTATAAATCCGTTGAGAATCAATAAATAACTTTTTTAAATTTAACTTAATCCCCTATCGATCATTTTTTTTTTGACAGTGAGATCACAATTCAACAAATTTGATATGATAAAAAATCTGCATTAATAAATCTTTCGATTTTCTTCAATACTCATGTATGTAAATTATGTAATTAAGTTATTTATTTCATATAATAAATAATCGAAGTGACAATAGCTATTTGTGAAGCGAGTAAGGAAAAGTTGCACACAACATTTTTTTCAACGATCATTTTTTGCAAGACAGATTAAAAGGTATTTTTAAAATTTTAAATTTGATATTTATTATCTGCCATTTTGATGTTTTGGTTAATCATTATTTTTTGTGTTAATAATTTGGATCGATAATCTTTCTCATTTCATTACTAAGGTATTGTTACGCCACTGGACTGTGTAGAATGGTTAGATGTGACTGGAATTGTACGCTAACGGCCGGGAATATTCTGGAATGCGCTAGACTGTGTAAATGGATATATGTATAAATAAGGCACACAGTGGGCAGAGAATTAATCTTAAGTTGAACGTGAAAGAGTAAAGTCGAAATAAGAAAGAGACTTATGAGTGTTCAAGTGTGATTATAGTTAAGACAGTAATTAATCTATTGTTGTTAATTGTTAATTAGTAAATAAAGTAGTGAGTAAGTGTTACCTGGACTTTCAATTAACGAATCTACGAGTAGGGGTGTTTGTGTGGACAGCAAACACGTAACAATTTGGTGTCGGAAGTGGATTGAAAGAGAAATTTCTGGAATATTCGAAAAGGTTCTACAGTGTTCTTCTCAGAAATTAGTGGTAACACGAAGAATTAAACTACTGGACAGTGTTTGAGCACTATTTCTGGACTGAATAGTGGATTTTCGAGAAGTTTCTAGAACATTCGATTTAGAAATAGCTGCAAATACGCGAGTGCCGCTAGTAATAACGCGTTGTAGACTGAGAAAAAGGGCTACTAGTGCAAATTCGGGAAAATTCTAGAACATTCTATTTGAAAACAACAGGAGATACGTGAATTGTGTCGACGGGAACGTATTGTAGACTTGAAAACAAGACTATACGTGATTTTTAGTGACAATTCTAGAACATTCGATTTGGAAACCACTGAAGATACGTAAACTGTGTTAACGGGAACGTGTTATAGACTCAAAACAACACTTATTAGTGATATTTCGTGAAAATTCTCGAACATTCCATTGCACAATTAGTGGAGATAAGTGAATTTTGTCAACACAAAAAAAGTATAGACTCTAAATAAGACTTTCTAGTGCTGTTTCGAGATTTTTCTGGAACAATCCATTATTAAAATAGACGTGATATCAACATTTTACGGATTTTATAGTGTAATAAAATTAATTTTGAACTGATTTACGTGTCGTGAGTTAATGCCAACAACAATAAGCATGGCGGAGAAACAAACACAAGACTTACTTGCAGCATTGGTGCAACAAATGAAAGAACAGAAAAGAGAACGCCAGAAAGAAATAAAAAGGATTATGGAAGATCAAGAGAGAAGACGACAGCAAGAAAAAGAAGAACAAAGGAAAATTATGGAAGATCAAGAAAGAAAAAGACAGCAAGAGAAAGACGAACAAAGGAAAATTATGGAAGAACAAGAAATAATACGACAAGAAGAAAAAGAAGAACAAGATAGAAGACGTCAAGAAGAAAAAAGAAGAACGAGAGAAGACGACAGGAAGAAAAAGAAGACCAAGAGAGAAGACGGCAGGAAGAAAAAGAAGAACAAGAGAGAAAACGCCAGGAAGAAAAAGAAGACTTGATAAAAATGATCGAAGGCCTGGAAATAAGACGACAGGAAGAAAAGGAAGAGCAAAAAAAGGAACGCCAAGAAGAATTAAGACAAATTATGGAGGGACAGCATCAAGTCATGCTCTCGATCACTGAACAGTTGAAGGAAGATGTACAGGCTGAAGTCATGGAAGTTAAAGAAGAAGTCAGTGAATTTCGAGGAAAGTTTGAAGGAGAAATAACTGAAGTTAAGGAAGAAGTAGCCCGACTTAAACAACATTTAAGAGAGAAGGGTGGCCAGTTAGTACTATCGTCTGGTACTAGGTTACAACCACCTTCCTTCGACGGTCAAAGTTCATGGTCAACATATAAGAGACAATTTGAGACAGCTGCACGTTCAAATAACTGGAACGATGAGGAAAAAGCAACAGCATTGGTATTAGCACTAAGGGGCCAAGCATTAGACCTGCTCCAAACAATTTCTGCCGCACAGCAACAAAACTTTAGCATTTTGGAGGCAGCGTTGGAACTAAGATATGGCGACCAACATCTCGCCCAAGTATATCAGGCTCAGCTCAAATCACGCAGACAACGAGGTGGACAAAGCCTTCAGGAGTTCGAAGCTGCGGTAGAAAGATTAGCCCATCTAGCCTATCCTGATGCACCAATGGAATTTCAACAACAGTTAGCAGTTGGTTCATTTATTGATGGAGTAAGGGACCAGGAAGTTAGGCGAATTCTTAAGTTGGCCAGACATAAGCTTAGTAGTGAGGCTTTAGTACATGCACTGGAGATTGAGACTGCCTATAAGGATACCACACAATCAAATCAGAGAGTACGAACTGTGGATGTGGAGGAAGACAAGCCAGACAACACAACACAAAACCTAATATCTGAACTACACAAGATGTTGACCCAACTACTGACAAAATCGAACTCCCAGCAGAGACAAAACCAACAACAAAGTAGTCGAAGGCCGAATGGAGGCATCCGTTGTTATAAGTGTGGCAAATTGGGCCATATTAAGATGAACTGTCATGAGCTCAACATTCAAGATCCGAGACAAAACCAACAGCAAAGTAGTGGGAGACAGAGTAGAGGAGGCATGCGCTGTTATAAGTGTGGCAGAGTGGGCCATATTCAGAGTAACTGTCGTCAGCGCAGCCCTGAGGGGGTCGCAATAATGCAGAAGTCGCAGGAAAACTGGCGAGCTGGTACTTCGCAGAATGTGGCACATGGCCTTTCCAAAAGACCGTGTCAGGAAAACTGCATGCCTTGCCACCCTGAGGAAAAACAGCGCAAGGTACAAATATTGAAAACAGTTAAGATTGATGTTCCGGATGATTGGACAAAAGAGTCGTTAAGAGAAGCGCAGTTAAACGATAAGGAAACTGGTCCTGTTCTGAAATGGAAAGAAAGAGAAACCCGGCCCGATTGGAAGGACATTTCAAATAAATCAGTGGGGCTGAAGGCTCTATGGGCACAATGGGACTCCCTTATAGTAGAGGATGGACTGCTAAAGAGAGCGTGGGAAAGTCCAGATGGGAGGAAAGTTACTTTGAAATTGTTAATCCCGAGGTGTCATGTAGCAAATGTACTTAAGCAAGTGCATAATGGAACGTCTGGCGGACATTTTAGCATCAACAAAACCTTGACTAAAGTAAGTGAACGTTTCTACTGGGTAAACAGTCGTCAAGATGTGGAGGCTTGGTGCCGCCAATGTGAAGTTTGCGCGGCAGGAATGGGGCCACAAATAAGAAATAAGCAATATAACGCCAGGGCTCCTTTTGAGCGAATTGCCATAGCAAGTGACCGTATGAAGGCTCGTTATGATCTTAAGGCTAATTCAGGAGGGTACCAGGTGGGAGAGTTGGTTTGGCTATATAACCCACAACGAAAGAAAGGCAGGTCACCGAAACTTCACTACCCTTGGGAAGGACCTTACACTGTCGTCACCAGATTAAACGACGTTGTATATAGAATTCAACAAAATCCAAAATCTAAGATGAAGGTGGTGCATATAGACAGACTAGCCAAGTATGCAGGGAATAATGAATTGCCTGATCGGGACGTTCAGGCTTAAGGAGGGGGCAGTGTTACGCCACTGGACTGTGTAGAATGGTTAGATGTGACTGGAATTGTACGCTAACGGCCGGGAATATTCTGGAATGCGCTAGACTGTGTAAATGGATATATAAATAAGGCACACAGTGGGCAGAGAATTAATCTTAAGTTGAACGTGAAAGAGTAAAGTCGAAATAAGAAAGAGACTTATGAGTGTTCAAGTGTGATTATAGTTAAGACAGTAATTAATCTATTGTTGTTAATTGTTAATTAGTAAATAAAGTAGTGAGTAAGTGTTACATGGACTTTCAATTAACGAATCTACGAGTAGAGGTGTTTGTGTGGACAGCAAACACGTAACAGTATGTTATTCTGAATACTGATTTTATTTAGAAATAACGCTCAAGTTGTGCATGTGTGTTCTTCACTGAAGAAAAATAAAGAAAATATGGTGAAAAATGTCTGATATGTGAATCTTCCGATATAGAAGAATCAGCAACGATCATAATTTTTTATTACTGGTAAAATCCAATTAGACATATGAAATGAAGTTTTACTATCATATTTTGAACAGGGTCTTCAAAAGTTCCACATTGCGGAGCCTTTACTCAGTGTTAAAAATCAATTGAAAATTGGTGACGGACCGATTTTTTCTTGAGATAAATGTGTGCAAAGCAATCTGTAGCTATAAATAATGTTGGAAATGTATCCAAGAAAATTGTTGAATTTTTTTAAATTGCCGAATCCTTTGAGCTTTTATACCGGGCATTGCTTGAGGAGATCATCTGCTAAGTTGCTGGCTGATGCAATAAGTCATAATCGCTCTCAAAAGGCTAGGTGAATGGAAATCATATAATGTCCCAGAGGGATATATTGAGAACTCCATACAAAACAAACTTCAAGTGGCTTACAAAATACTAGGCCAAAAAGAAGGCGTTAATATAAATAGCTCTACTTTCTTAGTAATATGTCCCGAATTTAGATTCACCAGCTGTAAAGAATTTAATGTTAATGTTTATAATAAATAAAACTTTTTGTTATAATAATAGTTATGAATTCGCTTTTCCACATAAGTGCGGGAAAGTTCAATTTTTCCTAACTCATACGGATATTGAAATCAAAAACTTTTCGAAATTTTGACATTTGGTTTTGCGGTAATAATTTTTGCACATCCTTTGGATACCTTCATACCAAGGTACTATCAAATCAAATAGTAGTTTCTAGATTTAGAGCACTGAATTCTAAAAATCATTGGTAAGTCTAGTGTATCAATTATAATAATAATACAGTCTACACAGAAATTAAAGGATATTGAAAAAATCACGCTTGAATACATACCGCCAAATTTGTGTTTATGCTTCTGCATGGTTGTGTCTCTTTTTCATCGCATTCTTGTTTGTTCTAATTTTTGAGTAGATACAATTAATTCTCATTCTGAAGTTAATTGCCTTCACGTGTGTTTGAGATATATTCAGTAGAGTTTTTGAACAAATATGAGAGCAAGGCGTCATTTATCACAACCCTTATCCTAATAGAGCTATTAGTATGCTCCAAACTGTCTTGTGTCAAGTCAATGCTGCTACAGAATTAATGGTATGCCAAAGCCTCATTAATAGTTTTTGGAAACTGATTCTGTACAAGAATAGCCTAATAGTGGTCGACTACAGTCTACAACACTGCGAAAACTCGTTATCTTCGACTTACAATAAGAAGGAATCCTATCCTTTAACCTTCTCAAGCCAGAAGCATCTTAGATGAAACTTGCACAGCGATTGCAGATGTCTACGAGTTTGGAGGATGTCAGGGGAGAGATAACGCCAGATTTATTCAACCCGCAGTAGCTTTTAGAGAAGGCAGTGTAATGGCATGGGGAGGAATGCCTATTGGAGGACGCACCAATTTGTACATCTGCAGTAGGACTATGACTTGGCAAATGTATGCCAATGATACTGTCAGTAACATTGTGATGACTTTTTAAAATTTAGTTTTAATTGGTGATAATGCTCGCTCGCCCCCTCTCAGCAAGTGTTCAATGTGCTTGAAACTCACGAAATTGATGACGATCCTCATCCACCGCGTACTCCTGACTTGAATCCCATTGAACACGTTTGGAATTTATTCGGTAGGGCACTTCGAAACCGTTCACCGGTTCCAGAGGTTATTAGGAAACTGTCAGATATTTTCCCATTTTATGGGCACGAATACCTCAACATGTGACTGACTACATCATTAGAAGCATGTCCAGACATATACTTAAAGTAATTAGATTGAGGGTCCAGAATACAAGGTATTGATGATAAGTTTAGGACACAAAAATAAAAAAAAATTAAAAACTTGCTTCTCTTAGTCATACTAAAAAGTGGAAAAATAATTTCTTTGCCAAAAAAAAAAACAAAAAAAACAAGGCGTGCACACTTTGTATGATTATACGCAGACTGTAAAAAGTGCGCACGCCTTGCGTTTTTGCCTTTTTTTTTGGCAAAGAAATTATTTTAGTACGACCAAGAAAAGCAAGTTTAAAAAAATATATATTTTTTTCTCACTTTCTACTTTTTAGTCATACTTTAAGTAAATTATTATCATACATTGAACTATTTTTTATTATCAAACTTTTGCACCCCTGCGCCCCCTACGTGGGGATATTTGCAAAAGTAACGGTGGAATATTGTATTGCCATCCGACTTTAGTAACTGTGCAAAAAAAACTACATTGTGAGTTAAAAAAAGCAAGTAAAAATGCACTTCTATAAAACCTTCATTTTGAAATGCAGCCGTTTGAAGTTTTGGACCTGTTCGATTTCTGTAACTACTGAACTTATAAGACTTCTTTAAAAATTACAGATTCCTTTAATATATAGGTATTAATTTGCCATTTATATTGCAGAAGTAGACCATCCATGTCCTACTGCGGAGTAAAAATTGGAATGGGTTGAAGAACAAGTCCCCTTCTTCCGTAAATAAATAATATACATATAGTAAATACCTATAATTATATATCTATTTATTTTAAAAAACGACAAATTCGTGAGAATTATTAGAAAAAAACTTAATATTCTAAATCACTAACATCAGTTTCATCGTCAGTTTCTTAATTTTTGTCATCATTTTCATCCTCTTGATTTCAAAATAAGTAATATTCATACCACTGTAAATCTTCGTCTTCCAAATACTTCATCAATTCCCTTATATTTTGTAATTTCTCACGTTTAACAGTTTCCACAGATAGTGCTTCCAAATTTAGCATTATTTTTAGATAAACTTCACTCTATTCGTTTTAACAACTTTCCGTATATACCAAAATTTCTATCGCAAATGCAGTAAAAATGACCACCAATAGGAAATATATGTCGAATATGAACATTATTGCTTTTTGAAAAACACAAGCAAAACTGGATCATATTAATATTCTTATTCTGCCCTCCAGCTCCATCAGAAAATAATACAACATTTTTAATGTTAGGTTAAAGGATCAATGAGATTTTCAGAAAGTGATCTAAAAAGGAGATTACAGGATTAGAACCGTTTTTTGCTTGGTTTTCGGTAAAACAGTAAAATGCACTTCTGTCATCATTATGACAATGTATATTAAAAACATGCAGCCAAAGCAGTATTTTAAGGAACTGGACTTACAATCAATTTTGGAAAAAGTAAATTTTGAGCGTAATCAAATTCACGAACAAGGGTGGATATTATTTCCTCTTGCTTGCATTCAATAATAATTTGTTGTTTTACATCTTTATAAGCGTTTACCTTTTTTTCAGGTAATTTTTGTTGATATTTGCATAAATCATTTGGGTTTAGTTTGAATTTGATTTTATTCTCCTCGTAAAAATCGCAAATATCTTCTGAAAGAATATTCAGAATTTTCTCTAAATAACTGATGAATGGTAGAATATGCCATATTCAGAGTTCGGTTGGTTCTCTCAAAGAAAAACTGTTAAAAACCATGAAACAGAATCTTTACAGTAAATGTAGGATTTTCAAAATATTTTCTCTTGGACTTTGAAAGATTATAATGTGATTCCTTACTGGGTATCAGGGTGAATATTCTTTTACCAAATCTCAAGTTACTAGATATATTTTATGAGGTCTATTAAAATGTGTGCCTCTGTTGTCAGAAATACTAATATTTGCATCATCTATCACTTTTTTATGAAATATTCTTATTCATTTGGCTGAAACTTGGAAAATATTTAAGAAAAAAATCTTTGCAAACTTCTTATACAGAGTTCGTCTTATGGTGTGTAGAGAAGGAGGAACGTCTCTTATGGACGGTACGTTCAAAATGTGGTCTGAATTCTGTAAGGTATGAGATGTGGCGCTGATCGTATTATGGGATTGAGTCTGAAGTTAAACACTTACTATATCTCTGAAACTAGCTTCAGATTCTATAAACTAACGAAAACATAATATTATGTAGGTGTTGAAAAGAATTATACAGCGTAAAAAAATAATAAAAATAGTAAAAACAAAATCACGTAGAATACCTCCTGTAAATCAGCGCCACCTATTCTTCCATCGAAAATCCGATCACATTTTTTTAACACGGAGACGTTTCTCCTTCTCTACACTCCATAGTTCGTCTATTCTAAGGGAGTATTTCCAGTTAGTTCTAGCTTTTATTTTTAGGTTTGAAACTCGTGTTTCAGGTTGTATAGGTGATATGCGTCCCAAAAGAAAGTTATCCTGAACATTTTTATTTGCGAGATGCCAAAATTTATTGAAAAAGTTCTCCTGTATTCTCCCATTTATTACGGCGAAACATGTAAGTTTACAATAATTTCTCACAACCAAAAATTTCTTTGCAACCATTTTTAATCCTAAAATATTTTACAAATTTTATTTTGTGATAATCTATGACTTTTTGTTTATTCCTTGCCACTTTTGTTTATTTTTCTTCCAGAGCTTACTATTTCGTTTACGTTTTCTACTTTTATTTCTTTGTTGCTCACCAGACGCTGTTTCATCCTCACTTTTTCTTTCGAAATTCTCGTTATAATCTTCATCTGAATAATTTTCTAAAGACATTCTTACATTAAAACACCAACGAAGAAGTTACAGCAATCTCTTGCTTGATTTTAAGGTTAGGCACTAATAGATTTTACTATTCTATTGAAAAAGGGCACAATTACTGCTTGACGTTTAGGCTTGTAGCATCATCTATTTGATCTGTACTGACATATTCTTCGCAGCAACTTATGATAGGCGAGTCCATTAGCATAAATAAATAATTTATCGAAAAAGGGCACTTGTGAAAAAGAACCTTTTTCAACCTAACTCCTCAGTTAATATGGTTAATTAGACAAGGTATAGTTTCACGTCAAGTGAAAGTATAGATTAGATACTGTTTGTGAGATAACTAATTTTTAATTTGATAATAATTATTCTAAACGTCCTTGCATAAATATCATTTAAAAATTATGATAAATGACAGAGTTTATTAAATCGACAATTAATTCCTATAATCTTGTACGAAATATTATTTAAAAAAAATTCAAATAAGAAAAAACTCTTCCTAATTTTGTTCAAAAATGCATTTTGAAGAATATGATTTCTAAATGGCAAGGTGAAAGAAACAAATCTTCTAAGCAATTATGTCACTAATTAATAGAAAAAAATTAATCAAGTGGGTCACGTAAATGTTTTGTGAACAAAAAAAGTTGATATTTAAAAAAAAAGCTAGTCGACCCCATTTAAAATAATGATAACAGTTCATCAAATAATAATGTATTAATAAAACATCTTTAATAATCTGTATACAGAGTGAATTAAAGTTAAATTTCTTCCCAAAAAAGATTCAGTAGGAATAGGAACGTTTCAATTAATTTATTGAATAAAATGCAACAATGTATTTATAAATATATAATTTTAACTTTAACACATAGTTTTAACAATTATTATAATATGGTTAATTAATTAATTAGTTTCTTACAATACGAAAATTAATAGTTCCAATATTACAATGACTTACATTTATTCAGCGCTGTTTCTTATAAAATATCCTGATCGACTATCAATCATGGTGCAATTATTATTGCAATTAATGATATTTATTCTGGCTGTGGGAGCACTTGGAGCAAATTCAATCATTACTGAATGTTCTCCCGTCACTGACAGAGATACATTTAGAATTTTACTTGATATTTGAATTTTATGTTTAAGAGTCTTATATACCCTATTAAATCATAATTCTCGAATATCTCGTTTAAAACTTATCCGATTTGAGTGCGATTTTTACAAGATTTTTCAAAAATATGTATAAAATGTCGGAATGTAATTTTTTTTTTTAGAGTCGTCAAAAAATTTTCGCATGCATTTTAAATATTTTGTATCCAAATGTTTTAACATTCCGACATTAGTCACTGTTTGTAACGTTTATATTCATGTGACCCAACTCTTGGATTAGTTAAAAATAAATTTATTAGAAGACTAAAAAAATGCATATCTGTATTCCGATAATAGCTGCCATCTCGCATGATATTTCGGAAACACGGATGCACTTGCATACACTGGACTCGTTTGCGGGAGGGGGAATCGGGCACTTAGGAACCACGTTGCGATTTGCGTAAACAACAGTG
Organism: Rhamnusium bicolor; assembly: GCA_029963845.1. NCBI lineage: Eukaryota > Metazoa > Arthropoda > Insecta > Coleoptera > Cerambycidae > Rhamnusium > Rhamnusium bicolor. The sequence continues at coordinate 747,070 of JANEYF010001369.1, forward strand.
GCGTGTGTATTCTAGAGATATCTCAAATTTACTTATTTGTTATAAAGTGGGTACACTTAATTTCAATAAAAACTGATACACTTTCTTTTAGCTATGTAAATCATTCGTTCTTTGATTGATATTAATAATCTTACAAATGTCACTTTGACGTTAATCAGTGGCGTCATTATTAAAAATGGTTCGACATCTAACAGATATTCAAAAATTTCGAATTGTTTCTAAAATTGAAGATGGTTGGTCCATAAGAAGACTTGCTGCTGAATACAATGTGAGTACGATAATGAGTGTTAAAAAACAATGGGAAACCAACCAAACGGTATCCGGTAAAGTTGGTTCCGGTAGGCCCAGAAAGAGCAATAATCAAGAAGATGAAAATCTTATAAATTACCTAATAGAAAACCCTTTTCAGACTACAGTAAATGCAATTTCAGAGACAAACTTCCCTGCTTCGGTATCTACTGCTTGCAGAAGAATAAAACTACAAAGCGACTTGAAGCGTTGTTCAGCGGCTAAAAAATACAAACTTTCAGAAGAAAAGAAGCAGGGTAGTTTTTATTTTTGCACTCAACTATATAATCAATGATGAAAACTTCTGGGGACAAGTTGTCTTTTCTGACGAAAAGGTTTTTAAATCCTATAACGATGGATATGTTCGCGTATATAGGCCTCCTTCCACTAGATACGACGAAAAATATACTTTCGATCCACAAATATTAGGAAGGTTTTCAGTCAATGTCTGGGCTTGGATGAGCCTAAATGGGTTAGGTGTGTGTTGGAACAGTGGTGGTCATCTCAATTCCATTAAATATATTGAAATATTAGACAATATTATGTTGCCGTCAGTAATAGAGGTGTTTCCGGAAAATAATTTTATTTTCCAACAAGACAACTGCTCCATACATACGGCCCATCGTATCAGGCAATGGTTTCTTAATAAAAACATAGAGTTGTTACCGTGGCCATCTAAAAGTCCAGATTTAAATCCAATTGAAAATGTATGGGGACTAATGGTGAAACATATAAGAAAATTAAATAACCATCCAAATAATGCCCAAGAATTGGAAGGGATAATTGAAGACGCTTGGGAGAACTTGTCGCAAGAAGTTGACCTTGCAAGAAATCTGATTTTGTCCATGCCTGCAAGACTTCAGGCAGTTTTAGACGCTAATGGAGCAATGACAAAATATTAGTTAATTCTGTATTACGTAATTGAAGTTCATTTATTTTATTTTTTTTATTGTATTTTTATGTTCAGTTTGCATTGTTTACATTTTTTTAATCTCAAGTGGTATTTCTGTGTTCTTATTTTAAAAAGAAAAGAATTATCATTATTCAGTTAGTATTTTAATTACAACCATTAGTAGAATTATCCGTAACAAATTTTATTTTTTTAAACAATAATATGGCAGGCTTGAAAATGTTTTGAAAAAGTTATTTTCTAATTATTTTTTAAAATTCCATTTGAATAAAATAAAAGAGAAAGGTTTAATAAGTTTAAAAACACAAAGAAAACCGATCTCCTCCAAAAAACCCAGGTCCGGGGTAAATCACTTCTTCTCGACCCCCCCTCTCGACATGCCTGGCCAGCCCTATTTACAGACATATGCACACAACTAAACTATTAAGATTTTCGATTACAAGAGTTGTACCAGTTTTTTTTGAAATCAAATGTACACCTAAGTAGACGTGTTATTGAAAGTGATTATTAGTGCAGTGAAAGAACAATGGGAAAAATAAAAACATATCTTAAGCGTAAATACCCCAGCAGAAAACCGAAAAATCGAACATTAGCCCAAAAAAGAAAATATAAAAAGTAAGTACTAGTGAAAATTGAATTTTTTCGTAAATTAATAAAAGTAATAATTTTCTTTTATTTCCGGTAATTTCTGTAAACAGACTAATATAAATGAAAGTTTTCCATTTTGCCGTCTCTAAATATTGATATGGAGAATGAAAGGCTCAATGAAAGCTGAATATGATAATTTTTATTTTTGATTAATTTTAAGCGCAGTAACCTCATTTTAAGTGCACCTTACTCGATTTTTCTGCTGAATTTTTAACCTAGGAAAAAACTTCAAGAATTATACTTATGTGCTTTTTTCTAAGGAATCCGAAAATTAAAAACAATTGAATGTCAAATAAAAATAAAAAATTACACCCCGCATTAATATGCGGAAATGGACATATGACATTCCGAATACTGATTAAATATGCGCGTCACATACATATCTTCTACTTCCGGTTTGACCGGAAATTGCCTTAATTTTTTTTATTCTAAATGATATATCCTGTATATTCGGCTCAATTTAAAAAAATTTCTTTTTGAATTCAGCAATATATGTAACATCATCATAATCTTTCATATTTGATAAAAATATTGGAGTTTAAATTTAAAAAAAACACAAATATATTTTTCATATTATTTCATCGCCTTTTCCATTCTGAGTTGAATGATATGACACACATTGATACTTCCATTTTATAGGAAAAATTTTTAAAATAATACTATGCATTAATAAGAAACGGTAAAATAGAAATTTTTTTGTGGATTAACGATTTAATTGTTTTGTTGTTTAGTTCTTTAGCTATTTTTAAACAAAGTAAATAAAATAATTTCGGGTTTTTTTTTATTGTTTTTACATATTAATTGCAGGACAAGGACGCATGAAGGGTAAGGTTAGCTACTGCTTAGCTTATAAGCTTGACCCAATACAACTTTTTCGTCGGTTTATGTCGTACGAAACCTCTAGTACTCCGCCTCTGATAATTCAACATCTCCCGATCTGAAATGTTCCACTATGCCGTTCTGTAACTAGAACATCGGCCATCTTCGACATTCGCCGCGACAATTTCGGTTTGGCTGTATATATGCACCGTGGCCTGCGCGGGGTGTGGTAAAATCGAGACTATATTTCACTTGCATCTGATATTAATAGAATATGTGATATATGCTTTCGCTACTGTAAACGACCACCACTCCCCATGTCGCTAGAGGCTGGTAATATCAGCCTCAGTATCTAGCCCACAGCGTTGCAGAAGAGTTTCTAACGCAATGGTTGGTGTAGGTTTCTAGTTGCGGCAATTTCGAATGTATAGCTCTTTTGATGTATTTTTTATTTTGTTAATACCAACCACTTGATTTGCACATTTTTTCTTAGCGTATTTAGTGAAATATCTACGACTGCTAGTACACATAAGGCGTAAAATAACATACTTTCAACATAACCAAATTTGAAATAATGAAAGATCTTTAAGTGTGAGTCTTGGAGCAGGGACTTTATGATACGATTCGAATTCTTGCCATCTATATCATCTCCGTCATTTTTAGCAATTCATATCTTCTGCAAGCCCCGTGAATGCCTATTATTAAAATAACCTGAAAGAAATACTTCAGAGTTAGTTAAACTGTTAACAAATTTAAACTAATAATAGGAAACGTTCATCAGGCGCTTCTTGTATAAATGTCTCAAATACTTCTTTTATTTGGACTCTTAACTTTTTGGACGATTTCCAATAGGTTTACTTTTTAAATATATAAAATTTGAAAATTTATAGTTTCAAAAATCTGATATATTATTGCTTCCTATTTATGCATTTATAGAAAAAAATATATGAAATAATTCTTGAGTATTACAAAAGTATTAACTCAAACCTAAACCTAACATGATAATTATATGTATTTAACATATAGATTTTTATATTTTATACTGGCATTCTCATCTGAATGTGCTAGAATCAAAAACATTTCCAATACATAGAAACTATTATTAAAACTATTCAGTCTAATAGCAAGAACTGCATTGTATTAAATAACAGTGTTCTTAGTATTTGAAGCAAATGTTCATATTTTGAATTATCTAATTTAAATATTTTTATAAATAATTTATACGCAGACTGTCCCCTTGAAGAATGAAAGTAGATATATATCGGACTGGGGTTTTCGTTTTTTGTATTGTAACTGGAGGAAATTTCAATATTTTTTTGCCTCTAATACTAAGAACACTGTTATTTAATTCAATGCAGTTCTTGCTCCTAAACTAAGTAGTTGTTTTAATAGTTTCTATGACAAAATGTATGGAAAGTGTTGTTTCTGATTCGTTATATGTCTAAAATTTTTATACTAGCATATTAAGACAAGAATGTCTTTATAAAATATGAAAATCTATAGGTATTTATCATTATTATCACGTTAGGTTTGAAAGAATGCTTTTGTAATATCCAATAATTAATTTATTATTTTTTTCTAGAAATTTATAGTTCCCTTGACATTTAATGTGCTCTTCAACATGAAATATATGGACTATATCGTTGAGAATTTCACTTTGTTAATTTTATACTCAAAATAAGCATATTTTCACATATTTCGGGAGATAAATACTCTCTATCATATCTGATACAACATTAGTTGACTAATTTTCAAAAATTTTCAAAGCTGATTTCTTGAAAACAACTATTTCTTTGTTTATGTTCATTTCGTTTCTATCATTACCTGCTGGTAATCTATTCAGAGCATATCTGACGGGAATTAATTTTATAATTATTCATAAACTGTCAAATAATGTAGATAATTCTGGGGTCTATATTGATATAGGAATGTTTGATAGAAAGCGTTTTTACTTTCTTATACCTGATATAAGGAAGTATAGTAATCGTGATTTTTTTCGATCTCGAGATTTTGATTGATATATATGTTTTGGACCCTACTGAATCCATTCTGACTATTTTTCGAATGATGTCTGTCGGCGCGTGCATGCGTGAGTGCGCGTGTGTGCGCTTATGTGCGCGTGTGAGTGCGCGTTTGCGTGTGTGAGTGCGCGTTTGCGTGTGTGCGTGTGAGTGCACGTTTGCAAGTGTGTGCGTATGTGCGCGTATGCGCGTGTGCGTGCGTGTGTGTGTGCGTGTGTGCGTGTGTACGTGTGTGAGTGCGTGCGTGCGTGCGTGCGTGTGTGTGTATCCGCGATAACTCAAAAATACTAATGTTAGACTTTCCAAATTTGGTAGTTAAGACTTTCAACAACATTTTAGGTGACACATTAAATTTGGTGAATGTGGTACTACCAGAAGAGACATAATGAATAAAAGAAGAAAAAAGGTACAATTTCAGGAAAAAAAAATAAAAAAAATTATTGAATTTCTGGGCGAATCTCCACGAATTATAATGAAAGCATCTGATGTGGCCAGCACATAACTTTCTTATACCAGTATATATCATCCTGATATAAAAAAAATCATTCTATTTAATCCTTCATTTACCTCAATTAAATTTAATAGCGTATTTTGAAATGTTTCAATAAAATTTTTAAATAATTAATTTTCAGCGTCATTCGATACTGTCAATAATAGTTCAAGTCATGTATTTTAATAATTTATTTTTATTGACATTGACATTTTTGTAACTAAATTAGACATTTCAAATGTCAAACTGCTAAATTTATCCTAACCCCATTTTATGAGGTCAAAGGTGTACATCAGTTTTACTTAAGTACTTGGAAAATAATTTTATTGGATTGATATAGTAGACGTGATTTATAATCTTTCATCAAGAATATGTTTTTTTAAAGACAAATACAAAAAAGTTTAAGTCCCGTGGACCTTCTTTCAGCTGACCATCTTGGCTCATCACCGAATTTATCATTGTCTTTGGCTTTTAGAGCATGTGTACTAAACTTGAAAGCTTTATCTCAAAAACTGTGGCTGCTATCGCGATACTACAGACACGCGGATAGATTTTTTTCACAAAGTTATGTTTTTTCATTATAATTCGTCGAGATTCGTCCAGAAATGCAATAAAATTTTTTAATTTTTTTCCGAAATTGTACCTTTTTTCTTTCATTCATTATGTCTCTTCTGGTGGTACCACTTTCATCAAATATAATGTGTCACCTAAAATGTTGTTGAAAATCTTAGCTGCCAAATTTGGAAAGGGTCCTATTAGTATTTTTTTGAGTTTTCGCGGATACACGCACACGCACGCACGCACGCACGCACCCACGCACGCACGCACGCACGCCAAAATGCTCAGCTGAAAGGAGATCCACGGAACTTAAACATGTTTATTAAAGACAAATACAAACATGTTTAGGTCACATATATTCTTGATGAAGGATTATAAATCATGTCTACTATATCAAGCCAATAAAATATATTTTCCAAGTACTAAAATAAAGCTGATGTACACATTTGACCTCATAAAATGGGGTTAGGATAAATTTAACAGTTTGACATTTGAAATGTCTAATTTACTTACAAAATTGTCAATGACAATAAAAAAAAATTATTTTTATTTTTTATTTTATTTATTTTATTTGGTACACTATCCAACAGGTCCTCAGACCCAATTACAGAATAGGAATACTAGGTTACAACAACAAAAAAAGAAATACAGTAGGGACTTAGCTAAGGTACTTAAACATCATACAGAAGACAAAAGGGAATACAAAGATAATATGAATAAAAGAAAACAAAACAACAAAAAAAAGTATCTACAATAGTAGTGAGTATAAACATAGTATAAATAGTTAATTACACATATTATATGAATAAATAATACAAAACATTGTATGTCTTGAAATTCTTCCGGAAGAAGTTCCGAATCAGGGGTTGTACATGCATGATTTTATTGAGGCAACGTTGCAGTTGAATATGTCGACGCGATCATGTATGTTATTGTATATGTTACACATGACTTGTAATGGAGAGAATTTTTTTGAGTTTGTTCTTGGATTTGCTAAAATAAATAATTGTGTTTGACGCGAAGCTACTCGGTGGGCACGAAACGGGAGCATGTTAAGAATATGGGAGCTGTTTATCACATTGTGTATCAATTTGTAAAGAAAAACCAAGTAAGAGATTTTGCGTCGATCTTCTAACGATCTCAGTGAGAACCTTGACAGAAGTTCCGACTGGGGATAACCAATAGGCGGATATGACCCTTCAATTTTATAAGTGGAGTATTTCAGAAATCTTCGCTGTATGTTCTCTAAGTTATCTATATGTACTTTATAGTGCGGCGACCATACTATTGAGGCATACTCTAAGGTTGATCTAACGATAGAATTATAGAGTAGCTTGAGGCTAGTAGCATTGTTGAAATGATGAGTGTTTCTGATGAGAAAACCCAAAGATTTGTACGATCTATTAATTACATGATTAATATGATTCGTAAATGTTAGTTTTTTATCAAATATTACTCCTAAGTCAGTGAAAGTTTCCGGTCTAGAAAGTATATTGTGTTCTAGCGTATATTGGTATGGTATAATATTTGTTTTTGTTGTTATAGATAAAACGTTACATTTTGAAGGATTAAGGGGTAATTTGTTTCCTATAGACCAATTATAAATTACGTTCAAGTTTTTCTGCAACATCTCGCACTCCTCAGAGCTCGAAACTCTACAGAACAGTTTTAGGTCATCAGCATACAGTAGACAATTTACGGTAATATCAGATACAATGTCATTAATGAAAATATTAAATAAAAGTGGTCCTAAATTCGACCCCTGCGGGACACCTGACGTTGGTAGAACCTCGACGGATTTGTGTCCACAGTATTGTACATATTGTGATCTGTTCTCGAGGTAGGATGAGAAGTACTCAACAAGCTGATTTGAAAATCCAAAAATGTGTAATTTTTGCAGGAGTAAATTATGATCTAGCTTATCGAAGGCTTTAGAGAAGTCTGTATAGATTATGTCGACTTGACTACCATCATCAATTGCTTCAGATAAATATTCCGTCAAACAGAAAAGATTAGTTGTTGTAGATCGACCTTTAAAAAAGCCATGTTGTGAATCTGAGAGTTGATGTTTTACATGTGGAAATATATTATCATATAATAACATTTCAAGAACTTTAGCAAAGTTGTTTAAAATTACAATAGGGCGATAATTAGTTATAAGAGTTCGATCTCCTTTTTTAAAGACAGGTATGATTTTGGACTGCTTCCAGTATTGAGGGAATGTTGATGTTCGGAGAGATAGATTGAAAAGTATTGAAAGAGGTTTGGCGAATATTGAAGCACAATCACGTACAACAAATGACGGAATGTTGTCTGGGCCACTAGTTAGTTTTGGCTTTAATTTTTTAAGTGACAATAATACTTCCTCTTCTGTGACCTGATGAATATTTAGACAAGTGTTATGTAATGAATTATGATTGTCAGCAGGATTACACTGATCTGGAGTAGAGTATGACTGTTGAAAAAAAATCAGCAAATGAATTGCTAATCAGTTGAGGATCGAATATGATTTCATCATTATATTTAATATTTTTTGGCAGATTAGAACCCTTTCTTTTGAAGTTGACATAGCGCCAGAAGTCAGAGGGATTCCGTGCAACATTTAATTGCAAACCTATACTGTAGTTTGTGTGAGCGTTCTCTATATCAGATTTTATTCTACGTCGCAATATGCAAAAGTTTTGACGATTTTCTTCACTGGGAACAGATTTGTAATGCCTCCATGCTTTGTGCTTTTCTTTTATATTCATTATGATCTCGTTATTGTACCAAGGAGGATAACTACGTTTAGGAATACGTTTTTTGGGAACACAGGTGGCTAATATGGGTTCTATTATACCATAAAATTGCTCACATGCCGAGTGAACATCAGAAATATTATTTAATATGTTCCAATCAGCCTCGGACAGCATCTCATAGAGCATCTGAAAGTTAGCTTTTCTAAAATTGTACGTATAGGATAGAAATTTCTTTTCATGATTTTCGCAACTATTGCTAATCCTATAAAAAATGCTTAGTGCAGGGTGATGCAAGTCCTCTCCAAGAAGAATATCAGGGGGTTTTACTACTGTACAATCCCTGTTCGACAGGACGAGGTCCAGTAGTCTATTGTTTATATTTTTTATGGTATTAAATTGTTTTAAGTCCAAGAAGTTTTGAAAGTTTAAAATAATCTGAGAAGCGGGCGAAGCAGTAAGATGTTGAGAAGCGTAAGTTGGTAAGTTGAAATCGCCTAAAATTAAAATATGTGAGTTATGTATAAAATTAAGACTGCAGAAAGCATCAACAACAGAATTGTAGTAGTCAGATGACATTTTTGGGGGAATATACAATGTGAAAACATAGAAATGATAATGATTTACTATTATTTTTACGCCTACTATATCTACATATGATAAATCGTGGAAAGTACTGTGTTTTAGATTTAAATTAACTACCGTAAGTGCTGAGCTGACAGCCAACATTACACCGCCACCGTCGCTACGACACGTCGCTACCTTATCACGGTCTGATCTGAATAAAACATAATTATCATAGGCTATTTCCTGATCCTGGATATGTGAGTCCAGCCAGGTTTCAGTGAAAGCGAGTATATCATAAGTACTGGTAAGAAGAGCGTCATAGAGAGTATTAAGTTTGGTTCTTAGGCCGCGAGTATTCTGATAGTAAATTGACAGACTATTGCTAAAGGAGGGATAACCGTGATTACTTATGACTGAGTGTGGCGTGCACATATCCGGTGTAGGCGGAAGAGATGTTGATGGGCAGTCTAATTGCTATTGATATCCTAGATCAGTTTTTAGTTTTAAAATTGCGTTCTTATAGGATTGGCAGTTTTCGTGATCCCAAGCGGCGTGATCTACACAGATGTCAGCATTCTTGGTATCTCTCAACTTGACACAATTGATACACTTAAGATTAACAGCTTTACAAGATTCCAAAGAATGATTTAGGTTACATTTAGGGCAAGATAATTCATTTTTACAAACATTTTTTGAGTGGTTGAACCCATTACAGTTGAAACATCGCAAAATTTCAATACCGTCAAACACTTTACACAGATCTAAACCCACCAGTACGTACCCATTATTAATTACCTTATTATATGTTGAAATATCCAACTGCAAAGTTGCCTGATATAGTTTGTTGTTATTTCTAGTAGGCCAGATTTTAATAATGTTAAGCTCAGAATTCGACTCAAATATTTCATTGTTTTGTTTCATAATTAGGTCCTGAAGAGTGTTGACATCAAGCTTTTCCGTTAATCCAACCACTCGAACGCGGGGATGCAATCCTTTGACCTCTCTGATTTCATAATCTGAAGATAGCTTTTGTTCTGCTATCTTTTTAAATTTCGATACTTCTTCCGTAGTTTTACAACTTAGCAATAAACCACCATCCTTAATATGTTTTATTCTGTTGATACTTATGTCCGGGCTAGATATGTTGATATTTTGTAAAATATCAGCTTTGGTTTGTTTATTTTCTTGGGAGATTTTAGGTTTTACTACCACTGCTGAGTGAGAATTGTTACATAGAGCTGCGGAGTATGAAAGTTTTTGCGTGGACGTCAGGTGGGGTTGTGTGTGTGTTTTTACTTCAGATAGTTTATCCTCAGCTTTTTTTTATGAATTCCGTTTTGATGTTCTGGAATGATTCGGTGAGTTCCGAGAAAAAAGAATTAACTTTATCTTGGAAAATGGTGATAAGTTTATTCTCATCAAACAAGTCATGAAATACATTACAGCTAGTGCATTTCCACGTAAGACCAGGAGTATCTTTTAAAAATGATGGTAATTCCGAAGGAGCATTTACACAAGCAAGGTGATATTGTTTATTACAGGGTCCACTACACGGGATACCTGGCCGTTTTATGGTAAGCTGGCTTGTACAAGAACCACAACGAGACATCTTTATCGCTGGTTTTCCCAGCAATGCTCTATTATGACGCACTGTCGGTCGGTGGGTACTAACACAATTGCAATTGATATTACTCCACTTTATTAGCTTTATTTGCAGGCACTAGACACTTCGAACTTTATATTACTCCACTTTTTATAAGGGCTTACGGAGCCCTACTATTTACGTGTTTACTCTTTGGAAGACAGAACTAAACTGTTATTGGTATTGGTATTATGTAAATATATGCCATGAACTATTATTGACAGTATCGAATGACGCTGATAATTAATTATTTAAAAATTTTAGTGAAACATTTCAAAATACGCTATTAAAATTTAATTGAGGTAAGTGAAGAATTAAATAGAATGATTTTTTTTATATTAGGATAATATATACTAACTAACACTATATACAAGATAGACTGCAACGACTGTAATGGTACCTACATAGGCCAATCTAAACAATATCTACATAAAAGAGTATACACGCACAAATATAGCATAAAAACTCAAAACCAAAACACGACAGCACTAGCCAAACACGCCATAGAACAAAACCACCGATTTAATTTTAACAACATACAAATATTAGACAAAGAACCTAGTTATAACCGAAGAAACATACATGAAATGCTACAAATAATAAGACATACCAACGCCATAAATAATCGCACTGATATAGAAAATTTAAGCGAAACCTACTTTAACTTAATTAAATAATTGGGGTACATTACAACATGAAATCAATTTTTACATCTGACCGATACAAAATAATAATTTTTGAAATAAAATATCTTATTATATATTCACTATTTAAGCAAAACACCCACAGTAAACCATATACATTCCAACGTTATCTTTGTAACATAAACAAAACTTTAAGAGCACACAAACTATGATAAAATATCTCAGTTGCGTTAAAACAGACAACCAAATAGCGTGTAATAGAAAATTTTAAAACAAATTCCTAATAAATAATAGTGTAAGTAAATTTTAATGTATGATAACAATAACTATGTGTTTAAAATATTATATTAATTGTAGTTCTCTGATGATGGTGTAATAAACCGAAACGTTAGAAAAAAATTTAATTAGTTGTACCTGACCGAAATCCCCACAAAAAAAAACTATCAATATTAATTGATAATATATACTGGTATAAGAAAGTTATGTGCTGGCCACATCAGATATTTTTGTAATATTTTCATATCGTTTCATTCTATATTTAATTAAGATTCGATTGAGGTATGGATGATCACTATTTACTTATTGTTACTATATGAAATTTACATTTTATTTCACTCCTAATTTAAACGACTGTAATGATTTCATTGCGATCGGTGATGTTTACGCTGGTAGTCTAACAATTACCATACTCCGATTGGATTTGTTCGGTTTTAGGTTAGGTTAGGTTTGGCTAGAATAGGTTAGGTTAGTATTGCAGTACAAATCAGAAAAATATCCTGTTTAATAGGTGTACGGTTTTAGGTTAGTTTAGTATTACAACATATTTCAAAAAATTATCCTTTTTAACATGTGTAGAGTTTTACGTTGGGTTAGGTTAGTATTACGGCACATATCGGAAAAATATCCTGTTTGATATGTGTTCTTCACTATGAATAAAATACAATTTTTTTTTTGCATTTATTCTTTTAAAATAACATCTGCGTATAAGGGTTTAGGTTAGTTTGTACAAAATAATATTTCTGTACATAATCAAATTAGCAAAACAGGTTGTATTAGGTGTTTACATTAGATCAGTGTCTTCCGTTTTTTAAAGGTTATCTTGTAACCATTGTTTTACCCGCCTAGCACACCTCTTCGCTCAGCAGTCTTGTAACTTTTTTTAATTTTTTTTCATCTATTTAGCTACTTGGAAAATTTTAGAAATCCTACATACCTATATCAATATAGACCCATAATTTTGTAATATTTATTTCAATTCCTTTTAGATCTAATGTAATTTTCGAAAAGATATTGTTTGTCTCTCGAATGCAAAATGCTTTTGCGTTCGTAGATGAGTTATTTCTCATTCTCGAACGTAAAAGTTGTAACGTCTTCTACAATTATTTTAAATAGCAACATCTATTGTTATCGTGTCATTTGAAAGAACACATTTTTTACATACGTTACGCAAAAAATATGTTACATTACAATTTTTTTGGGAAATGACTTATTTTAGATGTTTATAAACATTTATGTTAAATTCAATAAAATCCTTACAAAAACCATTCTGAAATGTCAAATTTCAATTCCTCTGCCAGGGCGGAAAAAAAAGTTGTTAAAAGAAGGCACCTTTTTTATTAATTTGTTTTCAACTTATAAAATGTTTTTATAGTTTATAAACATCGATGAAGATTTTTGAGTTTTTTTGCAATACGGATAAAAGTTACTTTTTGTAGATAGGTATACATTTCCGTGTTTCAAATCAATGTGATTTGTTTACTGGCGTAGATTTTTAAATTTAATAAAAACTGAAAGTAGTGCGGAAAAACAAAAAAAATGCAATACTGACAGGATGCGTACTTAGCAGAAAGTAGTAAGTTTATTAAACGAAACGGATCCTGATCATAAACCTAATTATAGTTAACCGAATAAATCTAAATTAATAGAAAGTGGCCACTCTAGACAATTACCTAAACACAGATGACCATCGGTAAATTCAGATGTTCAAGTAAATATGCTAGTCAACCCTAGCACTACAGTTAAAGAAATCAAGACATTTTGATGTAACAAAATTTACTGTGACAAAAATAACACAAAAAAAATTCCTGATCTGGGGGTCTGACCAAGTTTACTATATGTTTTTGAGTTCGCTGAATCTGAATCCGAATCTATTTAATCCCATCACATCAGGATTTTGTAATAACCTCAAAGAAAAAAACAATTTCAGCTATTAAACGCATATAGCCCTAACAATGAAGTTGTAATCTGAAAACTCAAGCTCTAAAACCCCATAACACCATCTCACTTACCCAAAAAGTCTCTGAACCACATTTAACTTAAGGGGGTTATGCAGGTCAGAAATTTCGAAAAATTCGATTTTTGGTTTTTTGCATATTCGTATAGTGCAAAGCCTAATCTTTAATAATCTAAAAGAATTTTTGAAAAATCTTGAAAATTGACCGATTTACAGCGGTTTTCGTAGTACCCTTCCCCGTGCGGTTTCGGCCCAAGCGCCGCAGGAGCATATTGTACTGTAAGCGCGCTAAGTACGTGGCTTTCTGTAACCCAGGTACTTATACCTGGATTATAGATGACTAATAGAAAAAAACACTTAGTGAACCATTTTGAAGAAAAATACATGTGTTACTTCATAAAATCTGTACCTGATTTTCAAATGCGTCTTTCTCGAAACTATGTTTTTTTGGATGGTGTACGTGATATCTCGAGAACCGTTAATCCGATTAACACCAAATTTTGACATAATGTTCAGTCACAAGAATTATTCTTGTGGTTCAGTATGAAATTTGCAACAATCTGAGCCGTGGGTTTTTTTGATATCTTTCACTATTTGTTTATTATTAACAACTGAATAAAGTGAAAATTGTTTTTTTTTTCAAACTACTGCCACAAATCGAATTTTTTTAATTTTTCAAAAACCCACGGCAAAGATTGTGGAAAATGGTATAAATGACTAACAAAATTGTTTGCGTTTGTTTCAGATGCATACAGTTCCGGAAATCCGGTACACCGTTTGGGGACGGCAAAAAAATGCGTTTCAACATTTTTTATTGCAACTTTTTTTTTATGTAAAAATTGACAAAAAAATTTTTTTTTTAGATAATTGAGACATTGCTTTTTAATTTAAGACCAGTCCCATGTTTCTATGTTCAATAGTTGAGCCGCAATTAATTCCCAAAAAAAGTTAGCATTTTTTCGCCGCGCGACCTGCATAACCCCCTTAATATGTACGCATATGTGTCATGTCTCCAAAAAATGCTCTAATTCTATGCACATTCATTCATGAGTCTTTGTATATCAATGAAAAATATCAGTGATAAATCTACGTATTTTGGTGCGTGGTTCTAGAAAATATTTTCTTTCAAAGAATTCAAAGCTCAAATTTTATTCAAAGCGATTATATCTTGCGTGCGTGTGCATCCAGGGCACCTCCACGTGGTGACGGTGGGCAACCTATCCGCGGTGTACATCGGGTAACGCCAATGCTGACGGTACAGTGATTTGAAAAACTAACATTAGTTATATAAACGTAAAAATATAGACTTTTAGGGTGAAGGTGTGTTTAGGACACAACAGTATGTTTCGGGTGCTTGAGACAAAACAAAACTTATGCGAGAAAAGGTGCAATGACCAGAGTTATGCGGTTATTAAAATAACGTACTATTAAGTTAAATGTCTGACGTACGTGGTTATTGGAGTTGATAGATTTTTGGTTAAGTGGATTATAAGGTTATGGGATTTAAGAGCTTGGGTTTTCAGATTATGTCATTCTTAGGGTTATATCCATTTAATAGCTGAAATTATGGTTTTTTTGAGATTATGACAAAATCCTGGTGTGATGGGGTTAAATAGACCTCGGTTTCGGATTCAGCGACCCAAAAAACATATAGTAAACATGGTCAGACCCCCAGATCAGAATTTTTTTTGTGTGGCTCTGTAATTTATAGGGAAAATATCATCTGTTCAATGTTGACCCGGTACATGAGTTAAATGAGGATGATTTTGATCACTGGAATTAGTTTTGTGAGGAGATATTATATACCCAAGTGACAATTTTATTTTTAAAATTCTCTATAAGATATCCTCAAAGCTTATTTCTAAGACTACTTATAAACGTAAATAGTCTGAAAGAACTTCATAAAACTGATTTAAAACAATTATGAGAGTTCAGGGGCCCACCTATAGAAGGGCTTACATGCGTCTTTTTAAAGCTACTATTAAAACTTTCAAGTTTTAATGAATTTTCCAAATCTTTACTCGTGGAGTATCAGAAGGGTATTATAAAATCATACATGGTTTAGAACAAGTACCATTTTAAAACTTAAAAGGCACACACAAATGCTTTGAGCGGACTTTTTGTATTTAATGAAGTAAACATAAATGAAAATAAATATAGTGGTACGCTCACTTGATCCACACACGATATTGTATATGAGCTTCATGCATAGTTATAAAATTAACACATGGCGACAACTGAGAATGATTCAGCTTATAGATGGATTACTTATAATGAAGTATTGGGACTTCTCATATTGGGATAAAATATTCAGTGACGGTAAGTTTAATGTAAAACATGGATTAGATAATTTTTACAAATTCGTGCGCTCCCTAAAAGTACAAATTTTAAAAAATATATAGATAATTTTTTTCTCAGTGACCTCAAAATAAATAAATGGTAGCATTAGCCCATAATATGGTTTAGTGTTAGTAAATTGTTTTTAGAAAACATCTCTATTAGATACAAATTACATTTATTTGTTTAATCTGGGACATCTTCGATATGGCTGACCATCTCTTACCGCTAGAAATATCTGCGTCAGTTCGTATAAACCCTATTAGTTTTGAACAATTCTACTTCAAACATGTTTTGATTTAAAATGCCTATTAAAATACTAATTGCTCTTTAAGTGTATCGTTTTGTTCTTGTGGAAGTATATTTTATACCTCAATGGCCTTATCTTATTGCTTGAAATACGTAAGCTTATCTTAAAACCCGTTTTAAACCCCTTGAGCACATAACAGAACCGTTTTAAAATCTATAGGATTTATGGTGCCCGGATTACATAACCGAAAAATTCAGTTTTCCGTGATGTTACACACGTCTGCTCTGCGTGCCCCTTTGTTTTTTATCCAGTGCGTTAGTGTTACTATAGTCGGGTCGGTGTAAGATTACAACTTTCTAGAAAAGGTCAAACTCATAAATAATTTTATTTGTTTCAATTGCCAGCAGACCAGTTGTGGATTGGTATAGCCAATAAGTGACTTACTTATAACTACATTGTTGGATGATTTTAGCGTAAGATTGGTGAACAGTGTATTTCAAAGAGCAAATGATGTATTTGTGCTTTTGATATTCATTCAACCGTTTATTTCATGTTTTCTATTATTCCTAAAATTAACATTACAAATTAGAAACATATATAACGACATTATTAAAATTAGCTATTTTTAACAGAAAAGACATTGAGCAGGTAAAATTTTTGCGTCCCTGATATGGAAAATCTATTTACGTAAACTGGATAAAACCTAAAAGTTCTAAGAAAAACAATATTTTTTGCCGAAAAACAAATAAATTCTTCGTTTTAGGTTTTCCTTAACTTAGAGTAGCCGAAATGGTAACACGTGTGCTAACCGTGAATTTGCTTATTCGAAAATATTCATATTAAAACAATTATGATTCAATCGAAAGCAAAACATTTAACTCGAGACTCGATTCGAAATGAATATCAGTGTAGACTAAAGGTGGAGAATTTTTCATCCGCGAAAAAGGAAATGGTGGACCCTTGTTTCCAGTTATAGCTATGCAACAGCGAACACATAACCTGCGTGGAATTTTGAAAATTGTATCATATTGTTTGTGTACCGATAACAATTGAACCGAATAACATTATTTATAGCTTTGACTCTTTAAGGCGAAAGTTGCAATCTTACAGCGTCTCGACTATAATGATATTTTAAAACATTATATTCTGGCAAAAGGGAACAACTCTTTTATGCCTAAGATTGATTTATTACAGATTTTTGGTTGATTCATTAAAACTTTAATAAGTAGTTGCCTTTATGAAAGTTTGACGTGAAACTTAGGATCTCAAAGCATTTTAAATTTATAACCGGGCGTTAACAACTACCGAAAGATAATTTCATACAGCAATGTTAAAGACACAACACGTCCTAAATTCTTTATAACACTAAATACTCCTAACTTGGACTTATCAGCTATAAAGTTTTATTGAAGGCTTGACAAATGCCTTGATAAATTTGTCATAAGCCAATAAAGACCAAAAGATAATTTAGTTTTGATAAATATAACTTGAGACTTTTTTAAAACTTTCTTTAAGAGTCTATATCAGATGCAAGTGATATATAGTCTCGATTTTACCACACCCCGCGCAGGCCACGGTGCATATATACAGCCACACCGAAATTATCGCGGCGAATGTCGAAGGTGGCCGATGTTCTAGTTACAGAACGGCATAGTGGAACATTCCAGATCGGGAGATGTTGAATTATCAGAGGCGGAGTACTAGAGGTT
This sequence comes from Rhamnusium bicolor, assembly GCA_029963845.1. Lineage (NCBI taxonomy): Eukaryota > Metazoa > Arthropoda > Insecta > Coleoptera > Cerambycidae > Rhamnusium > Rhamnusium bicolor. The sequence continues at coordinate 764,921 of JANEYF010001369.1, forward strand.
TCGTACGATATAAACCGACGAAAAAGTTGTATTTCGTCAAGTTTATAAGCTAATCAGTAGCTAACCTTACCCTTCATGCGTCCTTGTCCTGCAATTACTATGTAAAAACAATAAAAAAAAACGAAATTATTTTATTTACTTTGTTTAAAAATAGCTAAAGAACTAAACAACAAAACAATTAAATCGTTAATCTACAAAAAAAATGTTCATTTTACCGTTTCTTATTAATGCATAGTATTATTTTAAAAATTTTTCCTATAAAATGGAAGTATCAATGTGTGTCATATCATTCAACTTAGAATGGAAAAGGCGATGGAGTAATATGAAAAATATATTTGTGTTATTTTAAATTTAAACTCCAATATTTTTATCAAATATGAAAGATTATGATGATGTTACATATATTGCTGAATTCAGAAAAATTTTTTTTTTAAATTGAGCTGAATATACAGGATATATCATTTAGAATAAAAAAAATTAAGGCAATTTCCGGTCAAACCGGAAGTAAAAGATATGTATGTGACGTGCATATTTAATCAGTATTCGGAATGGCATATGTCCATTTCCGCATATTAATGCGGGGTGTAATTTTTTTTATTTTTCAGTTTTTCGGCGTTTTCTTTTCTAAGTTTTTTCCTAGGTTAAAAATACAGCAGAAAAATCGAGTAAGGTGCACTTAAAATGATCACCCTGTACATGAGGTTACTGCGCTTAAAATAAATCAAAAATAAAAATTATCATATTCACCTTTCATTCTCCATATCAATATTTAGAGACGACAAAATGGGAAAACTTTCATTTATATTGGTCTCTCTACAGAAATTACCGGAAATAAAAGAAAATTATTACTTTTATTAATTTACGAAAAAATTCAATTTTCACTAGTACTTACTTTTTATATTTTCTCTTTTGGGCTAATGTTCGATTTTTCGGTTTTCTGCTAGGGTATTTACGCTTATGATATGTTTTTATTTTTCCCATTGTTCTTTCACTGCACTAATAATCACTTTCAATAACACGTCTACTTAGGTGTACACTTGATTTCAAAAAAAACTGGTACAACTCTTGTAATCGAAAATCTTAATAGTTTAGTTGTGTGCATATGTCTGTAAAAAAGGGCTGGCCAGGCATGTCGAGAGGGGGTGGAGAAGAAGTGATTTACCCCGGACCTGGGTTTTTTGGAGGAGATCGGTTTTCTTTGTGTTTTTAAACCTTTCTCTTTTATTTTATTCAAATGGAATTTTAAAAAATAATTAGAAAATAACTTTTTCAAAACATTTTCAAGCCTGCCATATTATTGTTTAAAAAAATAATATTTGTTACGCATAATTCTACTAATGGTTGTAATTAAAATACTAACTGAATAATGATAATTCTATTTTTAAAATAAGAACACAAAAACTTGAGATAAAAAAAAAATTAAACAATGCAAACTGAACACTGAAATACAATAAAAAAATAAAATAAATGAACTTCAATTACGTAATACAGAATTAACTAATATTTTGTCATTGCTCCATTAGCATCTAAAACTGCCTGAAGTCTTGCAGGCATGGACAAAATCAGATTTCTTGCAAGGTCAACTTCTTGCGACAAGTTCTCCCAAGCGTCTTCAATTATCCCTTCCAATTCTTGGGCATTATTTGGATGGCTATTTAATTTTCTTATATGTTTCACCATTAGTCCTCATACATTTTCAATTGGATTTAAATCCGGACTTTTAGATGGCCACGGTAACAACTCTATGTTTTTATTAAGAAACCATTGCCTGACACAATGGGCCGTATGTATGGAGCAGTTGTCTTGTTGGAAATAAAATTATTTTCCGGAAACACCTCTATTACTGACGGCAACATAATATTGTCTAATATTTCAATATATTTAATGGAATTGAGATGACCACCACTGTTTCAACACACACCTAACACATTTAGGCTCATCCAAGCCCAGACATTGACTGAAAACCTTCCTAATATTTGTGGATCGAAAGTATATTTTTCGTCGTATCTAGTGGAAGGAGGCCTATATACGCGAACATGTCCATCGTTACAGGATTTAAAAACATTTTCGTCAGAAAAGACAACTTGTCCCCAGAAGTTTTCATCATTGATTATATAGTTGAGTGCAAAAAATAATCCTACCCTGCTTCTTTTCTTCTGAAAGTTTGTATTTTTTAGCCGCTGAACAACTCTTCAAATCGCTTTGTAGTTTTATTCTTCTGCAAGCAGTAGATACCGAAGCAGGGAAATTTGTCTCTGAAATTGCATTTACTGCAGTCTGAAAAGGGTTATCTATTAGGTAATTTATAAGATTTTCATCTTCTTGATTATTGCTCTTTCTGGGCCTACCGGAACCAACTTTACGGGATACCGTTTGGTTGGTTTCCCATTGTTTTTTAACACTCATTATCGTGGTTTTACTCACATTGTATTCAGCAGCAAGTCTTCTTATGGACCAACCATTTTCAATTTTAGAAACAATTCGAAATTTTTGAATATCTGTTAGATGTCGAATCATTTTTAATAATGACGCCACTGATTAACGTCAAAGTGACATTTGTAATATTATTAATATCAATCAAAGAACGAATGAATTACGTAGCTAAAAGAAAGTGTACCAGTTTTTATTGAAATCAAGTGTACCCACTTTATAACAAATAAGTAAATTTGAGATTTCTCTAGAATACACACGCCACTGTTGTTTACGCAAATCGCAACGTGGTTCCTAAGTGCCCAATTCTCCCTCCCGCAAACGAGTCCAGTGTATGCAAGTGCATCCTTGTTTCCGAAATATCATGCGAGATGGCAGCTATTATCGGAATACAGATATGCAGTTTTTAGTTTTCTAATAAATTTATTTTCAACTAATCCAAGAGTTGGGTCACATGAATATAAACATTAAAAACAGTGACTAATGTCGGAATGTTAAAAAATTTGGATACAAAATATTTAAAATGCATGCGAAAATTTTTTGACGACTCTAAAAAAAAAAATTACATTCCGACATTTTATACATATTTTTGAAAAATCTTGTAAAAATCGCATTCAAATCGGATAAGTTTTAAACTAGATATTCGAGAATTATGATTTAATAGGGTATATAAGACTCTTAAGACAAAACTATCTTTAAGTGCACGTAGCATGAATCTGAACTAATGAATCTAGCATAAATCATTAGTTTATGAGCTGACCACTATAAAGTACTGATAAAACTTAAATAAATCTGAAAGGTATTTAAATTGTTACTTGGGTATTTATAACAGACATTTAGAATTTGTTAAAAACATATTATTTTCCAACGAATCGACTTTCGCTTGAAATGGCATTGTCAACAGACAACATTTTAGTTATTGGAGACAATAGAATCCACATTGGATGATGGAAGTGCTCACAATAGACGCGACATCCCCAGAAGATAAATGTATGGTCTTTACTTTTTTGAAAACACTCTAGCTGGTGAAATTTAGAAACAGTTTCTTCAGGAGGTGTCAATTCCTGCTCTAACAATCCTGTTTCCAAACGGAGAAGATTATCATATCCCACATAACGATATTGTATTTTACCGAAACGGTATTCCTGTACACTAGGCGGCGCGTGTTGGAAACTAATTAAATTGAGCTTTCCCTAAATTGGTGGATAGGAAGAAAAGTAGTATAGAATGGCCAGTTAGATATCCGCCTGTTGGACTGTTTTCTATGAGGCTACTTAAAAAGCAATGTTTCCATAAGTAGAGGGAAAAAAGTCCCTAAATTGATTTTTAATATTTTTAGATATTGCCATGTAAAAGTTTATAGTCTACAGATTGCGTACTAAATCGTTATATAACTATGGGCTATTGACCACACAACAGCTAGATGGAGAATTAATTCTCTGCTAACTTAGTGCTTATGTTGACAAGCGACGGCTTACCTGTCTCTGGTTTACCTTGTAACATTGCCATTTAATAGACTCATGTCTAATGTTTCAGTAAACAATCTGTATACTGAAACTAGGTGAATAGTTAAAAAAATTATTTCTTCATATTTCGATGTATATTCGAGTTTTTAATTTTGACTGATTTTCTGGATGGTAGGTTTATGAGGTAGCAAATGGCGGTCTTAGTTCAAAAACCAACGGAAATGACTTAGGGGTTTTTTGCACGGAGCCCTTCAAATAGACCTACAAAAAACTCATTATAACAGCGAGAATTACTTGTTTCCATACTTTTGATTATCGTTGTAAAATACCGAAACAGTTACTCAGCTATGACAAATAGTTGCAGTTTCATACTTTTATGAGCCTATAAATAAAAGATATTAAAGATTAATAGTATCCTCTATTTTATCTTCACAATATAAAAAACTAATAATTATAGTGTTTGGACCTTATTTTTATATGTATTTCCATCGTGCGAAATTGTTACAAAGATATGATAAATAGTTGCAAATTCTTACTTTTATGTAGGTACCCATAAATATTTTCGTCACGGAACTCACATCGATTACTTTTTTCTAGGATCGTTTTTTAGGAGTGTCGAAATATAAGAACTATTCTATTATATTATCCATAAAACTTTCTAATATCCGACCAATTACACCGTGTAATTTTCTATGCATAATTTCAATGAAATGCCATAAAAGGCATCACACATTTTTTTATTTTCATTTATTGCTAATGACAAAATCATTAATGTCGATCGTTCGTCCATCATTCCGAGAAATCATTAATTCCATGTAATCATTTCGTTGGTGATAATATTTTTGTTTGTGTATACCAAGATATCTACTATTAAAAAATATATAAAATTCAAAATAATTGTTTCCTTATTTTTGGGCGATAATTACTATTTTTTTCAAATAGTAACCCCTATTTTTTCCCTCCTTATAGGAATAATCACAATTTAAGCTTTAAATTGGTGTACGTATAACGGATTTCATTATAAATGAATTGTGGCAAATTTAAAACTTTTGGCCTCGTATGAAAGATATTAATCAAAAGCATTAAAATAATTTGCAAATAAACTAAGTTGCCTTTGGAAATAAATGAGAATCACATAATATTATTTGAACCGTCAGTTTTTAAATAACTAATTGATTGTTGCTCCTTTACATTTACTATTTCAATATCCACTAAAAATGTACACACAAAATGAAAAAGTCAACATGTTTAATTTGCGGTGATTTCCGGAAAAATTCCAGAGCTGTTGCAATAAACTACGGAGAACGTTTTTCAAACAAAAGACACCTGTTACAAAATTATATCATAAGACCAGAAGCTCCATTTAGAAAAATTGACCCGGTAAATGACGAAAATGAAGAAGTAATTTTAAACGAGGAAACTGAAGTAAATGTATTAGCCCTTGTTGAAATTGATAGGACTGTATTCCTCTGGAAATAGTTTAATAGATAAGTTTAATATTAGCTACAAATCTACAAGAAGGATTTTAAAGAAACACAAATTACAAAAACTTTAAATATCAAATAAATCAACTTTTATATGGAAAAGATTTTGAAAGAAGAGTGATAATTTGTGATCGGGCTATAAATAAAGTTAGAAGAAATAATGGTTTTGAGAAGGAAATATTATTTTCTGATGAATCAAGATTACAAATCTGGGATTATTTAACCAACAAAGCACTAGATACTTGGCACAACAAAATCAACACCTCTTTAGAGAAGAAAAACAAGCTAGACAGATTTGGTTTCAATGTTTGGTAATAATTAAATATGATTTGAACGAAACAACTACTCAGCGGGCAAATACCCCGACCAGCATTGGATTATACCTTCAAATCATGATAGATCGGTAGCCAATATCATTTGTCAATTCCTAACCAGACATAGATCGATTTCGAACTTATTTGTTCTCTTCAGTATGCCATAGGTTATGGAACAGACAAATGATAGTGGCCAACCTGCTAGTTATATACTAACTATGGTGAAGTGAATAGTGGTGAGAGGTATGAAACTTCTCGTATGGTCTAAATGCTACTATCCGATCGACATCATAGATGTCTCTGTGGCGGATGGCGACTTGCGAAGCAAGTACCGAGAGCGGCGACCTCTAGCCCAGGTGGACTAAACTACTGTTATTAAATATGATTTGAACGAAGTAGTTGTTTCGTTGTGAGGGAGAAGGCTACACATTTGCAGACAACGGAAACATCCAATATCCAAATATCTTGGATCAATTTCTGTTTTTAAGAAACCAAAGTTCCTTGGAGGAATGAATCTAGGATGGCAGGCAACTATATTATTATATTTTTCTAGCGTTACATGTGTCAATTAAAATAAGTCGGAACAGTCACAACACACTTAAATAGAAAAGTATAAATTAAATTAAAACCAATATTGACGTTTAAAATGTCACTTATCTGGGGTCATTGGATTCAGAAAATGATTCAGAATTCAAAACCGCAATAATATACAGGGTTTTCCATTTGAAAATCATAAGTTTGTGTCACTTCCGGTGAAACCGGAAGTGGAAAAAAAGCATTTATGTGTCAATAAGTGACGTTTATTAAGTATATAGGTTGTTCCAAATTTCAATCGTTTATCTTTAAAACTAAAGAGAAAAATGGGGTGTACCATGATCCCGTTACACCCGGTATACAAAAAATCATCTTTAACTTTGTTATCGTTAGATCAACCGTTGCGGAGTTATTTTGAAAAAACCAAATATTTTGCACTTTTCATACAAGATGGAGGCTCGCGCCTGCCCCTCACCCCAGGTCGAAACCTTGGATTTTTTATCAGGGTCCCAACATAAACAACATATACCAAAATCGTTTCTACCTCATCTTTTATAAGGAAAAAATCTCCACTGACGGAATTATAGTTCATATTTAAGAAGTAAAATACCGCTGTAAAGAGAATTTAACAGGCTTTAATTCGATGTACTACTAGACCCCTTGCCATTTAAAATTTTAGGGGTAGGTCCTACCACCAGTTAAGAGTTGAAGTGGCGCCATCGACAATACCCAGTAAAAGTGTCCCTCTTAATAATAAAATCGATGAGTTCGAGCGTTTTTCGAAAAAAAATATAATAATAATACACACATTTATTTCAAAAAAAGGTAAATACGAGAAATGAAATATTGTCAACATTTACAAGTATTTACATATACATAGACAAATAATTCTCCAAAGTGTAGGGTTCTAAATCTATCAAAGTATTTCTTATGTCCTTTTTTAAATTTTAATATCTTTCTTAAATTTTATTGATATTTTTCATACTTTCATTTAGTTTATTATATAACGTTATACGTTATATAATAATAAAGGTTTTGTTCCGTTATTGTTATTCTGTGTGCCGGAAAGTTTATTTCGATTTTCCGTGTGTCATACCCGTGAGGGAATCATGAATAGTGAATTTATCTTCATTTTTGAAAACAAACATAAGACATTCATAAATATAAGCAACTATAGTTAAAATCATGTTTTTTTCAGGATTTTAACTATAGTTGCTTAATCAATAGCCCAACATGATTCCTTATAATCTAATTTATAACTTATTCTTATCACTCTTTTTTTGTATGATTTTTTGAATATTGCTATTATTGCCCCAAAATATTATACCAAATTTCGCGCTTGATTCGTAATTTGCAAAATATACAATTATATAATTTAAAAATAATTATTATTTAATTATTATAATTTATAAAAATTTTATATTTTCCTGCGTTTTTATCTGATTTTGACGCATTCTAAATAGGATGATATTAGTTTTTTCAACATTTAGTAAAAATCCGTTTTTTGTAAACCACTGTCTTGCATTTGACATTAAACGATTACTTAAATTAATTATATCTGGGTAATTTTTACTTGTAATTAATAGGTTTGTATCGTCTGTGCAGTTTGTGATACAATATTTATGTTCATTTCCTATTATTATATTACATAAGTCGTTCATGTCAATAATGAATAAAACAGGTCCTGTAATACTGCCCTGTGGAATGCCTATATCTTTTGTTTTAATATCAGATTTTACCTCATTACCATTGTCAAGAAATATTACTTGTTGTGTCTAATAAGATTTGAAACAGTCTAATGATTTGCCACGTAGGTACTCCATATCTTTCTAGTTTTACTAATAGATATTAATGATTTAAACACTCGTATGCTTTTGACAGCTCTAAAAATATTCCCAGTGAACACACAAGCAGAAAGCACGCCTATTTCGTTTTTGGTATCGTTCGTGTAATTTATCTAATTACGTGCTCGGTCCTGGTTCACGAGTTTTTAAAAGGAAGGCACAATTGAAAATTTAAACAGAGGATTTTTATTAACAGAAATATTGGATTTTATAAAGTTTAAATAAATGACATTAATAACTCAAGTACAATAAATCTCGTGTTTACTGCACGAAGTGAAATTTAGTGAAGTATCATTTCATTATTGGCTCCGTGGTCTAGAGGTAACGTACTTGCCTCGAAACCTCGGGGTCCCGGGTTCGATTCCCGGCCGTGGCACTGGAATTTTTTCTGTGAGAGAGATTAATCGTAGTATACTCGGATATTGGAAATATGTCCGTTGTCTCTTAATCTGTAACCCTCTCCCGCACAATGTCATTTAAGGCATTCAGGGATAAAGGGGGTCGTCATTACATGTGGTGTTATCATTATTATTATTATTATTATTATTATTCTACTTCTTTGTTACAGCTACGGGCGTTGTTGCTGACACAGGTGTCCTTGAACATCATCCTTATCTTCTTTCTTGATCATGTAACTATCTACAGGGTTGGCGCTCGGACTTTATACTGTTTTATTAAATTAAACCATTGCCGACGTTTCGATAAAAGAAATAGTCATCTTCAGGATAATCAACATACCCTGCCCATAGTAGATACTACCAATAGCCTGCATTGACAAATTTTATTAATGTCTGTCTCATAACTATGAAGAATATTAAATTTGTTAATATATAGAGTCTATAGTATAGTAGTATATAGTCTATGGTATAGTAGTATATAGTATATAATCTATCGAGACAAAATGTGTAGCTTGATTTTTGATTGATTTTTTAAATTATTGTTTCGTTTTATTTAAATTCTATACAATAGTGCATGTAATGTTTAACGATTGATGCAATATGCATATATAAGTTGATAGATTGTCCATCAATTCAAATGTCTGTGTATTTTGATTATTATTACATGACAGGATAATATAGCCGACAGCTACCTATTAACTGTTACAAAACAAACTATTTATTAGCAAATATCAGATATAATTTCTACTATTAACTGATTTTAGTATTATTATACATATTAACTGATTTATTTAAAAATAAATATGTAACATTTAGTACGATAGGTAAATTATAATATTTTAGGTAAACAACTATCGCTTTCATCACTTAGCCACTAGATGTTTAAATGTTTAACTGCATATCAATCAAAGTTGAAATGTGTAATAAATTTATTATTTCAGAATTACAACCATCTGAATATATTCTAGGAATTGCAATGTAAGTTACACACTCCGAAGTTAAGAAAAAAAGCAAATTACATACCAAGAGACTAAGGGCATCCTTTAATCCCGAGTATGAAAATCTATGCATTCATGAAAAATAATATGAAGACCAGTAAGTGGTGTAAGCAGAAAAAATTACAAAAGCACACGGAAAATGTGCTGCTAGAGTATTTTCTGGACTATCAAAACATGTTAAAGCTTCTTTGGGCACAATATTCGATGCTGAAAGCGATGTTGGTTATCAGAAATAAAATTAATATAACACACACACGCACGCACGCACGCACACACACACATACACACGCACGCATGCACGCACGTAGGAACGCGCGCGGGCATGCGCCAACACACGCACACGCAACCACACACGCATGAACGTGCGCACACACACACACACGCACAAAATCTCGAGGTCGATAAAAATCAGGATTACTATACTTCCTTATATTAGGTAAAGAAAGTAAAAACGAGACTCGTATGGAGATATTCAGTGTTCGATATAGGGTACACACACTACAGGAAAATACCAAATAAAAAATTTTTAGGGTAAAAAAAGTTACCTCAAATATGAAAAATGAGTTAATTATTCGAATACTAAGCCGATTCGAGCTCTAACCCGGTCAATATTTGGTTGAACAATTGGTGGATATCGGTAGTTGAGCGTTGGAATTGTTCTGGTTGTGGTAAGTGCTTTTCTTTTCATATTTATGTTCAACTGAATTTGCTTGCGAATATAACCTCATAATTTATCTATACGTTTAGCGGAAGAGATTTATAGCAGTTTTAGCAGTTATTTTCACAGGAAATTGTGCCGTAGTGAGGAAAAGTGAAGAATTGCAACTTCTTGCTGCTTGCATAATTTTGATAGCAAACGATATAAATTTTCCTGTTATGGGGTCATCAAACAGTTTCTAAAGATTAGTATTGAATTTAGAAAACACAATTGCACACACTATTATAACAAATAATGCAAAATACTTAACTTGTCAATGACAGTAAATGATCATATTTTCAGAAAGATTGAAAATTGCAAATATGTATGTTTTATTCTTTTTTGGTTGTGTCTCTATTGACCCTCCGATGGAGAGAGCATTTTATGTATAAATATAAATTCTATTTGGCGAAAGTAACGGCAAATAGAGACTTTCAAAATTAAAAAATGTATAAATTCTCGGAGGAAATTTGTAGACACAAAAAAAAACATGTAATACAACTCTTTTTATTTATTAAAAATACAAAAATGAAAATATAAAAACATTTTCTTTAACGGTTTAATTATTAAAGGCACATTTCTCAAATGCTTTTAGATCATTCTCAGATCCATAATATTAAACGGGTATATCCATATATCCATTCTGCAACAATATTCAAATTTTTAATTTTGAATTTCTCTACTCCTTCTTTCAAAACAGTTTGCCCCTTTGATTTTTGATGTGAGGATTTGTAACTCTGTACAGGATGGACCGATGAATTCTATATTCTCTTTGAGCCACCCTCTAGTAGATTCCATTTTTTATGTCCCTAATTACATTCTGCAACACTTCTGGGTCATGTTTGCACAAGTTTTCGCACCAGCATTGTTTCTATACAGGGTGTCCCGAAATTAGTATGCAATATTTTACCAGCTGCTTCTACGGCTAGAAATAGGAAAAAAAGTTCATAATAACATTGGTCGAAAAATGCTTCCTAAGGGAGCTACAGGCCCCTAAAAGTGGGCCCCTGAGAAAGGTTTTTATCGAATATCTCCAAAACCACTCAAAGTCAAATACCGAAAAGCTACACAGCCGCTGCACTTCTTATGTGTAATAAGATGAAATGGAAATAATTCGAAAATTTTATCCAGGGCTGTCCCAAACTGGGGGGGGTTGTGGGATTAAAATAACCCCAACTTTTTTGTATGTAACTTTTTTCTATTGTTGACGGTAGAATATGAAATTTTAGAGTTTTATACGTAAAAAAGGTACTCTGGATGAGTATCGATAAAATACACCGTGTTTGAATAATATCGACTTGAAAATTTTAAAATTTAACTAATTTTATTTGTTTTTTTAAATATTATAACATATGGAGCAAAATACATTGTACTAGATGAGTTTTGTCTATTATTTCCTGTCCATATAAAGTACATACTAATATTTTTAATTTGTTGCTTGGAAAATAGGTGAGAAATATTTTTTTATGAATAACTCGAACGAAACTATCATACTTAATATGAACAAAAATCATACAGTAATTTTATATCAACAAAGTTAAATTTGAATTTTACATAGTTTTATTGTAACAGGTGTTCAAACAAATTTCCATTTTCTTGGATACACAGTCTCGCTCGATGTTCTAAAGTCTGAAAAGCCCGTAAAGTCTTGAATGCATTTTAGACGGAGAGCTGGCTACATAAAAAAGCAAGGTACATGAAATGTGAATAGCTAGAGAGGTTCCATTAGCGCTCCCGAACACCGAGTGGCCAGACAAATTTTACAATGAAAAAAAATGATAATGCTCATGGATAAAAATTATTGGGAAGTGAAGTATTTGTTGCTACGAAACGCGGAAAACTATTGGCAGACGATTTCGTGGAAGAGAAATGGCCGGCAGACTTCAACAAAGCGGCGTTATCTTTAGTGAGAAAAAAATGATAAGCCTCATGATTAAAAATTTTTGAGAATGATTGTTAAACTGTTGAGAAAGCTATGATGTCAATGGCAGACGAAAAAATGGAAGACAACATCGGGGCAGACTGTATTGAAGAGCGAGGTCTCGATCGCGCTTAACGAGTTAGTTCCGTACGATGCATTATAACGATTTATTATTTTGATAATTATATTATGAGGGCAATAAGTTAACAATTCCTATATTACACAAGTGCTAAAAGATATGTTTGCCATTAAAATAATTTTTTTTATTAACAAATAATACAAATAAATTGTAGACTTATTCTATTTCGCTGTTTGTGTCGGATTCATCGTACTGCATATCTTCTTCGCTTTCGCAATCGATGTCATCCTCAGATTGGATTTCGTTAACATCTGTTGAAAAACAAAATTAAAAGTTAAAAATGGCTATTAACAAATATAAGAACGAAAGCGTGTGGAAATATTTGTGCCTTCAGGCTGTTCTTGATTGATAATAACGTCTTTAACGCTAGATGGTATCTGAGGTCCATCGAACCATTGGAACTGGTATTTGGAGTCGACTATTACCCATCCGCAGTCTTCTGGCACCAAATTAGTCGGAATTTTCTTGTGAGCGTGGCTCCACAATCTGGCGATATACATGGATCTTAAGAATTGTGGTCTTAATTCAGCTGCACAAGGAGGTATCGATGAAGCATCAAAATTTTGTAGGGTTTTTTTTTGAAATGGTTCGTTGACGTTATTGACTTTGTAATTTTTGAAAAAAAGCGCAAAACGAGCATTATTTACAGAATCAAGTGATTTCATCGTATAAAGTGACAAACAAATTTTTCAATATTTCGAAATACAGTAAGTCTGCTTAATTCAGCAAATGCGCGTTGAAATTGTTCGCTTAACAGTAATAATTTTAAAGGACGCTGTTTTCCTTTTCTAAAAAAAAGCTGGATTGAAATCACATCCAGTGAATGCATGAAACTCTGATAAAGATTTACAAAATAATTCTCCGTGTCTATCATAAAGTGCTGACAAGTTAATTATACGCTGTTTGCTTAAAATACCCGTTTGAATCCAAACTTTACTATTCTTTTTTAGCTTATCCATGTTGGCTAGCATTATAATAAGTATGTCTGTGTCGGAACATTTTATTATAATGTTAACTTCCTCCGGAATATTGCACGCGTGAAAAACTATTTCGTATCAGCTTCTTCATGAGCTTCTAGCGTGTAGATATCGGTTATCAAAAATAACAGTGTCATTGTGAACTTTATATTCGCAACACTTATCGAAATTCAGTAAGACTTTTCTATTTTCAAAAAATGGTATTATTTCACTACTCTGCCAATGTACAATTAAAAAACGCACAAGAGCTTACTTGAAATTGCTATTTCTAAGCTCTTTGACAAAATCTGCGGGTCTTGTTTGATCAGGTCCAGAAATCACGTACATACGCTCATCATAGTTACCGCCTCGTAGAGATCTTTCGTAATCTTTAATGGACGGTGTATTTATTTTCGATAGGAAAGGAAAGCGAAGAAGATATGCAGTACGATGAATCAGGCACAAATAGCGAAATAGAATTTATTTGTATTATTTGTTAATAAAAAAATTATTTTAATGGTAAACATATCTTTTAGCACTTGTATAATATAGGAATTGTTAACTTATTGTCCTCATAATATAATTAACAAAATAATAAATCGTTATAATGCATCGTACGGAACTAACTCGTTAAGCGCGATCGAGACCGCGCTCGAGACCGCGCTCTTCAATACAGTCTGCCCCGATGTTGTCTTCCATTTTTTCGTCTGCCATTGACAACATAGCTTTCTTAACAGTTTAACAATCATTCTCAAAAATTTTTAATCATGAGGCTTATCATTTTTTCTCACTAAAGATAACGCCGCTTTGTTGAAGTCTGCCGTCCATTTCTCTTCCACGAAATCGTCTGCCAATAATTTTCCGCGTTTCGTAGCAATAAATACCTCACTTCCCAATAATATTTATCCATGAGCATTATCATTTTTTTCATTGTAAAATTTGTCATCTTTGACCGTCCGCCCCCGCCTTAATCTTCCTAATCGCGCTGGCAGACTGGCCACTCGGTGTTCGGGAGCGCTAATGGAACCTCTCTAGCTATTCACATTTCATGTACCTTATACCTTGCTTTTTTATGTAGCCAGTTCTTAGACTATTTCTTCTTAATTCATTGTCGGCCTGATTTATTCTTTGAAGTAGTTCTTCTCGTGTATTTACTTCAGTGACGTAAACCAAATCCTTCATATAACCCCAAAAGTAAAAATCTAATGGGTTTAGATCCTGTTAACGAGGTGGCCAAGCTATAGGACCACCTCGACCTATCCACCTGCCTGGAAAATTTTGATGTAACCAAGTTCGAACATTGCGCCCAAAATGGGCAGGGGCGCCATCATGTTGAAAATGCATATTTTGTCGACCCTCGTGTTGAACATTCAACGGATATAAATCGATAATGTCGTTTTGGAGGAAGTTTAAATACTTTTCTGCATTAAGACGATTGGAAAATTCTATTGGGCGAATTACTTGATCCCCAATGATTCCTCCCATAAATTCACCGAAAATCTATGTTGGAAATTTGTGCGCCGAACAACTCGTGGATTTTCATCCGAACATTGTGCATATTAAAAGCTCCGTTCCTAGTGAACATTGCCTCATCAGTCCATAATATGCTAGGAAGAGTATTTCTATTCGCTAATATACATTGACAAAACTGGAGTCGTGGTAAAAAATCTGCCTCCGTTAAATGTTGCATACGTCTAAAATGGTATGGGTGTATTCCTTGCATTACCATCATTCTTCTATCTGAAATTATTAATTAAGATAAATAATTATCTAGGTACTTACATTTTTTATTAACTATTGAGCGAGGTATGTTGACAATTTCTGAAACTCTTCGAATGCTTATTTGTGGATCATTTTCTAAATGACTCAAAACTATATCCATACAATGATTTCCTTGTTGCCTTCCTGCGCCTCGAGACCTTTTAAAGTCTCCATGGTCTGCCAAATTCCGGTGAAGAACTGTAAATAAATCCTCGTCGGTATTCCCTTATTGCGGCTAATGCACTACCATTGCAAAAACCGTAAACAAAATGCATATCAGTCATTTCCCTATCGTAAATCTTGGCATTTTAAATCGACTTAATGAAAATCGTGATTAAAGGCGCACAAATGAAGCAACTGATAGAAAAGGGGACAAATCTTTTTTTTCCGATACGCGTCCTTAGGATTTTATATCACACAACTGTTTATACAAATTTATTAACCTTGTTGACAGCTCTAACATCAAATTATATCATAGCGGCATGAAGCATTCTTTTTTTATTCATGGTCTACTACTAATAAAAAATTAGTTTAGATTCCCGATACCTATCTCATACCATGTTATAAAATTTTCAAGTCGATATTACTCAAAAACGGTGCATTTTATCGATGTTCATCAAGAATACCTTTCTTACGTATAAAACTCTAAAATTTAATATTATGTCATCAAAAATAGAAAAAAAGTTATATGCAAAAAAGTTGGGGTTATTTTAACCCCACAACCCCCCAGTTTGGGACAGCTCTGGATAAAATTTTCGAATTGTTTCCATTTCATCTTACTACACATAAGAAGAGTAGCGGCTGTGTAAATTTTCAATATTTGACTTTGAGTGGTTTTGGAGATATTCGATAAAAACCTTTCTCAGGGGCCCACTTTAGGAGCCTGTAGCTCCCTTAGAAAGCATTTTTTGACCAATGTTTATATGAACATTTTTCCTATTTCTGGCCGTAGAAGCAGCTGGTAAAATATTTCATACTAATTTCGGGACACCCTGTATACCCCCAAAATGCTCTGAAAATTATATTTTTTTTGTAAAATTTATTTCGTAATCTACAAAAGTTTTCCACGTTGTTTACATCATAATCAAGAGAAGCTATTTGAAGTTTTATTATAAATGTTGTTTGATTGTTTGATAAACAGAATGCTAATTAAAGTTCCTCGACCTACCTGTTTGTTGTTAAAAACACCATTTTCTTCAACGGCTTGAGCAATACTAATTCGTTCCCAATAATAAAACAAATGCATAGTATAGCCTGTTAGAGACCTAAGAATAGAAACTATTTATGGAAGAAAAATAATGTGTTTATTGTCCCTGCCACTGTTACCACCCCGTTTGACTCTGAATTCTGTCTCTTTCCATACATTAGTCTCTATTGACCTCATTTTACGGTAGTAAAATTTTATTGTTTCATTCAGATTACCAAAAAATATATCTCACATTTTATGCCTTTGTCACTAACAACAGGCTTATCCATTCGGCAACCTTATTTTCAAATATGAATCGATAGATTCTTAGACACGGACGTTTACAAGCATTTTAAAATGGAAAGAAAAACCCTTTATCCTTTGATGGAGTTTAAAACCTCCGAATCTGTGTTTTCTCAACTATAACCGATCTCAGAGGTTGGGCCTAAATATGTTAATGACTAACCTCACATCATTAATAATTTAAATTTCGCGCTACTTCACGTTTCGCCGCTGACGTCATGCGCAAAAGTGAATGAAATTCGGTCACGGGAATAGCATACCAGTGTATTTGTATCATGCTAAAAACTATCGTCGTTATTAGGGAAGTTTCTATGGCAGGAATACCTTTGTCTACGTTTGCAGTTTAAAACTTAAATTTCATAGTAAAACACTAGGGAGAATCACTTCGTAGCATCTCAATGACAGACCAACTGTTTATCTTAGAATAAGAGATTACTTATTTTATTTTCCAGTGTGTATATAATATGAAAATATATACGAAACATCATGTAACCACCACCAAATCCTTATTTAAATAAGGAAAGAAAATGAACAAAGTGCAACAGCTGTCCTAATTACGAATGATTTACAGTGAATTATATAATTTATTCAAAAAAGTATCAATGTTTCCTATTAACCCTCCTAAAGACACACATCCAGAAACCTGTATCTATCTTTTGTTACAGATTAGGACCTTCTAAAGAAATATCGAAAGGAATACTACCACAATATGTAATGAATCATATTTTAATCACTGAATGTGGTTATTGATGGAAAATATTTAAGCTAATAAAGAATAAAGGGTCAATGACCCTTCAGCCCACAATGTTAATATTACTCCAAATTTATTAAATCAGAACATGGAGGCCCATTAACAATGCGGTTCAACTTGACATGGATGTTGTAACTAAAACAAGAAAATACTTGCATATAGATGCTTTGGTGACACCCACATGTTAGAGTCAAATATATTTATATTTATAAAATTCTATATCTTATTGGGTCGACAAATTGTACATAACATTTTTCAGCATATTTTTTGTATTTTGTTTTATTATTTTAAGTTTAGACCAGTCTAGTTGCACTTCCGACCATTAATTGTTAGACAACTAATGGTAAGTAAAATGCAAAGAATGTTATTAAGTAAAAAAATAACAATTCATAGAAACATAGACACAATTTCATCAGGACTATAATTTGTTGGTGCAATGATTAACAAATTTTCGACATACGTTATACTTTATTTGACCCCTGATGATGTAGGGTCAAATAATGAAGCTGGCATTTATATGAAATATTATTGCTAAAACTGATTTATAGCCCCCTTGTTTCCCAGGCTTGACTTACAAAAATGGTATTACTTAATCAATAATAACGTGATATAGACGTATGGGGCTTTTCCAAATTATGTCAAGTACTTTTGCTTCATTGGCATAGCATTTTACAAATCACTATTATCTCAGATGTTTTATTTATTATATTATTATTTATAACACGGTATTGTATCGACCTGAAAATTCAGTTTGAGGAACGTTAAGCCTCAGTAACCAGTTATGAATGAAAACCAAAACTTCAGAATAACAAATGGGTATCTCTGTCGATATAATTTAAATGAAAGTAAAATTTAATCCTTAAGAATTGTATTTTATTACATCAATTTATGGATAAAATCAAATATAATACTTCTCTTAGTAACAACTGTAGGGCATTAGCAATAATATGTCAATTGCATCCCTAAAATTTATTTTAATGAAGTGTTTTCAGTATGTGGGTGCCTGAACTTTCATAAAAAAGTTCTATGATCTCCATCCATCTTATCACTCTAATCAGTAATCACAGGTTTGGCGTCAAGCCTGACGTTAGGGTCTCTGAAAAACTTACTTTAGACTGTCATTAATCGCACACAAACGGTTATTGCCAGTGACGGCAGGTCAGGAGAGGCAGGGAGGCTGAGCCTCCTCTACAATTTTGGGAGAAGTACAATATCGCCAAACTAATATTTTTCACAAGTAGAAATTTCTACTTAGGTATATCTCAATTTCCGATATTATTTATAATTCATTAATTAAATTTCAGTGTAAAAAAATGTGCATTTCCTTTCCATAAACATGTAATATTGTAGTCCGAATAGTCCACTTCACGTATGCATATTTCCCGGTCTCTCATCGCGCTTGCTTGGATGAACTGAGGCGAGCGGCCAGCCAACTCCCATTTTAATACATTGTTCGTGACTTTGAATTTTTGACGCGTATCAGCAAACATTCTGGATCTGTTAGTGTTAGGGCAGCTAGCCTCTAGCACCCCATCTCTTTTTAGCGGATGTACACTTCAGTTGAGCGTTGATCCCCTCTCTCACAAGAGAATAACAGTTATAGAACAAGGACAGTGGCAATTTGTGGTTTCGTGGGATAACATAAACATACATAAAATATTTAACAGGTGGTTGAAAAATTAATGTTCTAGGTGAAATTATTCCCAACGACATGTCTTGTTGTCCAGATGTGGTGAATTATTTGTTGTTAAATGGATTTAGTTCTCTTAGTTATGATTAAAAGGTAAGAATTAAAAAAATGGTCAGACCTACACCGTCAATGCCGTCATTAGTTTTCACAAGTGGTAAACAAAACATAGGGTTTAGTGATAGCAATTATCAAAAAATCGAGTGGTTAACGGCACCAATAGTTAAAAACAAATTATATTGTTGGAAATGTTTGTTATTCACTAATAATCAATCCTCAATTTGGGACAGGGCCGGGTTTAATAATTTGCAAAGTTTTTCGCGAGGTTTAGAAAGACATGAAAAATCTCAGGAGCATATTTCATCTTGCATTAAATTCGAAATGTTGGGTAAACAAAATATTGTAAATTTCTTGGATTTTGCGCATAAAAGAGAAATAGAAAATTTTTATGAAAATGTCCTTGAAAATAGGGAAATATTAAAGAGATTAATTGATGCCGTTATATATTTATATAAAATTCTTTTTGAGGACATGACGCAAAACGCTAATTGTATAATAAAGGAAATTTCAAGGGGCAAATAGATTTTTTTAAAAACGTATAATCCAAAATTAGAGAACTTTTTGAATAACGCCACTGTTTTTTCCGGAACGTCTAAATCAATACAAAATGACCTAATTGAGAGTGTTAGCTTCATTATTAAATGCAAAATTTATGAAGAACTACATAATTGCAAATTTTTCTCGTGGCAAATTGATGAAACGACGGACATTACTTGTAAATGTCAACTTTCCGTAATTTTTAGATATGTAATGGCCGGTGAAGTTGTTGAAAGTTTTGTTGGTTTTTTTTATGTGAGTAGTGGAAGAAACGCGGACAGTTTATTTAAAATATTAATCGACGAATTTGGTAAATTTGATTTGAAAAATAAATTAGTTGCACAAACCTATCACGGCGCTGCGGTTATGTCAGGACATCTTAATGGACTCCAAACTAAAATAACAGATATTGCTCCTCAAGCTTACTTCACTCACTGTTACGCACACAAATTAAATTTGGTTTTGAGTAAAGCCTGTAATGGAATTAAAGAAGTCAGAATATTTTTTTCTAATATTACTGGTTTTTCGTCATTTTTTTCAAAATCTAATAAAAGATCTGATATTTTAAATAGAATTATGGAACATAGAATTCCGAGTAATGCTCCCACTCGTTGAAATATTTCATCTAGAGTTGTTTTCACTGTTGACACATGCAGGAAAAAACTTATTGACATTTTTAATTTTATTTTGGAAAGTGAAGACTTTTTAAATGACTATCAGACTTTAAGAGCAGCTTGCGGATTAAAATCGTTATTGTTGAATAAAAATTTCATATTTTTTCTAAAGGTTTTTAAAACGATTTTTGAGCAAACTGATGTTGTTTTCCAAATTTTATAGAATAAATTAACTGATATAACATATTCTAAAAATAGACTTAATTCACTTATATCTAAATTAAAAGAATTTCGCAATAACGAAATTCATATCGATACTTTATATAATGTTTTTTTAGAAAATATTGAAGAATTTGATGATGAGCCACAGTTAAAAAAAAATACAACATATAACTTTGACAGGACAGACATACATTACAAACAAATTTTTACAGAAATTTTGGACACCATTATAGTTTAAATTGAAATTAGACTTTCCGATTTAAATACTTTGCAATGTTTCGATTTAGTAAATCCTAATAATTTTATAATGTTTTCTAAATCATGTCCTAACAGTCTAATGGACAAATTAATGGACCAGTATCCCTTTTTTAACCGTATTTCGTTAAGAAATGAACTATGCGTGTTGTATTCTGACCATCAACTTTTAGCAAATTCAAAATCGCCTCATGAAATGCTTACTTTTATATATAATAATAATAATAATAATTTAAAAAGCTGTCTCTCCGAACTGTACAAATTTTTATCTTTAGTGTCAACAATTCCTGTAACCTCAGCTTCTGTAGAACGATCGTTTTCAGCACTCAAACGCATAAAGAAACTTACTAGAAACACAATAGCTCCAGACCGCCTGTGAAATATATCGCTTATTTCAATAGAAAAACGTTTTTTGTCAAAGTTGAAGAAAAATTATTTATTTTCATTTTATGAAGAAGTAAATCAACAATTTTGCTAGTTCTGAAAATCCCAGGTTACCACTGATTTATACAAATATTTAGACTACACCAAAGATTAATACAGTTACTTAGTTATTATTTTAGAAGAAATGTTTATTTACGTTATTTATTTTTTAGAAAATATTTTTATTTAACTTATTTTTCAAAACTATTTTAATTTTTATTAAAAGTAATAATTTTACACTCTGGCAGTGATAATGAATACAATTTTTTGTTTGTAGGAAAACACTTTTATTTATCAATTTGTTTCCAAAAAACTCTTTTGATTTTTATTAGAAGTTATAATTTAATTATTATACGTGGGATAGTAGAGCTACTCTGACGATCAACCACCGACTAAAAAATGTAACGCGCGGTTGCACTACCTCAAGGGGTGGTGGGGAAATGTGGAAATTGTAATCATATTGAAATTTAGTTGCCTTTTAAATTTCAATATTACGAGCCGCCACTGGTTATTACAACCCAAATGTTTGAACATCTCTATTTCTTATAATAGCAAAAGCTTTTGCATGTCCTCAAATGATACCTCTCTACCAAAATTTTCTAACTCTATTGTTCGAGTTAGTAAGTAAATAAATTGTCTTTTACTCTACTAACGCCTACGACATGCTTTTATGTGCATTTAACAAATCTTAGACTAACACATGTGATACAAAAAATGCTTTTAAAGAATTCCAATATTATCCAAAATAATTTAAAAAACAGTAAAAAAAAGAATGTAAATAAATAAATTTGAATTAATTAGACTACGGCCCAGTTTTTTGATTTCAGATGTTTACTATTGACACTTCCAAATTCTCCATTTTTTTGTGATTTTGTGTAAAACTGCATTAACTTAAATTAGCAGTTAATAACGATCAAAAGTATGCAATTATATATGCTGCGTGGTTGAGTACATAGTTGCCTATATTTAGTTCCTTCAAATGCATAAATGAACTAATATCCTAGTAGGTACCATGCAATAAGGTAAGTAACCAATAGGTTTTGAATAAAAAATAATTAGTAATTAATAACTACTTAAGTAGACTAGAGTAATTTAAAAATTGGACTAAATTAAATCTGTTATTAGTAACATGACTAATCAACTTATAACTTTATTTACACACTAGATATTCCTTGATTAGTATATATTTTTAAGTAAACTCATGAGTCCTTTGCCAAATCGATGTTTTATTGGCTCAAATAAGCAAGTCTCTAAAGTAAACTTTATACCACATTTCTAATAAAGCTTTATTGAAATATGCGAAATATTACGCTTTATTACAACGTTACTGTAGATTATGGAAATATTTTAAAATACCTCAGATTTTCAAATATTTTCATTAACGACACTAAAAGAAAACCACTGACAGGAAGCCAGTCGCACCTCTGTGGCTTCCATTTGGGTGGCTCTGGATAAAGTATCGTCCAATCATCGCACATGTGGACAACATATGCACCTGTGCGGAATTTCCGACCCAGAATAATATATAAGTACAGAGAAAGAACTTATATCGCGGGATTTATATACATTACAGTACAAAATAATTTTATTTAACTGTTACGCCCGTATGCGATGATCTAATTCAGAAGTGGAAACCACAAAGTTGCGACTGGCTTCCTGTCAGTGATTTTTCTTTAGTGTCCTTTCTCTAAGTTATGTCCACCTTATAAACTTAGCTACACCACACTGCTGACGACCAATAAGTCAGAAACACGTGTCCATGGTTTGCATTCTTCCACCATTTACTATTTTTTTTGCATTATTCCACCTTTTGCGGGCGTACCAGTTAAATTAAATTGTTTTGTACCTTAATGTATATAATCCTGCAATACAAATTCTTTTCTGTACTTATATATTCTCCTGGGTCGGAAATTCTACACAGGTGGATATAGTTGCCCACGTGTGCGATGATTGGACGTTGCTCTATCCAGAGCCAACTAAGTGGAAGACACAAAGGTGCAACTGGCTTCCCATAGACTAAGTTTCTTTATGTGGCTTCCTATCAGTGGTTTTTCTTTGGTGTACCTTCTCTAAGTTATGTCCATCTGTTTTCAAGTCCTACAGTTATTATCAGGAACCTCTAAATCTCACACGTGGTTACGGTAACCAAGGTAATAATAACACCATGGGCTAGAGGTCGCCGCTCTCGGTACTTGCTGCACAAGTCGCTATCCGAAAACAGAGACATCTATGATGTCGGTCGGATAGTAGCATTTAGACCATGCGAGAAGTTTCATTCCTCTCACCACTATTGAAAATGAATCATTTTGCAGGCATATCTGTCTAATTGGCTCGACTTATCCACTGTACATTTTACTATTCCAAAGGGGAAAAGAAGAACCGACATCATGTTAGTCGCAGATACCTTGTTCTTCCCAGTAAGTTCGGAAGACCAAATAATTTGGAGTAGGTGTCTGTATACTTGCAGCGGAGAGATTCGTTTTTTTTGTTTTACATCCTAGATCTGCTTTTATTGAGCAGTGCAGCCTCAGAGAATTCATGCAACGTTTTCGCTAATATATATATTTTTTTATTTATTAATATTATCATTATTTTTTTCGGAATAACCGATTATTAGGACGACCATTTTGACCGAGTAACCTCCTCCTCCTTCTAGGTGATGTTTTTCTCCGCAGATGCCGAGAACTCGATGACATACATCACGTAGAGTTGATGATTGAGGAGGACTATGTCGGGCTTGTTGGCTTGGATTAGCCTGAAAGTCGGAAACGAGTAGTTCCAATAAATCCGGCATTTCTCTTTCTCGACAACGGACTCAATATCCCCGGGGACGTAAGGCAGCTCTGGTGTCGGTTCTACCCCGTACGAGTGCCTTCAATGGTAGTATAGCACTAGTAACGCCGCGTTATGTCGGTGGATGTAGACCGAAATTGCGAATACGGGCATGAGATAGTATGTGTATGTGCAATTCCGACTCCTGACGGCAGTTCTTGCAGTTAATGTCAGGAACCTATACACGCTACACGCGGCTATGGTAGACCAATGTGTTGATAACACCATCTTGGCAGGACATAATAAATCTCTCGTTCTCCGACCTTGGAAAAGCGAATATCAGCCTGGTTTATCTCCCTTTTTTTTGCTGCCTTGAACAATCCTGCTCCCACTCCTACAGTTTCGTGATGTTTTACAAACCGCAAGAGGGGATCTGAGCTCCTGAGGTTATTACATGCTTTACTCAGTACTACTCTGCCATGCGTACACTCCAAGCTCAAGAGTCCGCTTGTATTGCACAGAATCCTCTGTAATACAACGGTCTATCAGCAGGTTATCCTTGCAACCTGCATGCCCTTCTTCGCACCACGCTGTTCGTGTATCTGCTGGATGACCGGATCAACAGATCTCAGTGTCCTGCATACAAGATACGTGTAAATATCGTGTAGCAGGAGTTGAGGCAGGTGATCGGTCTATAATTTTTCGGGTCGGAAAGATCCCCTTTTTTGGGGAGAAGCACAGTACATTCCTCGACGAACCAGTCCGGAATCTGCTGCCCCTCGGTCAATCATGAGTTGAAAACTCGCGCCAGACGTCGGTGAGTTGAAGGAAATGTCTTCCACCACCAGTTGTTAATGCCGACTGGGCCGGGGGCAGCAAAGTTCTTGGTACCAACAACTACTTCTTGGACTTCTTCCGTACTGATTGCCGGGCACGCATCTTTTGGCTCTTCCAGATGTCCGTGCCTCGAAGTGTGCAATTGCTGGAGTGTCGCTATTGAATGGACACGTCGCGTCGTATCGTAGATTCCTTTCCAAAACGTTTCGACATCTTCTACAGTCAGCATCTACAACACGCTGTGGCTCTTGAAAGAGGCGGGAAGGATTCGTACGAAACTAATTGTTTTGCTCCATACTCCTCACTCGCCTCTTCAACGTTTTCTATATAGGCATAAGCGCATCCTATCTAGACAGTTCTGCTTGGTGGTAAGCATCACTGTCAGATTTAGAGTATGGTGTTGACGTCTTAATCCGTCGGCTATGCACCGGATTCCGGGAGTAAATACTCTACCACTCGCCTTGTAATCCACCACACTCTGGATCCGAGAAGCATGTTGTCTGGCCGACTGTATCTTGCCCTCGATTTTTTTGTACACGCCGTTTTGCTTTCTCGACCCCGTGATTGGTTGACCTCTCATGAGGAACGAGGTGCTTGGCGGCGTTGTACACGGCACAGTTGATTTACCAGATATCTGCATCTACTGAAAGTTCTTCATCGATAACCGCGTCCATTCTAGCCAGGTTTTGTGGCTTTAGGTTAGCCCTGGTTTTAAGGCTTACCCTCGTTCTTAAGTCTACATCGGTGAACTCTTGAGGATGTTCCCCATCAGCTGCTAATTGCCGCGGTGGAACTGTGGTTGGCAGTTCTTCTAGCTGACGGGGGTGCCATTACGTAACCTGTCCTGCGCAAGAAGAATACTTGATCTCTCAGGTGTTGTTGAGAGAAGGCGCGATGCTCTGGATGCATTTCGCACCAAAGTGCATATATGCAATCGCGCCATGTATCCTCTTCGCTCAGGTTCGCTACTCTCACGGCAGGTGAGCAAGTCATCCCGAAGTTCTCTCGTCCACTTACAGCGTCCTTGTCCATTGCGTACGTCATTATTGCGACGGTCCGGTGTGACCCCTCCCGCCTGTCTCTGACCCTCATCCGCTTGGGGTCGGTCGTGAGGGGCCCTTCTTCGGAGGTTGTATGGAACCAGAGTTTATAAGTACCAGGGTGGTTAGCCCTGGTACCCCCGGCCGGCATTTGTCAGGCAGAGTTGCCTCTGTCTGTCCAGGGTGTACCAACGCGGAGGTTGTCAGTCCTTAGCACCCCTCATTATTAATATTATTATCATTATTATTATTATTTTTACTTGGTTTTAAATAAATATAGATCTATGTTCTAAGTAAAATTTAATACATCCAGTGGACATAAATTTTATGACCATGAAGTTGATTCACTTGATTCAGTTAAATCAGAAAATACACCTAATACAATCAGTTCCATTCATTTAAAATTTAAAAACTCTTATGTCAACCAGCATTAGGTAACTGGATATCCTCCTTTCCTGTATGAACTGTTGCCTAACGTATGTACGTAAGTACTTAACTGTGCGATTCATAAATATGTAACATTGGTTGTCTACGGTTTATTATTGTGCGATTGATAAACAGAAATATCAAAGAATATTAAAATATTGCATTGGTAACTATTTATTCGTTATATTTGTAAATATTTTTAGTAAAAATACTATAATCTGTTTTAACTTTGTCTCCACATTTAAATGAAAGATGATCGTTAAAATGTTTACCACAATTTCTTGTTTTCAAAACGAATTTACTGAACATGCTTGGGGTATCAGTTACGTAAACCAAACCAATCTACGACGTACGCTTCTCCCTGTTATTATACAACAACATTGTGCGGGTAAGAAAAACGAATAAAAATGATGTCGTGAATCAGTAAAAAAGTTGTAAACAGAAAACTGTGTCAACACTGTCATAATTTGAATGATTTCCACAGTTTTACGTGAAAATAATGTACAATTTCGTTTGATTTACGGACAAAAAGTGTTTTTGTGCAAGATAAGTGTTGTGTAAATCCGAATCAAGAAATATTAACTTAAGTTTAATAGAAAATAAAACCAAAACTGAGTCATGTGCCCTGTGTATGTAGGTATAGAGTAAATGCAAGTATAATTATTTAAAAGTGGGTGTAAATATATTTATTTATTAATATATTCGCTATTATACACTTTGCATGAAGAAAAAATGCATCAGCGAGGTGAAATCGTAGAAACGACAATCATAAGTTTGTTATTAAAGTGTTGTAAGGGTCAAAAGGGGGTTAAAAGCCTTGTTGGATTCTAGGAAAAATAGTCTGCCTCTTCAAAAATGCATGTAAGTACTTACATATCTTATTATTTTACCAACTGATTTACTTAATAGTGTTTTTCACCTGTTGCTTTTTTATCTTATTCATTTTTACCAGTATGTTTCAATACAGTTTTTCTCAAATGTTTATGATTCCTATTGTTCAAATTATGTAAAAGTAACATTCACTTTTATAAAGCCAAGGCAATAAGACATGGTTTTTGATTTAGGAATCTAACGATCCCTGCCCCTAAGGTTATTAAAGAGTCTACTTATAGAAGTCAAAAATAAACTGGCGGGCAGAATACTGGAGTGTAGAATACCTATACCTAACTATTACGGGGCACTGTTGTCATTCAAGATTATTTCTAATTATATATTTATAGGTACGATCTTTTATATTTTAAAATTACCGCATTGTTTTAATGAAATTAAATACAAAAACTTCCCACGGAAATTATTAAATTTGAAAACTGATGTAGAGGTACTTCAACTCTTCATATCAACGTCTTTTTTTACTTGAAACAGGGACGTCTTTAAGATTGAGGCATGTCCGTGGTAAGGATTGTGGGTCGTCCTTACAGAAAAAATATATCTAACATTAAACGTTTTATGATTAAGTTTTTATTGCACTAAAAGCGTTAGAAACATACAAAATCTGTGGTGTGGTCGTAAAAAAAGCAGTGCCGGTATGTTGCTCTGGTTTTTGGCGCCGGTACGCATTTCGAACGAATTTCTTTACAGATTTAGAATCGTTTAGGTAGTTTGAAATTAAAGCTTTGATTATTATAATACGAAAAATCGGTATGAGGGTGGGAAATGTCTAACACATGACATCTTTCGTCTTTTACACCGCTTACATTAAAACGAGAAAATAATTGTTGTTTTTGTTGGCACGCGGCCGAGGCGAAGTTTCACTTACATTCTGTGATAGTTCAGATCCGCACTTAATTTTGGTACCGCTTTGTTTAGCATAATTATTTTATATCTGTTTATTTGCTGGTGTGCTTTTGAAAATAATTTAAGAAGGTTATCGTGTTGCAGTGAGTTGTGTAATATATGGTAAGTGTAATATTAAAAGTAGAGCTGGCAGAAATGTGCGGCTGGACATAGGCGTACGCGTCATAATAAGCGTAATAAAAGAAATTAACTAGTAACAAAAGCAATAAACTTTTACAGTTTATAACAATATATTCACAACTTACTCTCCTTAACTAGTTTAATGAACTAGCTTGGTTATCACAAACTGGAGAAGATTTGTAAAAACTTTTGCAGCATCAAGTATGTTTCCCAGTATGTTTCTATGGTTGTCTCCATGAAACTAAATCTGATGAGAATTTGTATCCTCCAACTTCTCGAACGAACTTATTTAAATATTCACCACTATGTTGAGTACTAACTTTAAAAACCTACAGAATATGATCGACATATTTAGTTGCTCAGTAAAGGCCATTAAAAGTGTATCTACACAATTCTGTTATTGTATAAAATAAGTAGGGCTGTCAAAAATGTTCCGTGGAACAGTGGCGTACGCGAAATTAACTAATACGAGAAACTGTAAACTGTTACAATTTATACCAATGTATGTAAAACTTACCCTTTAACTAGCTTGATTATCACAAGCTGGAGAAGATGTGTAGTCATTTTGCAGCATCAGGTATGTTTCTATGGTTGTCTCCATGAGTGATGTTCACTGTGGTGAAAAAATATGCTTATATTTTGAGAACGACCGTTCGATATCTATTGATGCAATATAGGCATACTTAAAATAGTCTTTGAACGTGCTTAGCGGATCTGGATATGCACCATCACTACCATCAGAAATTTGTCTTATGCCCGTTTGCACCGATCATGTCTTAAGAAATGAATAACTAAGTGACACTTAAGATTTAAGGAATAATTATTTATATTTCACTTGCACCACGCAATATCCCACGGTTCCTTTGTTAAGTGATAGATACCCTGTATAGAGGTTATATTTCAAGGAGAGAACTTCCGACATAACACATTGTCGCGGCACTGGTCACAAACATCAACACTTGACTTTTTGACAGGTCAGACTTTTCTAACGTCTCCAGCACCACCCACGTAATTGTTTGGCCAGTACACTTAGTTAGTCCTTTGCTAGCTAGTAACAGTGGACATGCCAGTTTAAGAGGTTCTAGTGCACGTACTATAACATTTAAAATATTTTTTTTTACAATCTCTCATCTCGTCAACACATAACCACAGCCGTGTATTTTTTAGTACACATTTGATCTTATTTACAATATCTTCGCTTACAGTTGGTACATAGTTACGCGACGTTGTACGACTTGATAATGTCACCTTGGGATTGTATTTATTCCAGAACTCCTGAAATGCTTGTTTATCGAGCATGTGCAGCGGAACATCACAGGCAATCAGCATTAAGAGTAAATCGAACATAAACTGTGTTGTCGAAGGCACGCCATTTTTTTAGTTTAATGTTGCACAGAATTTACGTGACGTTTACAAACACGTTTGTCCCAGCACATCAGGTCTGTCTTGCACACCTTACAAATTGTTATAGCACCATTGTAGAATAAATCAGAGAATTCACTGATAAATTTATTCATTTTGTCAGCGTATGTCTGTTTTTTACCTTTGAGCAGGTCTGACATACTTTATTAATAAATTAATATCAAGAATAAAAAAATAGAACAAATAAAATTATCAACATAACGGAGAGGAATAAATTACGTTGTACACACCACGAGGTATAACAATACACTAAAATCAAATGTTAGTCTTTGCTAAAATAGTAAACAAGTCTCGCTTATGTATTTGGGTATTTCTCTACCTGGTACCGCCCGTGGCTTGCGCACCGATTTGCCAACTCTATTCATCAGTGTTTTCAATAAGAAAAAATCAGCCACATTTGAACGAGCAAGCGAAACTAATTTGCTTAAATGTTTACAATAATCTTTTGAAGTGACGAGCTAATGATCTTAATTTGTATAAATATGATGTACTAGGTGAAACAGCATCGCTGACTAACGTTCCCCGTCCCACAATGCACAAACTTGTGAAAGAAGGTGCCCTTTTAAGAAAACGATCCGTCATCGGTCAATCGAAAACTCTGGACTCATCGTTAGCAAAACTTTTAAGAACTTTATGACATATCAGAAAAATGAAATACCAACTATTGACGTGGTAGATAGAAAACTAAAAGAAATGGATTATCATCTAAAATACACCAGAACTTTAGGAACTTGGCTGAGAAGAACGTTTGGTGTGGTATTTTAAATAATCGGGTAATAGGACCACATTTTCCAGGAACGTCTAACTGGTGAAAGTTTTTTGATTTTCTTTGTAATATTTTACCTGGTCTAATACAGGAGGCAAGTTTTAGAGCAATTGATTTTCAACACGGGGGGTTCCTCCGCATTTCTCTTCTACCCTAATATGTGGATCACGATGATCCTATCTCATGGCCACAAAGTTCACCTAATTACAACCCAGTTGATTACTTCTTGTGGGTACACTTTAAATCTTTAGTATATTGTGAACCTATTAATACAATGGATCAGCTAATTGAAAGAATAATTCATGTTTGTGATACCGTAAGGAACCATCCAGATATGACAGGAAAGCTGTCGGCAAATTTGGCATCAAGGCAACAGAAATGCAATTGAATTCTTTTTTTTTTGTTATTTGATGTTTTTGTTATATTGTTATTTTACACATGTGAGAACTCTTAATATGATACTTATTTCCCAGATCCTTAACAAAATATTTAATTATTTGTTAGACACACAAATTAAAAACTTTTTAAGTAATTATTTTTAATAATCACTTTAACTAAAATTTATTGAAATTAGGATTTACTATTGTTTAGGTGTCTAGCAGTATATTACGTTGTACTTACTCTGGGTTATACTACTAAAGAAACAGCTGTCGTGCACAATGTTAAATATAAACGACTAAGTTTAAAATTTAAAAGGACGGCATATAATGAATGACATCATAGGTCTTTTGAAGCTGAAGGTACATACGTACATATACAACCCAAAACGAGCAACTGTGTTTTTAAAGGCCAATGTGTTAGTGAATACGAGGTAGACTCGTTCGAAAATTGAACTAAACTGAACCTTAATAATTGAAACCTTCAATAATTTTAAAACCTCGTAACTTTAAAATTGTTACAGAATTTTTAAGACATAAGATGATTCGGAGAGGATAAATTTTGGACATAATTTATGAGCATGGAACAGGGTTGCGACGATTTAAATCAATTTGATTTAAATCGTGATTTAAATCATGATTTAAATCAACTGATTTCTTAAATTTAACTCATGATTTAAATCAAGTTGTGTAAAGCCAGTAAATCAAACTTCAGAAAATTCAAATAAAAAGTATAGTTTATTTAAAAGCTAGGGGGATGAGGTATGGACATCCGTTTAATTTCCGATATTCGATCAGTGAAGTTAAGCAGCACTGATCGAGTCCGGCAATTGGATGGATGAACGATAGCTCATCTAACAGTCGGTAGGCTGTCAACAGACAATCCCGGGAAGGCCGCTAGCCTGATGCAGGCGGAGAGGTAAGCCCGGGTGGAGGGTCGAAGAGACCTACCCAGGAGGTTTGCCACTCTGCTAGCGGTGCAGGCGGGCAGGCCCAGGCGGTGGGTTAGTTGACAGTCGAGGACCGTGGTTCGGAGTCCACGCTAAACTGTAGGTCCCTAGGTAAAAAGGGCCCATTGTGGCCTACTTGCCTAGTAAAATAAGTAGCTACTACTACTTATTTAAAAGCTAGATACAAATTAAACTGAAAAAAAAAATTTAAATAAAAAGAAGAAAAGAACTGTTAGGTTACACATATAAAACAAAATTAGGTGCCTACTTAAACGCAGAAACATAAAGTAAACAAATTAAAAAGAACCAACTCTAAAAGAAAATAAAACATGATTTACTTCAAAACAAAAATTTTAAATTAGGTTAATTGTTGTAAAGTTTGTACAAAAAAAACTAATTTGGCTGCTTTTTCGGTCCCTAAACGATTTCGAATCTTAGAATGAATCAAACCAAATCTTGAAAATATTCTCTCAACCGAGGCTGAACTAGCTGAAGCAGAAAATAGTTGCTTGATAATCGGGAATAATTTGTCAATAATATCATATTTCTTTGGGACTTCCACCAGTCCAAGGGTTTTGTGTTTTTAAGAATTTCTTCGTGAAACATAGTATCGGCAAAAGGCTCAGATTTTGTCAGAAATTTAATAATCAGTGGTAGTAAACCACTTTCGGGATATAATTCATTAGCGACTTCTAAAGCACGATTCTTTTCGCTTTCTGTTAATTTATGCTTTGTTTTCATAGGGTCTAGAATGAAGGCTAGCAAATGGTATGAGGTGATACACTGACCGTATCGGTATCTAAATGTTTGCATTTGCCTTAAGTTAATTTCAGTTTCGTCAAAATGTGACTCAAGAATTTTAAATTGTTCTACGACGTCTGATAAAATTGCATCGTTTCTTTGAAGCCTGTCAAGTGCAACAGATATAGGTTTTAGTAGTGATAAGTAATCTTCAGCAGTTCTTTTTAAATAAATGTTTGATATTTTCTGTCTTACTATGCTGTCAATTTCATTTTTATGTTCCTCGCTAATTTGAAAAAGTGTGGGCCATGATTTAACGAAACCCTCTAAGCAGTCAGCGAGTTCCATCTTACGTCAGAAGGTAAAGTAAGTTTTTTCCTCCTTCTTTTGCGTATGTGACAGAGGCAAAATGATTGTTTCGGAAGTATTTCACAACGAACGTAACGTGTTCCTTAATTTCACTAATTTCCAAATCCGTACATAACCAGTTTAAAATGTGTGGAGCACAACCATAAGTAATAACATTTAGTTCTGTTGACTCTTTAATTTGGTTTCTCATAGCATTCATATTGGCAGCATAGTATAGTCAGTGTTTAGAGTTTTAATTAAGTTTGTTGCAAGTTCTGTTAAATATACAGATGTATGTGGATTTCCAGATGTGTCTATCGTGTCTACTAAAAAGGAAAACCCATTTTCCGTAGTTACAGTTGCACATATTATTGGTCCATTGTGTATGTTGGACCAATGACAGACAAACTAAACTTCCTGATAAATCTTTAAAACATTTACTTTTTTCCTCGTTATACACTTCATCGAGCAGTCTGATGGACACATGTCGAGATGGTGGTACATATCCAGGTCGTAAAAGCATTATTGCCTTTTTTACTTCAGGTTGTTCAATACACATGAAACTGCTGTTTGTCGCATAAAGAGCTCTAGCAATTTGTTTATCTATTTCTTCTTTATTAGACTTGGTCGTACGTACAACAAAAGATGATAAAGATCCAGAACTGGAGTCAGGCACTATTTTTCTTTTTTTACATAATGGCGTAGAAGATGAGCGGCTGTGGGGCACTATCTTCCTCTTCATCTTGTTGTAACGTGTTCAATTGTATCTGTAATAAAAAACAAGATTGTTATTTTGTTTAAATCCAGCTACACACAGACAGGCATAGGTACTATACTTTGTTCTTAAAACTAGGAGTGAATGAAAGTCACATTTGCACAGGGAAAGTTACTAGAAATCTAGAAAATGCACTAAATCATTTTAACGCTAAATTTGAATCTAACACTGACGTAGTTTTCCACAAAACACCAAAACACTATACACTGCACTCGACGCGCGTATCGCCAACTAAGTTGGCATTATCTGGAAACGATTAAAAACAGTTTTAATCATCTTCAGATGATGCCAACTTGGTTGACGACACACGCGTCGAGTGCAGTGTATAGTGTTTTGGTGTTTCGTGGAAAACTACGTCAGTGTTATCTTCGCATCAAAGGTTCCAACCCATTCAAGGTCGTAGAAATAGAACGACCTTAAATAAGTAAATTAAAAAAAAAGGTTTTCTTAATATTTTGTCTTACTAAGAAGTTATAATTATAAATAAAATAACACTATACTTACATTGGACACTGTTCCTGAAGTAGAGGGACCTTCATTATTTGTTTCTACATTTTCTACATTACGCGAAGCACATTTTTTCCAGTGGACTTTCAATCGACCCACAAGCCCTTGCATTTCTACATTACACTTTTTACATGTAGCTCTACTACCACTTTTTCCATCTAGCTTACTTGATTTTTCAATAAAATATTGCCAAATAGGATCTTTTTTCCTTCCACTTCTATTAGAGGACATGTTAAAAAATTATTTAATATTTAAATACTATAAATATAATCACTCAGATTCGCTCTCTCACTTGTTGCGGGTTACGCGGCAGATTAGCAAATAATGGCAATTCGCATCATCCCCGCGCATTATAAAGACAGGCGAATTTTCAATTCTGACAGGAATTTTCATGTATGCTCTAGCTTATTTTACAAGGTACACAATTTATTCCATTTGTAAGTTTAAACAAAAACTATCTTTGTTAATATAAGTACTAAATACATTGTTAATGTCAATTGTTAGGATGCTTATGTGAAAAAATAAAAAAAAATCAAAAAAAATTATAATTTTTTGATTTTTTTTTAAATCATGATTTCTATCAACCCTGCAAGATCCCTTTAAATAAAATAAACAGTTATTTAGATTTAGAATACCTGTAGTTAAATCAACTTTTCATGATGGCCTTTTAATCTTTGAACAAGTCCTTGCATTTCTTTCTTACAATTTTTCCTTTTTCTGTTTTTTTTTTTATAAAATCCCAAATTTCGTCTTTCTTTCTTCCGCTCATTTTTATTTTACACTTCAGTCGCGCGTCGCCTCGGTATCTACGAAATTAATGAAACCGACCACCAAGCTTGTCAGAACAGAAAAATGCTGATTTTTTTTATTGTTTGTATGAAAATATAGACCATATAGAGAATTTTTCCAGTGACGTGAATAATTTATATGTGCAAATTGGTAGTTAGAGAATACAAAAAAATAGTGTATGGAAAAATCGTATTTGTTTTCAAAAAATTAGAGTAGAACTGAAAGAAATCAAAAAAACCTGATTTTTTTGATTTTTTTAAATAAAAATCATTGATTTTTGATTTTTTTTAAAAAATCATGATTTTTTTCAACCCTGTTCAACAAGATGGTGCTCCTCCACATTATTTAAATGCACTTAAATAATACCTACCCACTTCAATGGATTGGAAGAAATGAACCCACAAAACGGCCGCTAGATCCACAAATCTTACAAAACTGGATTTCTTTTTATGGGGATGCATGAAGAAAATTGTTTATAAAGACACACCAACAACAGTACAAAATATGAAGGAAAGTATAATAACTGCTTTTAAATCCATTTGAAAAAATTTAGAAAATTCATTTCAAAAAGTTCTTAATTGAAAAATTATTTTTTGGCAACCCTGTACATTTTTAAGAAGTAAAAATGATTCAAAAACATTAATTAGATGTCTCGTAACTAGTATTCACATACGTTTTTCTTAAAACCCATAATTGTGACTGGTGATTTTTTTCAATATGCATCTGCAGATGGCATTATTTCAACCAAAAAAAAAGTGGTTGGGAGATAGTCAATAATAATATAGGAATAAATAAAGTCTAGAAAGAGGCTTCAAAAAGTGTACTGATATACATAGCATTCAATTTAAAAAAAATGCACTTGATGCTGTTATTTCGTCTTGGCTCGCCCTGTAGATTCGAAAATAATTTCCGGTTATAGACTTTTTTTATCTGGTTTCCTTGTATTTTTTTTAATTTCTAGCTATCGTGGAACTCGAGATATCGAAGTCCGACGCACTATTGCCCCAACCTGTATAATTAATATGACATATTGTTAATGGCATAGAATACTGTAATTAAACTACTTAAAATTAGCGTGGTCACCTTAAATGTGTCCGCCATAATCTAATCCCGTGTATTTCTTGCGGGCGAAATTATTTAATAGGATATGCGGACGTCACTCGATGTGCTTGGACAATCCATTTGATTATTCAAATGCAATTATTTCCCTCAATTTTCGTTCATTCGGTTTGAAATTTTTTGAGGCCGTTTATACACGAAACAGTTTATAACAATTTAAAAAAAAATCGGAAAAAATCGCTAAATGAGCCTATTCCGTAAGGCAGGTGCTTAAGGTTAGACCCTATTTTCGTAATACCAAGAAAAAATTATTCCTCTTCCGAACCCAATCCGTAGTGCGCTATGTATACATATTTTTAACACGCTTTTTTATTTTTTTTATTATCAGCTTCACTTGTATGTTTGTTTGTGTGTAACCGACTCTTTGGACTCGATTTTGACCCACTTTAAACGGACAGATTTAATTGAAACTTTGTACACTTACGAAGAACCGGTAACAATACAATAATTTGATAAGTTTATATCATTATCCTGATCAGGATCGCCAGAATTAAATAATTTCCTTTCCTCACGTATCCTCTGCGTGAGAGCAAGTGGCTTATTACTGTTAGTACATTCCGTGATTCTCAGTTCGTTCGATGGCCGAGCGGGCTAAGGCACAAGTCTTAGTCGACGCGAAACGACGGACTCCTCGGGCGTGAGTTCAAATCTCGTCTATGGCTGAAAAAAAAATTTTTTTTTCAGATGTATCTGTTGAATCGTAATATGTTATAATATCAGCATGAATAAGCAATATAAATATAGTTTAAAAAAAACACGCTTTCATAGCACATCAAACTAAAAAGTGAAAAATAAATATAGTTTAAAAAAACTAAAAAAACACGCTTTTAAAGCACATCAAACTAAAAAAGTGAAAAATAATTATTAATATAAACTGAAAACAATAATGAACGAAAAATACTAGTATTATTGTGAAAAAAAGCGTGGGGCGCTTTGTGCCATATTTTTCGTATATCGAGCAACCCACGCTTTTTTCACAATAATACTAGTATTTTTCGTTCATTATTGTTTTCAGTTTATATTAATAATTATTTTTCACTTTTTAGTTTGATGTGCTTTAAAAGCGTGTTTTTTGGTTTTTTTTAAACTAGATTTATTTTGAATACAGAAGAAAATTTAATATCTTTGTTTATTATAATCGTTTTAAAGCTACGACCACCGTATGTACATATTTCTAGTAAACAGAAAAATGCTCAGCTATTCTGGTACATGTAACTGTTTATTGCTAATTTTAAACTTGTAAATTTATAATTTAGTTAACAGTGTTCTGAACATTTTGTAATTAATTATTTTAAAAATGCATGCAAATCTGTGCTCACACATTAGTTAGCATCGATCCGTTCTTTGTGGGTCATTTAAGCTATTAAAAAGTGAAACTATTTCGCAATGGTGTCGATTTTTATTAATTATTATTGTTCCTTATTATGTTATTTACACTCAATTTAATCCAAAGTATGCACCGTAAAGGATTTCATAGCAGTATCCTCTTTGCTCTACTTCCTCGTATTCCATTCGTGTACGAGGATCTGTTAATTTAATATCGAGGAAAATGTACAGGGTTATTCATTATAAATTACCCACCTCTTATCATCGTTATTATCGCCTATAGAAAAAAAGTTTTAAATAAAAGTTGTGTGGTTATGACAGAATTTCGTTAAAATGCTATCAAAAGTATAGTAGCGTACAGATTTCAGGGGATACAAAAAAATATATTTTTTTCAAAATAGGATACCCTGTTTATTATTAAATTTTTGGAATGATCCTTTGTCCCTGATTTCAAAAATATACCATATATTACCCCTACCATATATCGTTTTTGAGTTATTAAACGTCGAATATCTTAGTTAAACTAGTTACTGTAAATATGGAAAAGTTAACATTATTAAAGTGAGCTATGAAAATGACAACTATGTTTGATAAGTGACATTTCTTTAATGAAATAAACAAAATGGTTTACAGTGAGGAAGAAAAAGTCCAAATATTTACTTGTTATATAGAAAATAACAAAAATAAACGTGCAACAAAAAGAGCATATAGGGTGTTATATTCAAATCGTCCAACACCGTCAAAAAATACATTCAAAAATATTTACCGAAAGGGGAATAATACCTCCAGTCTTAGTAGAAAAAAGCGTGTAGTTCAAGCAAACCAGGAAGAACAGCTAGATATACTGCTTCATTTCGAAGGTAAGCCCATCCATATTTATTCGCGAATAGACTTTTTTGAAACATTGTGTTATTTTCTAGAAAATTCTGAATGTAGTATAAATAATGCAGTCGATCAATTAGGTAAAAGTTAATCCAAAATCCAACGTACGTTAAAAAATAACAAGCTACAGACCATATAAAATTTTACTCATACAAGTTTTAACAGAGGTCATAAAAGGAAAAGGCTGGACTTTTGCCGCCAGATGATTCAGTTGGATGAAGATCTCGATTTTCTTACTAAAATATTATGGGTTGATGTATCATCTTTTTCTACGGTAGGAGTTTTTAGTAGAAAATAGAAAAAAAACCGAAGATCGAAAACAAGCACAACAAAAAAAGGATTGGTAAAACAAGTAAAGAAATGAGGAAGAAAAACTGTTAGCGTTTGGTGTTTAATTATCAGAAACAAAATTGTTGGGCCTATATTTTATGCTTATACTTTAACTGGAGTTACCTATCTGGAAATAATTATCCCCGAAGCAGAACATATTCTTTTGCAGAATTTTCCGGAAGCCGGATGCAGGATGGGGCAACTCCGCATAGTGTCCTACTCGTTCGAGATCATTTGAATAATGTACTCCCAATATGGATAAGTAATGGATCTATTAAATGGCCACCTAACAGTCCAGATTTGACCCCTATGAAATAATTTTTTTTGAGATTTCTAAAAGACATTGTCAATAATAATAATAATAATAATATTCAAGTCATTAAAGACAAGATTCGACTTGAAATAAACAATCTGAATGTAAATAATGAAGCCATTTCCGATGCAATTATAAATATAAGAAGACGTTATCAATTATGCATTGACAGTAATGGTGGACACATCGAACATCTTTTATGAATTATCATTTATTTATATTTAAATTTCCTAAATAAATCTTTGTTATTTATTTTGTATAAATATTTGGTTTTTTCTTCCTCACTGTAAACCATTTTAATTATTTCATGAAAGAAATGTCACTTATCAACAAACATAATAGTTGCCATTTTCTTAGCTCACTTTAATAATGTTAACTTTTCCATATTTACAGTAACTATTTTAACTAAGATATTCGACATTTAATATCCCATTTAAAAAAAATATTATTTTTTGTATCCCCTGAAATCTGCACGCTACTGTACTTTTGATAGCATTTTACCAAAATTCAGTTATAACCACACAACTTTTATTTAAAACTTTTTTTTCTATAGGCAATAATAACGATGATAAGGGGTGGGTAATTTATAATGAATAACCCTGTAAAATTACAGGGTGTCCCACGACGAACTGCGGCGATCGATATCTCGAAAAGTAGACATTGGAAAATTTTGAAAATTTGGTAGTAAACTAAAATCGACTGGGGCAACTCGGCTAAAATATTTTGAAGATGGTGGCACTTCCGGTTATACCGAAAGTAGATGTCAACTTGCTTATTTTAAATGGGACACCCTATATATTATTACATTTTTGGATTGTACGTAAAATTCTAGGTCGATTTTGTGTATCATGTCCTATACCTAAGTCTCTCCGTTTTTGATATATTTCAATTGTTATGTCAAAAATGACGTTTGCAGGCACTAAAAGAATTATCAATTTTTCCTATAAGGAAGCCTTTATTATTTAATTTGGGTTAGATTCTTTGTTGGAAAAGACCTACTTTAATAGAGTTTTTATAATATTTTGATGTGTTCAAAAAATAAGAATGAAAATGAAATTGAGAAAACTGTCAAAAATCAGTTTTTTCAAATGGACACCCCCAATTTTTATAATCTTATCCTATTTACCATTAAAAATAAGGGTAAGTTTGTGTATGGATGTCTATTCCGAAAATTTTTCGTTTTCGAAATATTGCCAATTCAGTATTTTTATATGGGGATTTTGCTATATATTTTAAGTTCAATTACTCTTAGTTGGCTATGACGGCGTTGGGTGCTAAACAAATGTATGTAGCTCTCATTTACCATTTGACAAGTATTAATTATCATGCCGAGGCGCTTAAATTATACGCACGAAGATTATTTAAATTTGTTTATAATCTATGGAGAATGTAACAAAGTTTTATCAAGAACATGTGAAATATTTGCTAATAGATATCCAGAGAAACAAAAACCGTCTCCAAATTCTTTTAGTGCCTGCAGACGTTATTTTTGACATAAGAATTGAAATATGTCAAAAACGGAGAGACTTAGGTATAGGACATGATACACAAAATCGGCCTAGAATTTTGCATACAATCCAAAAATGTAATAATATATAGGGTGTCCCATTTAAAATAATCAAGTTGACATCTACTTTCGGTATAACCGGAAGTGCCACCATCTTGAAAATATTTTAGCCGAGTTGCTCCCGTCGACTTTAGTTTACTACCAAATTTTCAAAATTTTCCAATGTCTACTTTTCGAGATATCGATCGCCGCAGTTCGTCGTGGGACACCCTGTATAATGAGTACGTACACACATTCATCAATAGGTATTAGAAATTATAATTGCAAGAAAAAACGAGAATGCAGATTTCTTGTTCTTGAATTTAAATTGTTTAAGTTGGAAATTCACTTAAAATTATCAACACTTCTTGATATAGTCTGTTTCTTATTGAGAAAGAGTAGTAAACATAGTTCAGAAATTCATGTCCTACATGACGTAATCATAGAGTTAACCTTTAAAAACCATTGCATGCGCGTGACAAGACCTTGGTCTTTACGTCATGTAGGACATGAATTTCGAACTGGTAATAAATCTTCATTAACAAATAATGCAGAACATAGCCCGGTTGAGATAGCCAAAAAATGTATCTGTCTAATTTTAAGTAGATTTTAAATGTGTGAATCGAAATTTTGTTTTGAGAAACTGCACTATTGTGGTCCTTGCATAGATGACAATAGGTTTATGCGTGGTCGAGTAGGTAAAATGTTGAAATAGGCGTATGATTGGGAATTTCAGATTAAATAATAAAAATAAATAAAAAGATAAAATGCATGGACACAAATAAGTAGAGTTGGCAAGTCGT
This sequence comes from Rhamnusium bicolor, assembly GCA_029963845.1. NCBI lineage: Eukaryota > Metazoa > Arthropoda > Insecta > Coleoptera > Cerambycidae > Rhamnusium > Rhamnusium bicolor. Next base: position 805,884 of record JANEYF010001369.1, read on the forward strand.
GCGGCTATTCAGTGGTGTAACAGCAGATAGATAGATATCTAGTAAGGCAATGACCGGCTGGCGGACAAATCAAAGCGAGCCTCTAGACTAGTCTATTATTCAAGATAGATTTATTGGGGTTCAAAATAAAACAAAGAAGGTTTAGTGCCATATTCCCCAAAAAGAAACAATTATGCAGCTACGGACATGTGTTTCGGAGTTATTGCCCAAATGAGCAGTACACATAGAGCTCTGTGTGTTCACTGTGCTCATCGAGGCCCCAAATGTGGCACATGGGAACATGAAGACACTAATTAAGTACTGTGTACTGTACTTTCCAGCCTTATTTTAGTTCTTGTTCCTGATCTATCCCATCGTAGATCCAATTCCTTAGCTGCGCTACGCTGATGAGGGGCAATAACTCCGAAACTAGTCTATTATTTACACGCTAATTTATTCCACTCCGTTGGATTTTATGTTGATGTATTGTTGATAATTTTATTTGTTGTATTTTATTGTTGATATTAATTTAATAATAAAATATGTCGGACTTGTGCAAGGGTAAAAAAGCGGCCATACGCTGACAAAGTGAATAAATTTATCAGCGAGTTCCGGGATTTATTCTATAATGGTGCTACAATAATTTGTAATGCGTGCGAGACAGACATGATGTACTGGGATAAATATGATTGTAGATGTCTGTGTAGCATAAAACTAAAAAAAAATTGCGTGCCTTCGAAAACACAGTTTATGTTCGATTTACTGTTAATGCTCATTGCCTGTGATGTCCCACTGCACATACCCGATAAACAGCCATTTCGGGAGTAATGGAATAAATTCAATCCCTAGGTGACGTTACCAAGTCGCGCAACGTTGCGTAACTATGTCACCAACTGTACGCGAAGACATTGTAAATAAGATCAAATGTGTATTAAAAAAATACACGGCTGGCTGTGGTTATGTGTTGACGTGACGAGAGATCGTAAAAAAATCTATTGTAAATGTTATAGTAGGTACGTGTACTGGATCCTTTTAAACCGACATTTCCACTATTACTAGCTAGCAAAAGACTAATTGAGTGTACTGGCAAAACAATTACGCGGGTGGTGCTGGAGACGTTAAAAAAATTTAATCTGTTAACAAGTCAAGTGTTGATGTTTGTGACCGATGGTGCCGCGACAATGCGTTTGGTAGGCTGTTCTCTTCAAGAACACATTTGTAGGACGGTACATGTTACGTGCTTAATATCTTGTGGCAGAAACTATTCGACAAGGTTTTCCAGAGGTAGATGCATTAATAGCAAGTACAAAAAAAGTGTTTCTTAAATCTCCTAAACGTCTTCGCGCTTTTCAAAGCAAGTATCCCGGTATTCCCGAACCATCACTGCCGATTCTTATACGTTGGGGAACATGGTTGTAGGCAGTTTTTTATTATGCTGAATATTTACAACAAATAAAAACTGTGATACTACAATTCAATCCTTACGAGGCTGGAGCTTTTAAGGACAGCCAGACAAAATTCGAAGGTATTTCCGTTGAAACAGCTTTAAAAATTATTCACAAGAACTATAAAATACTACATGACGCCATACAAAACTTACAAAGCAGTACATTGTCGTTAGCGGAGTCACTGCAAATAGTTGACTACTACACTCTATAGGTGACGCAAAAATAAGCCCATTAGAGACAAGTTTGCATGTGTGTTAAAGCAAGACACCGTTTTTACCAGATTAAGACAAATTTGTGGTGGTGCAACCCCAAATCCGTTAAGTGCGTTCAAAGACTATTTTAAGTATGCCTGTGTTACATCAATAGATGTCGAACGGTCGTTCTCAAAATATAAGCATGTTTTATCACCACAGTGAATATCACTCACGGAGATAACCATAGAAACTTACCTGATGCTGTTTTTACAGATCTTCTCCAGTTTGTGATAGCCAAGCTAGTTCATTAAGCTAGTTAAAAGGGTAAGTTGTGTATACATCGTTATAAATTGTAATAGTTTATTGCCATTGTTACTAGTTAATTTCGTTTATTACGCTTATTATGATGGGTACGCCTATGTCCAGCCGCACATTTCTGCCAACTCTACAAATAAGTATATATGAATATAAGATATGATTGAATGAACAATTAAATTAGATAAATTAGGGGCACTGAAACAATACTTAGTTATATGCCAACATGCTGCGGTTATGTATATTTTACATAACCACAGCATGTTAGCATATGTGCAAAGTAAGAGAACTAGGGGATTCACGATTACAATGTTTAAATGAAAATACTTATACTTCAGTTAAAACGCCTATTTTTTAATTTTTTTCTCAGGAAATTAAAATCAAAAGTTGCACTGAGCACTATTCTGATTTTGGAATCCTCGGGACTTGAAATTTGGTCCTGAAGTCATAAAAACATTTTTAATGTCAGGACTTGGTAACTAATAAGGCTGGGAATTTTCCAGATTTTAGTATTCGATTATTCGTTCGAAAAAATATTCGAATATTCGAACTATTCGAATATTCGAACTATTCGAATATTCGGATATTTGAATATTCGGATAATCGAATTATTCGAGTATTCGGATATTCGAATAATTAGAATATTCGAATACTCGAATAATTGGTATTATTCGAATAGGTATCCGATTAATCCGGATCCTCGAATATTCATTATTAATAGCTATAGCACTGAATACTTGTAAATAGTGAATACTCTTTTTGAGTATATGATTGGATAGACCACAATAATAGTCGTGACGTAATCTACTAAGCAGGCAATTTGATTTGCTTTCCATACCCACAATAGAGTATGTCTCCTGTACATGTGCTTGAAGGGTCAGAATTATTTAGTTAGTATTTTATTTTAGGATTGAGGCGCTATTGTTCACATTTAACTATTGTAGCTTAAATAAAATGAAAACAGAGCTAGTTTATTATTATAACTATTTTTCCTATTCGAAAAAAATAGAAGTGCTCTAAAATTAGAATGTTTTTAAAAAAGACGCAGATTGTGAAGGTAAAACAAATACATGAAAAGTCAATAGTTAAATGTTTACAGGTTTTCTAAAATTTAAAATTTAATTTTAACCCCTGCCTTAGTACAGTAAGAATAAGGTCGATGCGAGAAAGAGATGGAATAGTTTGACTGGGAGTAAAACGTGCCACTAATGTGGTCTATTTATATATTTGGATTTTAGAATAGGTACCTACCTATACCTACTATCTACCTACTTTGGTTGGATGCATACTGCATACCTATTTGTACATAATTTAATAATATATTTTAATATTCAAATTTACTCAAACATAATCGAATATTCGAATACTCGAATATATTCGAGTATTCGTATATTTGAGTATTCGAATATTCGAGTATTCGAATATTTCGAATATTCGAATATTCGAATAATTTCCCATTGGAATAATTGATAATTCGTATTTGAATACTCGAATATTCGAATACTCGAATATTCGAATACTCGAATATTCGAATACTCGAATTATTCGTATTCGATTCCCAGCCTTAGTAACTAACCCAAATAGTAGCTAGCATTGTTCACTATTATTGAGTCGTACGGAATAAGATCCAGCATTTGTACAAAATACTCCTCTTAAATATCTGCATTGACATTTTCATGGTAGTCACCAGTATGATTTGATCGAAATACTAATAATCACCTTCTACAAAGCCATTAACAATGAGGTAATTAATCGCAACCTATTCTCGGTGGTATTTTTATTTAGCCATGTTTCATTGAAATTATAAAAGTTTTTATTTCCACTGCGAAATTGTTGAATTAAAATTAATTGATTTTCTGTTTGGTTTTGCCCCGCTAAAATCCATTTCTCGCAGTTTCCCATAATTTCTTTTTACTTATTTGAGGACCATCTTCAACTTCTCTAAGTGCACTTATAATTTTTGATTTCTGTGGTGACACAAAACGAATATACTTTTCCTCTGGTGGTTTTTCTGGTGCCTTCAACTATAATCATATTTTTTCTTCTTCCTGAAGATAGTTTTGGTGACTTTTCACTCCCACTTTTTTAATCTGTATATGATCAATTTTTCAACCTTCGTCATGCTTGAACACATCATATTTACACTATCAACACTATTTGTCGTGAGGATAATAATATTTTCGTTCATCGACGATGCATATTTGTTTACGCGTTTCATAGGCGAGCCATTTTCATTTACAAAATTCGTTTTCAATCAAAATGTTGTAACGGTAAATATATACTGAAAATTTTTTATAATATTGACAAATTTAATTTAGATTTCAGATAATTTGAGAATATCAACTCAGTAAGTTTTCTTTAGTTCCAGATATTATCAAATTATCGATGACGAGTCCCTAATTGGAAAGAAGGGATTAAATACTAACTGCCTTTACAGGATATATAAATCTTTGACTAGGAAAAAGGACAATCAGTAAAATATAAAAGTACCTATACCTAAAGAGAGTCTTTAATGTAGGTAATAATTTTGAAATTCAATATGATATATAATGACAGTATAATTTAATATTTACGATATATCAAGCGTTAAAAAAAAATCAGTCGCGGCTAGATGCTTCTCGACAGTACTTCCTCATCATATTCAATTAGGCATGAAAGAAATAAATTACTTTAATTAAAATATCATTTTCATTTAGTTGATTTATTTATATAAAATAAGCAAAATGAACAAAATAAATAAAATAAATAACACAAATGAGATAAACGAAATAAAGGAGATAAATGATATGCTGTACTCAACACGAGTTTAGCCAGCCAAGTTGACATCATCTAGAGATGATTAAAACAGTCTTAATCATCTCCACATGAGGAAACGCGCGTCAGATGCAATATATGGTGTTTTGGTGTTCTGTAAAAAACCATGTCAGTGTTTGAGATAGGTAAGACAAATGAGAAAAATGACGAAAATGTGGCGAATGGGATAATTAAAATAAATGAGGCAAATGATATACATGAGACAAATGTGATAAATGTGACAAACGAGATAAGTAGGATTAAGTGAGATAAACAGGATAAATAAGAAAATATGATAAATAAGATAAATGACCAACGAAAAATAAATGATATAGACAAGATAAACAAGGCAAACGAAACAAACAAAGTTAAATAAATGAAATAATTTATTTCTCACTCATTTCAAATTGGATATGATGAGAAAATACTGCCGAGATGGGCTTTTTTTTTTTACTTGAATGGAATTAATTTTAGACCGTTTTTCTCAATAACAGTTAATCTGGCGCGAAATTTTCAAGAGTTATACAGGGTGTCCCAACCAAAAGTAGACACCCTGAATAACTTTGGAGATAAAATTTTTTTGAAAAGTTGGTGAAACACGTCGACCTTGTTTCCACGGGGGACATATTTTAATGTAATACTTGTATACCTATCATCATCCCTCTACCCTACACGGCCACCCCCTCAAAAAATTCAAATGGCAAGGGGGGTCGAGCGATACATCTTTTGAAAGGTCTTTCAATTCTCTACATAACTGTATATTTTTTTAACTTTTATCGATTCGTTCTTAAGGAAAATAATTTTATTTTTGATGATTACACACAATCGAAATCGTTTAAAAAATCTAAAATACACGGCACTGGGTATTGGAATTTATAAAAAAAACTACATTTTTTAGTGCTCTCAAATCAACACGAGTTTTTTCGACAAAAAACACTTGTCCGTTTAGTTTTAGAATAATAAAAGACTCGTACTCATAAGTATTTGATAGTCCTTGAACATTAATTTATTCACAACCAATTTTAAATCGAGATACATTTTATCAGAGTGAGTTCTTAAAATGGTTTATACCCTTCAGGGGAGAATAGAAATTGTCAGCATTTATTTTAAAAATGATAATTGTGCTAGAGCTGCCGAGCACATAGTCAATAGAAATCACCCAGATAGAAGGGTTGGTTCTCAGTATGTTTTACAATTATTGACAAAATTTATGGAAACAGGTTCTGTAGGAAACAAAAAGCATGAACCTCAGCGACCGATTAGGAATGAAGCAGTCGAAGTGGCAGTTCTGGGTCATTTGCACATGGATAATACTCAATCGATCAGAAAAGTAGCTGAGGCTTCCGGTGTATCACGAAGCAGTGTTCATCGAATTGTAAAGGCCCACAAATTTCATCCATATAAATTTAAATTGGTACACGAATTAAACGAAGATGATCCCGATCGTCGTCGGCTTGAATTCTGTGAGATTTTTAGTGAACAAATAAACGGTAATGTCAATCTACTGTACAATACGTGTTTTTCTGATGAATCGACATTTCAGTTAAATATGGAGGTAAACAGGCACAACTGTAGCTATTGGAGTGAAACCAATCCACATTTGTTCATGGAAACTCATACCCAAAGGCCTCAGAAGTTAAATGTTTGGGCTGGCATCTTAGGGGATCACATTGTCGGGCCGTTTTTTATTCCTGACAATTTAAATAGCGAAAGGTACCTCGATCTGTTAGAAAATAACATCGACCCAATGATCACACAAATCCTCGAAGAAGACGATAATTTCTTAGAGGGCGAACTGTCTTTTTAACAGGATGGGGCACCCCCACATTTTGCTATAGCAGTCCGTCAATTTTTGGATAATCGGTTTCCTGAGCGATAGATTGGAAGAAGTGGTCCTGTGGATTGGCCCGCTAGGTCACCCGATTTAACTCCCTTGAATTTCTTTCTGTGGGGACATTTGAAATCGAAGGTATTTGCAACAAAACCTGCATCTCTCGAAGAGTTACGTGAAAGAATTATTCCAGAATGTCGTTTATTGACTCCAGATGTGTTCAGAAATGTTCGTACAGAATTTCAAGACAGGGTAGAGGGATGATGATAGGTATATAAGTATTACATTAAAATATGTCCTCCTTGGAAACAAGGTCGACGTGTTTCACCAATTTTTCAAAAAAAATTTATCCAAAGTTATTCAGGGTGCCTACTTTTGGTTGGGACACCCTGTATGTAGCACTTTCCGCTTTCTCAACAATTTTATTGAAACATTTTTTGGTTTGACGCTATTTTTGTTTTGGTCCCCCTTGTGACGCGCCCTCCCTGGTGCATCAATTTCACTGATATCAACAGGGTTCTTCCTTGGACTCTCCAGAAATTGTATGTAAAGTGTCAGATTTCTACGTTGAGACGTGTTTGAAAAAATGATAACACAACAATGACCAGTGACACACAGATACACATCTACACAAACTAACAGACACAGAGACACACAGGCGTACAGACGGCATGCCGTTGGGATAAATTTTCTATTTTCTGGTTTTAAAACGTCGATTTTCACCATAATTTGGATTTGATTTTTCTCAAGACATCCATACTTTCTCTATCGATATAGATAGATGAGAAAGTAAAACGACGTCAGTTGCCGATGCAAATGATAACGTAAGGAGATAAATAGATATAGATAGATATTTATTTATTTAGAATATAAAAAAATATAAAGTATTACAACTTTTTATAACTGATAATACATAATACATTATAATGTAACACATATTTTAGCTAAAACTAATAGGAATATTACTAAATAAACAATATAATACTCACTAAAGTATTAAAAATACTTGTAAGTGACAAAATGCAATACATAAATAAAATTACATACACATGTATACACATGACAACATTGAAAACTATACTGATACACCAACATCCACACATGCATACATATACACAGATATACATACATACACACATACAACTACAGATATAAATTGGTATATGGTATAATAATATGGTAAATATATTTGAGGGTATACTGTATACTTAATATTAATAAAAATATAAATCAAAGAGAAATAGGTAACTACAACAATAATAAACACTGAATGGCTTAACTAGTTACTATTCGAATCGATTACTGTATGGACAAGAATTCGTTAGTTGTATGTGAAATTTTTTTAGTTCCTTTTTTAAATTATTTTTAGACTTTATATTTCTTATATGGCTGGGGATGGAATTAAATATTTTTGGTCCAAGATATATATTAGACCTTTGCCCCGTACTTGTATGCATTAATACTATGGGTAAGTTATTTAAGTATTTATTCCTTGTTTGATGATCGTGACATATTTTCATTTTTTTTAGAAGCAATCTTTAAAGCTGTAATAAAAAAGTATAATTGACGTATATCAAAAACATGTGACTCACGAAACAGTTGTTCTGATGAGTAGATCATCGGTTCATTGAATATTACCTTTAGTATTCGTTTTTGCATAATTTCTAGTCGTTGTAAATGTACATTTAAAATTCCACCCCATCCGATGATTCCATGTGTCAAATGTGATTCTACTAAGGCTTTATATAGTATAATTAAGTAATTGATATTTAATATATCTTTAGCATATTTAAACATATGTATTATTTTTCTAAGTTTTTTTAACACGTAGTCTGCATGTACATCCCACCTCAGATGTCAGTCAATATAGATTCCTAAATATTTTACATTATTGGCTTTCTTTATTTCAAATAGTTCAGTTTCAAGGCGAATTCTAAGTACGTCTAGATCAGGAATGGAGTTTTTTGTACATACCAAAAGGTACAAACATTGTTTTTTCTACATTCAGGGTTAACAATTTGAATTTAAACCACTCTAGGATTTTGGGAGGTCTTCCTCAACTTTGTTTTTTAGTTCCGTCCAAGTTTCTGCCTCATAATATATAGCGGTGTCATCGGCAAAGCTAATAATGTGTCCTTCACTTTCAATTGCAAATAAATTGTTTAAGTATATTATAAAGAGAATCGCACCCAGAACAGTGCCTTGTGGTACTCCACAAGTACTCCCCAAGTAAGATCAATATGGTATTTGAACTATCAACGACAGTGTTAATGTCAGATAGCGAGTTTAGGATTTTGTAATAGTGTTTTCTCAAAAGCACAAAACATTTATGATCGAGTCGTACATTTGCAATGCGAAAATAAGTTAGATGTGAATCAATTTTCGCCGAAAATATATGACTTTTTTGAAAAAGTGTTCCATTAAATGTTTTAGGTAGTTTATAATACTTGATCCTTAATATTTAATGTATGTGGGAGGTATGTTGTGGTGTCATATGTCATAATAATTAAGGAAGTAAAAATATATTAGTTAACTAATAAATTTTCATATTTTTTACGTTCGTTGTTAAAATTATGTAAGATTTTTTGCCTAATACCTACCTAAAGAATGTCTCTTCGTTTATTAAATTATAATTATTTGTAGATTAAATTGGATTTAAAAATTAGTTTAAAAGGTTTCTGCCAGTCCCTGATTAAGCATAATACAAACAAGTAAAATCTATATTTTTTCTACTCTTTATTAATATAGACTTTTTTATGATCTAAACACGAACATGTATTTTTTCTTACAAGTTGTGTCAAATATATTGAGAAATTAATTCCACACATAAAAAATATTTCAAAGGAAATAAAGTATAAAATATATATAAACAAATCTGTTTCATATACTCGTATACGCAAATAAATTTTCAAATCACCGACTCGGTGGTATAGTTTGGCTAGTAGCGCGGTCTGCCTACGGATTTGGACCCTTAAGTGGAGATACAGTAAACAAAAATATGCAAAAAAATCGGAAATTTTCCGTAGAATTCAATAAACCAAAATACAAACAACTGGCACCTCGGGGGCCCATAGTAAATTGGGCCCAAAGTTGGCCAAAAACGGTCTTTTCCCATTTTACTCTGTCATGGTGCCATAAAATGAAAAAAAAGTTTTATACAAAAGCTGTAGAACTATTAAATACGGATCGATCTGTGGAAATTCGATGTCAAAAAATTCTAAAATAAATTATTTATTTGAAAAAAACCGTTAAAAATCGCGTTTTTTTTGAAACGCTCATATCTTCGTGAAAACAATTCATTTTTTTCACGAAACTTGGTAAAAAGTGTAGCTCCCTACTAACTAAAAAAGATCGTTTTCAAAAAATTTAAAAATATTATAAACATTTTGCAAAAATTGATTTTTTCGAAAAAATCACATTTCTTTAATATCTCGATAACTCATACACGCTTTCATATTTCTAGTCAATCTTGAGCTTAAAATTTGCTTGAAATGTTGTACTGACATGGTTATTTATTGCGCGCTTTTTAAATTGATCGGTAATATGCGAAAAATCGGTTGAAAAATCGGTTTTCTTTTTTAACAACAAAAAAATCGATTTTTTTTCAAGAAACATTTTTTTTTTCTTTTTTTGTTAGTAGCATTGAATAGCTGGTATTTTTTTATAAATTTACAAAAAAAAAAATTATCTACGACCCTTTGGAGCCGAGATAATTTTTTTTTTGAAAAAAATCTAGTGAGGCTATCTTTTAATATTAAGGGCTGAAATTTACAGAGTTTGTAGTTCAATACTTGTATTTTACATAAAAAAATACTACAATGACATATTCGCTCTCTATTCTTTGGAAATTTAATGGCAAGCGGAGCACACCCCGGGTCATACGTTCGTTCGCTCGAGCGATGTCGGGGGTGCGGGACGGTGTTAACGTGGATACATCTGTAAAACTGTATGGCTCTTATCATACGTACCGTATCGTAGTTTCAACTGCACACAGAGCGTTCATACGATTATGTCTCTTGAACGTTATGTTGATTCTTAAAGACATATGAGTTGACAGGTAAATAATAATTGTTAAGCAACATTTTTAATATAAAAATAAAATATTTATTTTACATGAAAGTTCAAAATATTGACAGTGAGTATAAACGTGTACAGTACTTAATTGATCCGTAGTTTTTTATCGGAGACCCCTAGGGAGCTACACTTTTACCAAGTTTTGTGAAAAAATGAATTGTTTTCACGGAAGATATGAGCGTTTCAAAAAAACGCGATTTTTAACAGTTTTTTTCAAATAAATAATTTATTTCTGAATTTTTTGACATCGGATTTCCACAGATCGATCCGTATTTAATAGTTCTACAACTTTTGTATAAAACTTTTTCATTTTATGACACCATGACAGAGTAAAATGGAAAAGACCGTTTTGGCCAACTTTGGGCCCAATTTACTATGGGGCCCCAGAGGTGCCAGTTGTTTGTATTTTGGTTTATTGAATTCTACGGAAAATTTCCGATTTTTTACATATTTTTGTTGATTGTATCTCCGAAGTGAAAAATTAACATGGGGCCAAAAATAGGCAGACTGCGCTATAGAGCACCGGTGGCAAGTGTGATTAGAAAATTTCTAGTCACACTTGCTATGATATATCAGAAGTGATTCGAATCGATGTTATACAGGGTGTTTTATAGGTCAATTTATACAAAAATTTAGTGACAGCATTTCTGTTACTAAGTATGGTGTTAATTAGCCAATTTAATTATTAATAATACCACACTTAGTAACAGAAATACTGTCACAACAAATCAACAACTAACTAGAAATAAAAATAATAATAAAAAACATTTCAAACTACTTTATGTTGAAGGCCTCTCACCACAGATGAAGCGAATGTTTACTAATGAACATTCTAATATAATTTTTATCACATGAAAACAGTGGAAAACTTATACTCGACAATGAAGTACAAATTATTGTTTACGTATAAATCAAATTTGGTATATAATATTCCTTGCAGTTGTGGGGCAGTATATATTGGACAAACAAAACAGCTATTAAAA
>JANEYF010001369.1:2280000-2398684 GCA_029963845.1 Rhamnusium bicolor
TATAAGATTACTTGTATTGAATAGTCTACACTCTACAGTTACTTGAGTGGCGCCGCGGTGAGGCGCATCTAGGATCGAAAAACTCGTAACTTTAAATAACAAAATCTCGAAAACTATAAGTCGTAGAGAACTGACTTTTTTTTAAAAAACTTCCTTGATGTGTAAGCTTTATTTCATACACATATGGTATGACAAAATTCCTTAAAATAAAAAAAGTTTCTCGCTTACCGAAAAAAATGCAGCAAGGAAAGTAAACGTTCCAGTTTTACCTAGTTTTACAAAAAAAAATAAATTTTCCATAAAAACGAAATTAAAGCAGTGACCTTCGCCCACATCTCCTTTATCAATTAAAAAAAAATACATATAATTATCTCGATTAGTTCCGGAGATATCATGAGGGATGTGTGAAAAAGTAAGGAAAATTAATTTTGACAAATTTATGACATTCTTCGTAATAAAAAAGTTTGACCTCCAAAAAAATGTTTTAATTGGCCATTACAGATGGCCAAGGACCTAGGCTATCATGCTGTGAAGGTCCCAAGTGGTTGTACCTTAAACAAAAATTTTTTCAAGAAGGAAGCTACTTTTTCCCCGTTTTACGGTGCACTATATGATATTTATGTTATCGGAACTAGTAGTTCGATAATTTTTTGGTTCCAAGCCAAACAACTTTTTCTGTAAAGAGATCATTGCTTAATAATTAACCTTCATGACGCGTACTTAAAAATATAAGAATGAAAATGTTAGAAAGTGGTAGAAATAATTTACAAAGTTGACAGATAAAGTGAGAAATTGATCTGTCAAATTGAAATTCTTTGGGTTCAAAAGAATTCCCTCGATCTCTATAAGAGAAATACGCCTCATATTTTAGACTGATTTTGAAAAAAAAATCTGATCAAAGTGAGTAAGATGAAAATGGGTATCGTCGTTTGGGCAAAGAAAAGCAAGTTAATGGTCGGACCTCGCATTGGGCGAAGAATTCCGTCTTCGGAGGGAAGGTAAAGGAAGATGATGATTTATTAGAAAGAGAACTGATCCGGGAAATTTACGACGGTAACGAAATGACGCGACGATGTTACAACCAAGAAGCTTTCGGTTAATTTTTCCGCGCGCTTTGCGATTGCTTGCGCAGATCTTTCTAGGGAATTTTCTTTGGTGGACATACGATTGAACAGATTAGGAAGTTACATACAAACCAAATAGTGCATACTAATTAACAAGGCAAAAAAAAGTTACACCAAGATTGAGCGCGGCGAGATCCACTTGGGATATCGAGACAACATTCGATGCAACTGTAGGCCACAAATTTGAGGGCAAGACTAAATAAAATATATTCCAAAGAGAAACGTCATACAGATGCACTCAGTCGGAGATTATCTCTTGTTAAAGATTTCATTAGTGACCTCAGGCGAGCCAGGCAAATTAATTTTATACTGCGATTGTCACGCAGTCACATCAAGGTGCCTTATAGCAAGTTTCGTAGTAAAATGCTTTTAAAAAGTGAGAAAGGAATTAACGCAAATATACCGCTATGCCACTGTGACTCAATTTATTGAAGCTATAAATAGAATCGGTAGAGAAAATAGAGAGGTCATCGTCGATATTCCGTGGTTAGCAGAATTTCAACCATAACCTGAAAAAGACACGTAATTTCCGTACCACGACTTGTTAATGTTCTGAAAGTTTACTCTAACGATTAACGAGACCAAGTAATAGAAGATTATCCAGCGTCAAAAGGATAATATTTTGGAGCGATCATCCTTTGAGTAAGAATTAGTTTTTTTAACTCGAAAACCATTTGGCCCCAAAGAATTTCATAACCTCACATATCAATTCAATTTGAGAATTATTCAATTTTAAGTTTTCTAACGTCAAAGCGAACTTGTGTCCTTCTGACATTTATTGTTAATTTCCATTATAAAAAAATGTAAGTTTCATAGTCTCCAAGATTATTCTGCTTATCCTGAAGTTGGACTTTGAAGGATAGTGACGTGTCAGAGAATCCTAACCTTTGAAGAAGTTAAGAGGAACGTACGTTCGTGTTAGATCAAACCTAATTTCAACTTTTCCTGACAGTCACGCTAGACTTAACAGCAATGCTTGAGAGTGTAATTTTTACAGTCAGGCCTAACTTGAGCAGCGACGCCTATAACCCGATAATCCCATTTTGATAGCAACGTTTGTGTTAACAGCGACTGTGCTTGGTAGTAAAGTTCAACTTCGACAGTAACAATTGTCACTGTTAGTTTGACAGAAGAGACTTTTACCAATCATCCCACCAATTTCATCATCGGAAGTATCCCCAAATCCAATTTTAAGATGATTTTAAGCACTTAACGCTGTTAAACACTAAACTTTTTGAAAAAACCTGGAGATATTTATTTGCTAATAAGTAACATTCATTTTTTTCATCGTCGTGGAAGTTAGATTTCATGTAACTTAATATAATTACATTAACATTTAATGAAAATTAATTGTATTCAATAAACCGCTCCAATATTCTTGGTTTTGACGATGACCTTGGATGGCAGGGGTCGGAAGTTTTACTTTCTTTTTACCCTATCTCATCGCTGTAGGCCTAGACCAACCTCGTAAGGGGCGGGCCTGCTTCACCGGTAACCCCGTTCGCTGATGCGAACGGTGTGGTCGTTTTGGCAGACCTCCCCCGGTCCTGGTTTGTTGGACCCAGCCGATTTGGGCCTTTCTCTTCTGGCGCTCTTCTTGTTTCTGTTTTCTTTCTTCATCGGCTGTTTGCTCCCAGGAGCGTCATCATGTCGCGGGCAGAGCGACTATTGCCGTCCTGCCATGGGAGTTTGTCGGGTTTGGAGTGTTCCTATCGGTGTCTACTGGCAGTAGGTGGGGGTAGAGCTATTTAGCTCAGAACGCGCAAGGCCTAAGCGCTTTACTTCAGCGCTTTGGGCCTGCACAAGGCACAGGAACGCGGCTCCGATCCGGCAGTCGGCTGGTTCGGTGCCGCGTAGTAGGTGAAGGGTGTTGGGGTATATCTGTGTCTCTTCTGAGTGGTCCATCTTCACGGCCGTGCTGAAGGAGAATTGCCTCTGTTAGCCGTTGTCCAGGATCTGTAGCCTCGGTCTCTTGTACCGCGGAGCTTGTGCTGGATCATAATCGACAGCTCGTCTGATCAGCGGATTCGCATGGGTCTTCTTGGCCCGATCCTGGATGATCCTCGACACTAGGGTGTATTTCAGGTCCCTGAAGATGTCGTTGTTCCTTACTGTCCTCCGAATACCATTTGAGCTCAAATTTATTGTAGACAATTTTTACGTTCGTGTTCAAAAAAATCCCAAGCAAAATAGACAATCGTGATACTTAACACAAAAATTGTCGATATAAATTTAAGCTCTTGTGGCATGCTTCTGATAGTTTTCATTTAATAAACGCAGTCGGAATTCATGATAGCAAACTCTGAAATCCATTAACGACGGAAAGAAATCTGCTTTTTCATTCATTTAGATATCACCGTGTATGTTTATCAACTTATACAGGATGTTTCACTAAGGACGGACCAACCAGCGCATTGGTTTGACGCCCATTTGTGTTATTACAGTTAGTTAGAAATTATTTAGGTTTTCGTGTATTTTTAGCAAAACTCCAGTCTTGCCCACAAATTTCGTCATTCTGGCTTAAATATTAGTACTAGCTTCATGATTTTTTTATGAACGTAGTCCAATAGTGGACCCATCGTCCTGAGAATTTTTTTTTATTGGAACCGAAATTATTTGGATAAAAAAAATATTCTTAAAATTTTATTAAGTATGCGGCCGCAGCGCGTCTGCCGATCCGTCTAATTTTCGCTCGTGTGCACCGAGCCTTAAGTTCAAATTTGTTTTAGTAACACTTGTTTCCTAAACTGTTAATCTATAATAATTGTATTTAACAAACGGTTAAATTAAATTGACTAATAAATTATAAGTATCCTGCTTACGACTGTAAAAAAAGCGGTGTTTAATTAACAGCGGTAATTAATTAACAAACCAAGCCATAATAAATTGTCATATGGTACATCTGTTTGTCCAAAAATTTCGCTACCATTATGTTTCCTATTAACAATGTTTATCACGTTCACATTTATATTTATTATATTATTAATGACTTTTAAGAAAGTGCAAAATAATAATTAATATAAATTATTCTTTTTAATTTTAAATATTGTAGTGAATGTTTTCAATTATGTTTAACTGGAATTGTTAATTTAGTGAAACTGTTCAATTACCATAAAAATAATCAAGTCTTATTTGATAACAATAACAAAAAGCTTTGACAGATGTGTAAAAAAGCAAAAAAGTTAACAAAACACAATTTAATGAAAATTCTTAAAGATAAATTTACAACTTCTTGAACTGAATTTTCCCATTTTTTTCAAATGGAACACCCTGTATATTTTTGGTCAATGTGATGTAGGATTAAAAAACGAAAATTTTTTGTGCGTACATTCCTATGGCCACTTGTGATAAGAAATTAAAAATGAGGGTTTTCAAATAATTCAAGAGGATGTATTATAATAAGCATGTCTCATGATGCCCATAAAAACATTACACCAACAACAATCCAAAATTTAAAAAAAAGGATAATAAATGCTTTTAGAAGTATCACTCCGGCAATTTTATGAACAGTAGAAACCTCATTCCAAGACGCATAGATATGTGTGTCAATCAAAATGGGCAACATGTGGTGCACTTTTTATAATGCCTTCTCTTGAATTACTTTAATTATTTTTAATTTTTATTGCTGAATTTTGCAGTTATCGTTCAATAAATCGAAAGTAGTTACAAATAGCCATAACGATGTACGTACAAAAAATGTTCGTTTTTTCAATTCTACATCACATCATCCAAAAATACACAAGATGTTTCATTTGTAAAAAAATTGAGAAAAATTATCTTTGGCAATTGTCTGTATTAGAAAGTGAAAATGGCTGAGTGTTGTTGTAGAAATTCTACAAAAAATATGACACAATTGAAAAAATGAAATTGTCAAAAAAATCACCCAGATCAAATAAAAGGCCCTCAGCCATAAGAAACATTTAAAAAATGCCCGAGACAAAAACTACAAAGGCTTAACTTATAAAATGTCACTTCACTTTTTTTCAGCAAATTGGATAAAGAATAAAAAACCATATTCAAAACTTCAAACCTAAATTTTTTACCTCAGTTCTCCGATTTTTAAAAGCAAAAATAGTAAAATTAATTTTCAAGAAAGAACCGCTCGCGCTCCGCAATATAAATTCGACCCTCGGTTTCGCAATATATTCGAATAAATAAAGATGACCAGAACTCATACAGAAACTCATAAACAACAATTACAAACAGATTTGAACAATTTGATTGCCCCTGAGAGGCCCTAAAAAAATTTTAAAACAGTAAAAGCTAAATTTCAGTATTTTATCAAATAAATTTTAAACGATACCGACCGCACGTGCTCGAAAAGAAAATTTGCAAGGACAAATGAACAAAAGATGACATCATGTTAACATCGCAGTGGGTGACGATACCACCCTTATAAATACAAAATTTTCAAACAAGTTGAGACTATTCTCCACCCAGCAGCCGACGCGAGCAGGTGGAAGTTTTAAATTTAGTTTCAAGTATAATATTCATTTTAAACATAAACGATTCTCCACCCAGCAGCAATTCGTGAACGTCGTAAAATTAAGTTCATTTTAAAAGTATGAATTTTTAACTTTTTGCATTTAAATAGATTTACAGTCCCTTCGGGAACGAAAACTAATTAATTTTAAATCTGTTGTGAACCCTATTAATTACCACCAATTGGTCTTAAGCCCTAAAAGCAGTCTTTCGTTGGCAGCTTCATAGGTAATTAGATCTCAGCGGCCCCAGAAGTTTTAAACAGATACTAAGAAATTTCTCCACGTCCGAGGTTGGGTTATTTTTTGGTAATCAAGATACGAAGACGGCGTCCACTACATATAAAATATGTCTACAATATCCACCGCAGAGAAACAGAAGCACTTCTTCGACAGCTTTTATCATTCGTTGATTTTGGCTTGCGGAGTCTTCCGTCATCAGGTTTTATTGTAAAACACTACGTTGTTTTTTCTTTATTAAAATTAGAAAAGCCAAATTAGGCCCCTACGGCCGTAGGCTATTCTCGAACCGCATTTTACATTAAGAAATTTTTATTTGTTTTAAAATAGAACCTCAACTCGACTTAAAATTCATTTCTTTAACAATATTTGGTTAGTTCTAAGTTTCTCGGGTGTTTACTAGACTGCCATACAAGTTTCAGAATTTACTGAAATGTTTAAGAATCGACAGCCAAAATTTTTACACAAAAAACTTTTCATTAAAACAGTTTGTTAGTCCACTTTCAACTTAGTCGTTTGAAAATAATTTTTCAAATTTATTTTAATTTTAATAAAATCAAATTAAACATAAAAAGATACACTGCCCAAGCAATTTTTTTTTCGAATCCGCCTTAAAAAATTTTTAATAAAAAAAAATTATAAATCGATCCTTATTAAGAAAAGTCGTGAAGTCTTGCACGACCTTTTTGGCAGGCTAGTGGGATCCGAGTTGTAGGTCAACTTGCTGTCCATTCTGTTGGATTTCAACAATTTTTTAGAAATTTTTAAAGAAATGGTTTGTGATTGTGAATTTTACGTTTTAAGGACCCTCTGTCCAATTTTATTTTTGGTATTAACGATGGTCAAAAAATTTTACACGTTCACAAATCACCTGATCTCATCAGTAGATTCAATTTTGTAAGAAACCCTCTGTTCATTTTTTTTTGGCCTTCAGCGCCTGAAAAAATAAATTTCAGTTTTCATAGTCATTTTCAGGGAAGCAAAAAGCCATTTTCTGTGGTACTAAATTATGTAATTTATTCAGGGTGAGTAAGTTTTTTGTAGACAAACTTTAACAGGAGATAGAACACATGTTTTTAAAAAAGAAAAGTTCCTATAAACATATGTTGTAGAACGGTTCGTTTCCGAGATACAGGGTGTTGAATATAATTTTCTTTTTTTCGAATTTTTTGAGTATGTATTTGTATGTATTGTATTTGAGTATGGCTTGATATAACAAATATTTATTTTGACTACATTGGAAAGAGATAAAGAATAAGAGATTTCGGCTTTTTAGAATCCTTAACAAACCATATTTAGGTAGGTTTCGTTGAAAGAATTAAATATTTAGCCGATAATTGATAATAAATAAATTACTTAATTTAGTACCACATCATACACTAAAAATCAAAATAACTCGGAAACGCACAGGAATTTCGAAATAGAAGAAGGGACATTATTTTTGTTAAACTGTATGTAGATAATGAAAATAATAGTTTTTTTTAAAAAATGATCATTGGTGTAGAAGTTCTGTTTAAAAAAGGGGTTGAGCACCCCCTCCACTCCGCCACTGTGCAAGTTTTTGACCATTCTTATCGCTTGTTTTATGCCCCTTAATTAATAGGCATTATTCCCCAAACATGGAAAAGATCTAAGCATTCGTTTATAAGTTATAATGAAAATTAGAGAAAAAGAAAATTATATTCAACACTCTGTATCTCGGAAACGAAGCGTTCTACGACATATGTTTATAGGAACTTTTCTTTTTAAAAACATGTGTTCTATCTCCTGTTAACGTTTGTCTACAAAAAAACTGACTCGCCCTTATATATATATATATATATATATATATATATATATATATATATATATATATATATATATATATATATATATATATATATATATATATATATATATATATATATATATATATATATATATATATATATATATATATATATATACAACAATGAGACAACAATATAGTTTGAATTTTACAAAGAACTGTTGTGAATTCTAAATTTAGAAATATTTAATCTCTATAAATTTTTCTTAGGTTGAAGATAGAGAAGACATAAAAAAAGAAAGAGAAATAATGCAGATGGTCCAGGACTTAGATCTTTCTGGAGATGAACTTGAACGATCAGAAGTCCCTAGGGGTATGTACGAAGCTAGGGGCATGCCTCCAGGTTCTGTCATAGTCACAGCCCCTCAAATTAATGGAAGAGGTATTCGAAGATAAAGGTAGGAAATTTCTTCGGAATTACACTCTTTAAAAGATAGGTAGTAATAAGTAAAAGTAAATAAATTAAGTGCTGAGACATATGGTACTGCCTTTTACAAACAATATTTGCAAATGTACAAATTGTTTCAATTATTAAAAGAAAACGTTTATATTTGACGACTTTTGAGTTTGTGTAGCTATAATAGTTAGTGGCCAATGTTTTTAACTGTCACTTTATAAAAGTATTAGACAACTGCTTTTTTATGATTTGCACCTAATAATAAAATTCCCGGTCGAGGCACTAGGATATTTTTAAAGAGAACTTTATCCTATTATACTCGGATATTGGATGTGTGTCCGTTATCTCTAAATATGCAACCCCTCCCGCGGAATATACCTTGACTACCTTTAGGGATACGTGAAATTTTATTACCTGTTGTATTTTTTTAAACCATTATTTTAACACAGTATTAAATATAATTTATTATTTTGGAAAACTACACTGACGACATTTTTCACAAAACACTACATACTGCACTCGATGCGCGTTTCACCAACCAATTTAGCATCGTCTGAAGATGATTAATACTCAGTTTTAAGAGTATATGGTGTTTTGGTGTTTTGTGAAAAACTACTTCAGTGCTATCTTCACATCAAAGGTTCCAACCCTCTTCAGAATTTATATTTTGGGTGAATTATATCTACATTTATTAGTTTTTGAGAGAGTGTAAGAAAAATCTAATTGCTCCTTTATTGATTATTTGTTCAATTCTTGACAATTTATAGACTTCATAATGTTAATTTTTATCTATTCATTATACAGCTGATATAAAACTAGTAACAATAAATGTAATGCAATATTAAAAGTTTTTTATTTATGTATATCTCTTTCTGAGTATATTCGATTTGCCATCCAGTTGTCATCTCATCTTTAAGCAGCTGCTAGTGAATTATACATAGGTTATGCCATATTTAATAATGCGAGATGGAGCAATATTTTAAGATATAACTACCAAGAACTAGATGGTAGCCGAAATAGATACAATAAGTGATTAAAAAAATGTGTCGATAATTTAATGCTTCAGTAAGTTTTCACATTTTAGCGGATTTTATAGATCTTGGGTTTAAATGATAGCAAATTTCTCAGACCTTCTATTGAATCTTAGAATTTACGACCACATTGTCTTGATTGAAATGTGTGTGATAATTTCGTATGATCATCATAATCAAAAGATGTACGAAAATGGAAAAACTTGTAGCATATGCAGTATTAAAAAGTTGCATATAAGACAGTGAAAAACATTCCGTGATTAAATTTATATTTGAGCCATATTTCAATGTTGATGCTTCTACCGTAACTGTTAGAATACTTTATATTTCCAAACTACTTAAATTAATTAAAATAAAATTCTCAAATGTATTCAACACCTTCTTATAATTATTTACCAATGACTTCCGTTTAACATCCCGTATTGGCAAATATTTAAATTACTCGTCTAAGGAAACAATGAGTAGTAAAAGAATTTAATATTTACACGGATTTACGCACCATATCGCAACGACAAGACGTTCATACACCGTAAAATGCAGTACAATTCTTAAAATAAAAGCAATTTTCACAATGAATGGTATACAAATATTCAAAACAGCACATCAGATGAATAAAACAAAAAGATGTCGAATTCAATGCACTGAAATTCTGTAATAATTTAACGGTTCTTGGACTTTTTGCATAATCTGATCTGTTTGTGTAACTTTTATTTATAATCCATAGTATGCATCTGTTGTTTACATTCGTCTTGGTGCTTTGTATTTGTTGTAAAATGTGTCAGTAGGATATATACAAATTATATTTATGTAACATCACTTTAATTTGTAGTTAACATAATATAATAATAATTACTACTAATATAGGTATATTGAAAATTAAAATATCGAGGTATTTCAACAAAGTGGAAGATTAATTTACAAATAAATACTAAAAGTAGCTCCTAAATACCAGGTACCACAGTTGTAATACTCTCACTTTATTTAATTGAAGATAGAAACATATGATGCGTATACCTTCTTGCACTGACGAAGACAATAACTAGAAACCGGTCTGCGAGTGGTATACCCGATAGACTCATGAAGGATTTCCATTTATTTGGTAACAATCTTTTACCAGTACTCAAATTGAAATATTCTCATATCATATCGTCATTATTTATAGTCTAGAACTGCTGTTAAATTATTGATATACATGTATGTTAAACCCTATATATAAGTGTATCTACAGGGTGTCCGGAAAAAGGAGGCCAATCCGGTAATCATGGATTCCTTGAGCAAAAATAATAGGACTTTCACAATGCCATTTTTAATTTTAGACCCTCATGTTCGATATACAGGGTGTCAAAGTTTGAAGTTTAAAAATATGTTTTTTTAAATAACTCGAGTATTTCGTAGGATATTTATTTAGAATTTGGTACAGTGCTCCAACTTAAAGAGTGGCATCTTTTGAAGAAAAAGAAAACAAAAATTAATTGTGAAATATTCAAAATAAAGGGGTTCCAGTACCCACTGAACCCCCAGTTTTTTAATACGTGCGCCAATAACTCCCAAAATATCTTTTTATGTTAACCATCCATTTTGGATTATTTAACAAATTTCGAGAAAATGTTTCATTTTAGAGATAATTTGAAAAATATTGGTGCCTACGCGGCTTACGGTAATCTAATAATTTTCAAATACTAAAACTAAACAATTTATTCAAATTTTGCAATTGGTAGGTATAAAAATATCAATAATAAAGGACAAGCCAAAAATAACTATTTATAAAGTCAATGGCGACCAGACAAAAAATTGGTAGGCGCAATGGATTCAACAATCTACAATTATTTATAAATTGGAAGCATTATAACAAATTAAATAAACCTTATTTTCTTAAAATTATTCATAATTCGTTAGTAACAAAAAAACAGTAGAAATAAAAAAATAGGCAGTCTAAAGAAACTGTTCGATATGACCTTCATATTTATGTAAAAACATACGAGCTCTCTTTATTAAAGAAAATCTTAGACTATGAAAAATAATTGGCCTTAACCTGAGCTGCCCTCCAGCTAGAAGGATTCTTTCTCTTAAATGATTCTCGCTCAAAATCGGAACCATATACACAAAATCTTTCATAAATCCCCAGACTGAATAGTCCAAGAGAGTAAGATCAGGAAAACGGGGTGGCCACTGAACAGGAGCATCCTGACCTCGACCAACCCAGTGATCAGGAAAGATTTGATTCAAATAGTTTCTAACATTTCTAGCAAAATGAGGAGGAGCACCGTCTAGTTGAAACCAAATAATTTGTATTACATGTAAAGGCAATTCATTTAATAAATCTGGCAGTGTGTTTTGAGGAAATTGCAAAAATGAATGACCAATCAAGTTTCCCGGTAAAAATATAGGATCCAAAAGAAAATTATCTACGACATCTGCCCACACATTGACTTTAAAGTTTACTTGATGATGCGTCTCTACTATGGCTTTAGGATATGTGTGTGTTATGAATATTTGTCATATCGTTTCTCGTAAATGTAGCTTCATCAATAAACAAAATCTTTCTGAAAAAACGTAGATCTCGGTTATTCATTTCACATAACCATCTACATAATACAAGTTAAAAGAGCCTGTACTTTTTGGAGATGGAATGGGTACAGCACAATTGGTGATTCCGTAAAATAGTGTTTACCTGAGCTTTCCCTATGTTTTTGACCTGCTTAACCCAACACCCTGATATTAATTTTGAGTGTTTCCTCAACAATTCTTAAAATTTCCTCTTCCTGTTCAAGTTAAGTCGCACGGAGTTGGCCGCAATTACCCCTTCGTCTTCCCCTTAAATTTCCAATCTCCCTTAGACGGTTAATCATATTTGAAAAATACTTTATTTTGGGATGAAATCGCTTGGGAAATTTTTCGGCATATCGCCTAGCAGCTAAACTAGCATTGGAGCCACATTTTCCTAATTGAGGAATAGAAATAAATGTTTATAGTTTAAAGAAATATTTAAATCTTACCCATGATTAAAATCATATGCGTTATTTCAGATAAGGGTATAATTCCTTGTCTACGAGCCATTTTGGTTCTTCTTACTTACCAGAACACTTTTAGCTTATAAATAGATATTTGAAAATTATGAGATTACCGTAAGCCTCTAAAACGAAGCATTTTCTTGAAATTTGTTAAGAGACATAAAATAATCCAAAATGGATGGTTAAATTAAAAAAGATAGTTTTGGAGTTATTGGTGCAGATTCTGGGGGGGTCAGTGGTACCCCTCTATTTTGAATATTTGATAATTAATTTTCTTTCTTCAAAATATGTGACTTTAGGTCGAAGCACTGTACCAAATTTTAAATAAATATCTTAAGAAATACTCGAGTTACTTAAAAAATATATATAATTTTAAACTTCAAACTTATAACGAACACGAGGGCCTAAAATAAAAAATGGCATTGTGAAAGTAATCCATGGTTACCGGAATGGCCTTCTTCTTTCGGACACTCTGTATAATAATTATTAAGTTATATAGAGTGCATATATTTTTAAATAACAGTAGATTTATTTGTTTTAGCACGAGACCAGGCATTTAAGTAACGGATTTTCTTCTACGCCATAATTTTCGCATCAGTATCTAAAAGTACGTGCACACTAACTTTGGAACATTTGACCATAACTTCAAACATGAATTTACATTGTGCAAATCGATATAATTTTAATAAAACAACGTCCTTGATTTGATTGTTATTCTGATCGAAGGAAGTGTATATTGACTTTAATGCGTGTAAAATGGAGAGGTAAATTTTTTATATGAATATCAGATATATCTTATATTAATTAAACTGCTAGTATATTTTTGCATTGTATTCATTTAATGAAAGTTCTCTGTTGTACACATGGATAATATTTATTAAATTACAACACAAACACCATATGATATTAGAGAATATGATTAAACTCAAATATGTTAATTTTAGTATGTAAACAAGACTTCTTAATACATGTACAGTCTTATGCGGTAGTTATTAATATTTTATCACTTAACACTCCCTCTTAATATGTTTGAAATTATTTCGTTTGTAAATATTTTTCATAATTTTTTTCCTGTAAATTGTCTTTTTTTTTTTTTTCGAAATTTGCTCAAATATGTATTAATAACTTTAGTGGTAGAGGCCTTTTTGTTTTATTTACCAAATATTATTAAAGTCTTAAAGGTAATAATCTATTATATATTTGTAAATAATTTTATGTTACTGTTTTACTATTTTAATGCTATTATTTAATTCTAACATGATAATATTATTTAATTTTTATTCAGTAATTCTCTCGAAATAAATTTAGAATTTTTCAAAGTTAAGTGCCATTATTTAACGATTTCAAAACTGTTAAAGTATGAATAGTTTTTACAAGGCATTCTGAACACGATGTAAACTATTTTTTAACTGATTCACATTCTAGATTTTAATGTTATATTCGTTGTAATATGTATTTTTTTGTATATAAAATAAATGATCTATAAAATGCATGTTTTTTCTTTTATAGTAACTACTACTTGACAAATATTACAAGGCACAGATTTGCGTGAGGCATCAAAATTTATTTCACCACATTTCACAAAACACTGAACTACAAAATACGACAATTTTCTGAAAGTTGCTTTTTGCAAGAGTGTACGGCTGTAAACACTAATACAAACCTTGTGTGAATGACGGTCCCCAATCTAAATAACCCAAGCCCTTTTCGCATGTTTATCTCACTGCCACAATGTTTGTCAAGTAGTAGTATAGTAGTGGTTCTAACTCCATTATAATCTGTAGGAAACAACTATAGGTGATAACCGCTAGTTACCTACTATTTGACTTCGAAGGCTGTTAAAAATATAATAAAAGAGAAAATAAAGTTTAATTTAGACAATTGGCTGTTAACTATTTAGAATTTCTATTTATAATAACGGAAAACTTGCTAATTATAAAACTCTACATTACGGTTCGAAGACGTAAGCAAAAATTTAATGCCGCAAGCCAGTTAACTTTAGAAATAGGTAACAAATATTTGTTGAGAATAAATAATTAGCTCTTTCGGTTATCGTGTAAAATGTGAGGTGACGAATTTTATTAATGAAAACTTCTGAATATTTTTAGATGAACTAATTTATAAAGAAACAAAATTATCACACACGGTGTCCATCTTCGGCAGTAATACAATTTTCTACCTTTTTCTTATCGATTGCCGTATTCTTTCAAAAACTGATTTTTTCTACTCCCTACATAGAAAATACTATTTTACTCCCTCATTTCAGGGAGCAACGTAGTACTTTTCCTCCCTCGGAGGAAAATACTTTGCTTCCCTAGGGAGGAAAATACTTTGGCTCCCTCTGGAAGCAAACAAGTAAAAACTTCAAATAGCTGTAATAGTAGTGTATAGACTTCTTTTATTGATACACAAACTTCCTGAAAATGAATGCATTTCTTTGGAAACAGATTTTTTATTACTTATTTTTATTTATATAAATTGAAAACAGTTTAAATCGACGTTTAAATTAACATCAGTAACTAAATATTGTTAAAATTTATGGTACAATTAGTTAAATTACTAATGGAGATTGCCCCTAAAGAAATATTGGCTCAGCTGGTGGAAATCAGTTCATGTTTGTTGTTTTCCCAAAGTCTTGGACGCTGATGAAGTACTTGTAGAAACAAAATTTTCAAAAACAAGACAACGTTTTTTGGTACTTGAAGAAGTACTTTCTCCCGTAATTATTTGGCTGGCTACCTCACATTTTTTAGAAATACAATCATCTAAGTACCCTTCTGCTACTGCGTTTGTTCGCCATCCCCCATGTCTTTTCAGAGTGAGAATGTCACTTCCAGCATTGACTAATAACGTAGCTGAAGTATGGCGGAAACTGTGTCCAGTATAGCCTTTCGAATCATCAAAATTTGAAAATATTGCTATTCTGTATGGAATTTTGGCAATTGTGTTTTTGCTAATTACCTGATTTGTACATTTCCCTTTAGCATGAGTTACAGAAAATCTAGAATGACATGTTTTAGGGGACCTACAGTCCAGATATTTTCTATACATATCCAAGACAGATACTCCGTTTAAAATCTCATTTGTTATTGTAAATGTCCTTTTGATATTAGTTTTTGAGTCAGGTATTTGCACCACCAAAATATCGCCTTTATCACTGATATCCTCAAGTACCATTTTGACTAATTCATCGCTACGGCATGCCCCAGCAATTCCAAATATAAGCACAACCTGAAAAAGGAAAATGCACTTATGATAACTGCCTAAAATGTCACTTGTCATATATATATACTTTCTAATAAAAAATGCTGCGTTACGTTTTTATTTATTATTCAACAATAACGATCGATCTTACCTTCATATGTAAGTAAGTTTTATCTGGAGCTTCTGCAATAAACTTGTTGATATCCTTCTTTGAAAAAGTATTGGCTTTCTTGGTTTTATATCTAGCAGATTTCCTTTTTAAAAAAACTACTAATTTAAGAAACTTAATGTCGATATTGTCTTTAATTTGGAGTGTAGATCGCAACATGCTGTATTTGCTCCATAATGTTGAAGGCTTTAAATCGACGCATTTTTTGGAAAAGTAAAATAGGACCACTTCTTCACATATTTTTCTTATTTGCCTAGTCTCCATCCAACAATTAAATAGCTGGTACTCGTTTTCATATTTTTCACGAGACTTTAACGGTAATAGATTTAACGAAACCACGTTTGCTTCTTCCAGAATATCTTGAGGAACTTCATCTTCA
Organism: Rhamnusium bicolor; assembly: GCA_029963845.1. Classification (NCBI taxonomy): domain Eukaryota; kingdom Metazoa; phylum Arthropoda; class Insecta; order Coleoptera; family Cerambycidae; genus Rhamnusium; species Rhamnusium bicolor. Next base: position 2,295,865 of record JANEYF010001369.1, read on the forward strand.
CATTCGGAATACATTATTATAAAGTTTGTTTATTTTGAAAACAAGAAGCAACCTTAGCAACGTTCCATGTACTTTGATTTTTAACAATATTTACTTATCTAAATACCTATTATGACATTTTGACATATTTGGTTTTTTGATTGTCATGCATAAGAAAATATAATAAAATATATGTAAAACCAATGTAAAACACTGTAAATGGTCGTAGAAAAAAATCATATGTATTACACAGGAGCAAAGTGCCATTTCCTCCCTTGGATATTGATGCCTTCCGCTTCGCGTCGGGCATCAAACTATCCGCGGGAGGAAATTATGAACTTTTCTCCCTTGTCATACAAATAGCTATATATTGTCATTAGCTCTACCATAAATAAAATGCATGCCTGCTATTTTCGAGGCAATTTCTAAGTTTGTGTAGGTACTTCATTTTTTTGAAATAATTAAAGAAACGACGAATAACGGTATTAAAATTGTAAGACACTTTTAAGTAATTTATTAATGACATTTACAAAGAAACAAGAAAATCAATACATGTCCTACCACCAACCATGCAAAATTTTAAAATAGATTTTTTTGCCGTTGAAGGTTTAACAATAAATAAATAAATTAATAAAAACGTAATTATGGATTAAACTAGAGGTAATTGCTTAAATCATTTATTTAAGAACTGTTTCACATTCGGTAGTTTTTTTGGTGCGATATGTTATAATATATGTAATACAAAACAAAATTGTTTTTGAAAAGGCGAAGCGCAGTTAAACTCACCACACATGAACTTAAACAAAGAGCGAATGTTTATCTATGTATCCTCATATGTTATTTCTTTAACACTAACGTAGCTCTCCACGAAACACCAAAACACTATATACTGCACTCGACGCACGTTTCGCCAATCAAGTTGACATCATCTGGAGATGATTAAAATTAAACTTATACTAACAATCTACCCTATCTAAACAACTGTCACGGTTCACCGAACCGTGACCGTTCGGTGAATCGTGACCTACTTACCAATAAAGCGGGCTATTTGGGATAGGCCCTCTATCACTATTCATACTATTTTACACATCATTTCCAAGCTTTCAAATGCATCCAGCTGTTTAATATTTGTTACCTTCCTAATTAATATTAAATTGCTAATGGTTGTTCTCAAACGCATGTTGGGCAACACTATACTTATCTGTTCTGCCTAATTTGAGATGAGCCATATGCTCTTTCAATCTAGTTTGAATTGATCGTCTAGTCTGTCCAACATATTTTTGATTACAATCCTTACAGGTAATTTCGTAAATCCCCGACTTTTCCTTTGTTCCAATTTTGTCTTTTGGATTGCCTAAAAGTTGTAGTTTGTTTCTCATTGAATGAACCACTGTCATACTTACATCTTTAAAAATCCTACCAATACCACGGGTGAATCGAAGATCGAATGGAATTTCGGATTTTCTGTTTCATTTTGAAAGGTCGAGGAATTTCGAAGCGACTCTTTAAACTTTCGGTTCCTAATTATTTTATCAATTAAACTTACAGAATATCCATTACTCGCAGCTATATCCTTACTCAATGCCTTTTCTATTTCAAACCTCTCCTTATTGAGGGGAAAGCTATAGACGATGGACTAGAAAATTAATACTCGCCATTTTGTGTTGAGCGCAATAGTGAGTCCATAAGGATATCTCTTAGAGTACTGGTATCTTTTCTGTATGTCAAATTCTAATTTATTTTCACTATTTCTAATTATTAATACATCTAAAAATGGTCCAGAGTTTTCAATTTCATATGTGAATTTAACTGACTCGAAACGACTGTTTAGTTTAGATACAAAGTTATCAATATCAGCAACTTTTGTATCGAACACTACTAAAATATCATCCATATACCAAAGCCAAACCCTGGGGAAATACTCGAATTCTTCTTTTGCTTCCGTCTCGAATCTGTCCATGAAGAGACTGGCAACGAATGGTGACAAAGAGTTACCCATTGCTGCTCCTTCATGTTGTTCAAAGAAATTATCGTTGAATCGAAAACAATTTTGTTTCATGTAATGTTTAGTGAGTTTAAGATATTCTTGTACTACATCTTGACTGATATTGTTTAATTCGAGTAGATCCTTAAGGTAGTCCAAGGTCTGTGGTATCGGAACACTTGGAAACAATGGACAAACGTCAAAGGAGATCAAAATTTCACCTTCTTGCAACTGAATATTTTTCACCTTATTGATGAAATCGTTGGAATTAATCACAGAGAAACTAGGTGGTACAATAAGTAAATTTTCGAACTCTTCTGTTAACCATTTTGATAGGTGGTAAGTCGGCGATCCGATTGCTGAAACAATAGAACGTACCGAATTTTCTGGTTTATGTATCTTAGGCAAGCAGTACAACCTAGGTACATTTGGGTTAGATACATGTAACTTCCTATTTAAAGCTGGATTAATAAGATTGTTGCAGGATTTAAGTATATTTCTTACTTCAGTAACCATTTTTGGTAATGGATTTCTAGAAAGTTTTTTATAAGGACCATTACCAATCAGATTGTCTACCCTATCATAATAGTCCTCTTTATCTAAAATAACAACCTTATTGCCCTTATCAGTTTTTAAATGAAAACAATCTTTTTCACGCAACCGTTTAATAATTTTTGAAGGAACAGCAATAGGTAACTCTTTGTCACCATTCATTACCAGTCATAATATGTTACTGTTTTATTTGTACAATTAATTAAATTTGAGTTTTGCCAAATCTATTTTTCTACCTGAAGGAAGGATTACACTGACGGACACAAAAATATTTTTTGTAACGTGTACGTGAATAGCATATCCCACTGGAATAACACGATGATAATATTATTACAGAAATGGCAGGCAAAAAGTGGTAACATGTAACGTTTTCTTGTTAATTAATAAAATATTATGGACAGGAATAACATTATTGTTAATTTTACTAATCTATTTATTATTATATATCTGCGATGTATATAATATATTAGGTTTACATAGATATATCTACAAAGATAGAGAATAATTTTTGGAAAACATTTGTTCAGTTTATTTTTTTCTTTTATGCGGGGTCAAATCGTCTCACTTTAAGAACCAACAGTAATCACCAATTATGGCTGGATCTCATCGTCCTTGATAACAAATTTCCATTGTCCTGATATCTTTTTCCTTGCTCGTCGCTTATCGCATTCAAATTTTCCAGGAAAAAAAATTAAATGAAAATGCAGAAAGTGATTTTTAAAGATATACGGCAACCAAGCGCACGACATAGTGAGTGATAAGTGTATCCCTCTGGTGGTAAGTTCTACTACCAGTCAGATATCACTGATGTCTTAGCGACTGATAGCGATCTGCAAAGCAGGTACCAGGAGCCTCGATCTCTAACCCTGATAGGCTAAACTATATACTGAATAAGATTTGCAGGAAACAACTACTCAGTGGACAAAAGCCCCGACCTGCATTGAATTAAACCTGCAAATCTTGTTTGGTATCTAAGATCATTTGTCCAAGCGTACGAATCTAAAAGTTCGCTTACTAGTTGCCTGTAACTCTCACCCTTTTTGTTCTCTTCCTTAAGTTTGGCGCCACTTAATTAGGGAAAAAGTATTTAAATTCTTCGTCCACTTTATTCATAGCCTTCACAACATTTTTCATTAGCCCAAGTTTAATATGAAGTGGTGGCAAAAGAACATTTTTAAGGTGTACAAGGGGCACATTTAACATTACTAGTTCCTGGTTCAAATTCTTTCCTTTCCTGCCAAATTATTTTCACAAAATGTTCTTTTACTACACAACTGTCCCACAGACAAAGAAAATAGTAATATTTTGTAAAGCCTCTTTAAAGTCCTACTAAAATGGCTATTACTTTTAAATCCCCACATATTTGCATTTATATTTGTTGTAATTAATTTTATTTAAAATGGTGCCCATATTGTTATAATCCTCTTTCATTGTTACTGAATGGGCAATTTGTATAGATGATATTAAATTTTCATTATGTAGTATTACAGCTTTTAAACTGTATTTGGACGAATCTATGAATAAGCGCCACTCAGAATGAGAATGCTCGATATTAAGTTCCTGCATTAAACCATCAATATCAATACACACGTACAGTGAATTTTTATTTTTCTGAAAGTCGTAGTTTTTGTTTCTTTAGCCAGTAAATGCCACTCCTTAAGTCGAAAACCAAAAATTCTGCTTGCTGTTTTGACAGCCTCAAGTCACGTACCAAATCATTTAATTCATCTTGAGGGTCACAAGAACTTTGTGGAATATACAAAGAGTCGGCACACTGGTCTGAGCTGTCTGAGGAGTCACAGTTGGCACTGGTTAGTCTGATACATTGTGAGGAACAGGTCTTGGAGCTGACGGTAAATTCTGATATTTGAGGTTTTGTTCTTCTTTTTTGGAATATCCATCAGTTCTTGTTTCACAAAAATAACAATCATAGAAATGATTGGTGGGTTCTCGCCATACCGTTGAAATCGCCAAAAGGCATACTTTTTCTTTTCCCTTTCATCCACTGCACTAGTGACACGCTACAGCTTACACAACAAACGTGGGGAGCTCATTGCTTGTTTTGATCTCTGACTAAAACTCCAAAATATAGAAAAAACGCTTTTTTCACATTTTCTGACAATGACCTCGCTTGTGACGTCACAAGGAATTCTCCACAAATATAACATAATTTGTCAGGTGAGGTTTTGCACCTTGGGCGCGGTTGACTGGATATTTTTGTCGTAACAGAGTTATGTAGACGAATGAAAACACAGACATAATTGGGCACTTGGCAGGTCAAAACAAAACTGATACTGAAAATGTCCCACCTTACTTTAACTTGCTCTTCTAAAATTGCCAACCCATCATAAAATTTATTACTTGGCAATATAATAGGGTCTATTGTGTTCGCACAAAAATGGTACGTATTAGGACTTGTTGGATATTATATGCGAGATAATAATAATAGAGAGATTACCTAAATTATACAGTTTGGAAACAAATTATTTTGCGGACCGGGGTCCAAGTGAAGGACGGAATGATGAGATTGATATACGGATAACCTAGTGGGGAGCGCTCACAGATTTTGCATAGCAGCGTTGTGTGATTTTGTCAGGAAGTCTCGAAGAGAGGAGGAGTGTAGATCACATTTTATTGCCACAGCCAATACGTTGCGTCGTACATTTGTCTTACTGTTCCTTCCTTTTGCTCGGCCCGGGGCGCGCAGTTGGTTTCCATGCTGTATATATTTGTTGCTAAAAATGTGCTCTACTAACGTAGCAATGACTATTTCGCTCTTGTAATATGTTACCGTAATTTAATTGGTTCAATTATTTTCTTAATGATGATTGATGAAAATATTTAATTAGGTATTTAACAATACAAAACTCAAAGAGGGTTCTAAAATTTGTCTTGCCACCATAAATACCGGTAGAAAATGTTTTTATATTTCAAACTGAATATCTTAATTGAATGCAAAGAAAACACATACAGGGTGTCCCATACAAAAGTAGGCACCCTGATTAACTTTGGAGATAAAATTTTTTTAAAAAATTGGTGAAACACGTCTACCTTGTTACCAAGGGGGACATATTTTAATGTAATACTTGTATACCTATCATCATCTCTCTACCCAACACGGCCACCCCCTCAAAAAATTCAAATGGCATGATACACCTTTTGAAAGGACTTTCAATTCCCTACATAACTGTGTATTTTTTTTTAACTTTTATCGAATCGTTCTTAAGGAAAATAATTTTATTTTTTATGACTACACACACTCGAAATCGTTTAAACAATCTAAAATACACGGCACTGTGTATTGGAATTTATAAAAAAACTACATTTTTTAGTACTCTCAAATCAACACGAGTTTTTTTCGACAAAAAACACTTTCATTGTCCGTTTAGTTTTAGAATAATAAAAGTCTCATAAGTATTTGATAATCCTTGAACATTAATTTGTTCACAACCAATTTTAAATCGAGATACATTTTACCAGAGTGAGTTCTCAAAATGGTTTATACCCTTCAGGAGAGAATGGAAATTGTCAGCATTTATTTTAAAAACGATAATTGTGCTAGAGCTATGGAGCGTATATTCAATAGAAATCACCCTGATAGAAGGATTGATTCTCAGTATGTTTTACAATTATTGACAAAATTTATGAAAACAGATTCTGTAGGAAACAAAAAGCATGAACCTCAGCGACCGATTAGGAATGAAGCAGTCGAAGTGGCAGTTCTGGGTCATTTGCAGATGGATAATACTCAATCGATCAGGAAAGTAGCTGAAGCTTCCGGTGTATCACGAAGCAGTGTTCATCGAATTGTAAAGGCCCACAAATTTCATCCAAATAAATTTAAATTGGTACAGGAATGAAATGAGGATGATCCCGATCGTCGGCTTGAATTCTGTGAGATTTTTAGTGAACAATTAAACGGTAATGCCAATCTACTGTACAATACGTGTTTTTCTGATGAATCGACATTTCAGTTAAATGAGAAAGTAAACAGGCACAATTGTAGGTATTGGAGTGAAACCAATTCCACATTTGTTCATGGAAACTCATACCCAAAGGCCTCAGAAGTTAAATGTTTGGGCTGGCATCTTAGGGGATCACATTGTCGGCCCGTTTTTTATTCCTGACAATTTAAATGGCGAAAGGTATCTCGATCTGTTAGAAAATAACATCGACCCAATGATTACCCAAATCTTCGAAGACGAAAATCTTTTAGAGGGCGAAATGTTTTTTCAACAGGATGTGGCACCCCCACATTTTGCTATAACAGTCTGTCAATTTTTGGATAATCGGTTTACTGAACGATGGATTGGAAGAAAAGATCCTGTGGAGTGGCCCGCTAGGTCACCCGATTTAACTCCCTTGGATTTCTTTCTGTGGGGATATTTGAAATCGAAGATATTTACAACAAAACCCACATCTCTGGAAGAGTTACGTGAAAGAATTGTTCGAGAATGCCGTTTATTGACTCCAGATGTTTTCAGAAATATTCGTACAGAATTTCAAGCCAGATTATACTACCGTATGGAAGTCGGTGGGGGTCATTTTGAACAATACATACGGTAATTTAAACTGCTTCTTTTATTTTTATTTCCCGAACCTAAAATAATGAAATAATTATTGCTCAGGAACGAATCGATAAACGTTTAAAAAAATACACAGTTATGTAGAGAATTGAAAGACCTTTCAAAAGATGTATCACTCGACCCCCCTTGCCATTTGAATTTTTTTGAGGGGGTATTAAATTAAATTATGTCCCCCTTGGAAAAAAGGTCGACGTGTTTCACCAATTTTTCAAAAAAATTTTTATCTCCAAAGTTATTCAGGGTGCCTACTTTTGGTTGGGACACCCTGTATACTATAACGTGTTGATTTAGTTTCGCACAATATTCATAATATTGTTATTAAATATTTTGTTGGAAAACGCTGTAGTACGTCAATATTATTTTTTTGAAAAGCACTGGCTGATGTAAACAATTTTTTTTATTTTTTTGTTTTTGAGCCGTGACGTCATTTGTGTTTTTTAAATTAATAATGATAATGTATAACAATAATAAAAATGGATTCCTTATTGTTTTCTGACGACGATGGTATCCATTTTTAGGGGTGTCTTAAAGCATCGAAATCGTACTGAAATGGAAAATATCAACTCGGAAATTATTAAACGTTCAATACAAAATGTTTACACACATACCGGTCTATGTCAGATTGTTTTTGGGGGACATTTTGAACAATGACGTTAAAAGTTAATGTTTTTTTTGAGTTATATTATGAATATTGTGCAGAACTAAATCACCACCCTGTATATAAGTTGGTAAACAATAATGAATTTGTATATCATTTTACAATTGGTTCTTACTCTCACCACTGGGAAAACCTGAGCAGCTGATAAGCGTTTGAAAATTGTGAACAAGAAGCATATAAAAAAGGTAAATATAAATTCTCCATATTATTTCATTTGTGGAATCCAAAGAAGGTGTGAGGAAATAATGCTATATTTTTGATTACAAAATAAGTTCATAATTTAAAGCAGAGCTGGCCAAACCAGTTTTAAACTGCTTTCAAAAGTACTTTGTCAAAGTACTACAAGCCCAGCTCATTCCTTTAAGCAGGGCTTGAAACACATTTAAGGTGTACTTTCGAAATCACTTTAAGACAGTTTGCTTCGCACATATCTGATTTAAAGCATTTAAGAAAAACAATCATCCGACATTTCTATTAAAGCTTTATTGAAATACAAAAAATGTAATTTATTAGAATTAATACAGTTATTTCAGATTATACGTTGTTGGAAAATATGTCTGATTTTCAAAAATGCCCCCTTCATAGTTGAAATCTTCAACAACATTTTATAAACATTAACATGTTTGTTTAGTGGGTAAATAAATAATTATATTTTAATTTGAGGATTTCTAGAACCCTCTCCAGTTTCCAATCATTTACTTTATAAAATGTATCTGCTTTATAGAAAAAAACATGTACTTAATGCATGTTCTCAAAGGATGTCGATACTATCGATATCGCGCAATAATTTCGGTATAAATATAGTTGCCTATGTTTCTATATAATTGTTTTGTAGTGTTTTATGTGGTAAAACTGTGGGTTTTATTATCTGAAATATGAGCATGTTAAAAATCCCTGCACCAAAAGGAAGAAACCCTAAAAATCTATCGACGCGCCGATAGATTTTTCGTGTTTCTTCATTTCATCCATCTGTTCCCAGTTATTGTTTAGGAAGTGAATTTTTTTATTGACTCTTATAGTATTGGTAGCAGCAAAAAAATATAAAATTTAAAGAATTTGTTTTTTTTTTCTAATTATAATGAAATGTATCGTACCTAGGTAATTTCATCTATTTCAAATTTTACCTATTTATTACCAAAATTAATTACTTTATTATTTCTAAATTAAGATCATTAAACGTTAATTATTATTTCATTACAAAGAACCAGAATATAAATCGTATTATATTAGAAATCTCAGGGTTAAATAACATTTCATTTTAGGAGCAAAAGTGAACGTTTAAACGCAAAATTTTAGTCAGTTATCAACATGTTAATGTAAACATAGAAATTCCAATGCACTACGCATACGTGACTGCAGTTCTGTGTGTGGGAAACAGAAACCCATCAACATTTCAAGGGAAAATCGACTTTAGAGGTCGTGACGTCAGGGGATACAATTTACATAAAAACGAGGGTCCCGGCAGGACTCGAGGTGATTGCTTGCCGATCATCTAGCTCGGGATTAATTCCGAGTTAGCCTTTACGGTTTTTATCAGTTCAAGATTAATTTCTCTGAGTTAGCTGGAGGATTTATCCTTACAGTTTATAACGAGGGAAGACACGGTGCATTTATTTTTCAAAGTCAATGAAGTGCAACTATTCCGGTATGCACAACCCGGGGCGACGAATTGAGGAAATAGGGGCAGATAATGGGGACGAATCACTAGGTAAAGGTTAGGCTATCTAACAGGGTTTTAGTATATTAGTTTATTCCAAATTCTAAATGATTAAAGTAATCTTTCATAAGTTTAAATATCGTAAAATAATATGTTTAGTTGAATCTCTGAAAATTAGAGTTTTATAAGATTAAATATGACTTTATGTTTTGATTCTCTGACAAAAGGTAAATAAACTAAGTACTGTGGTACAAGAAAACATTTTAGTAGATAGGAAAGGTAATTAGGGTAACTTTTCAGTTTTAATTATTTTATTCATTTTAATTTAACTCGCTGTAATTGTGGGATTTCAATTCACTGGGTCGGGTTTGCTAAATAAAATATGTGCAATCGGTTATTCGGTCAATAACCTGTACTTTAAAATATGTCATCTGTCTATTATCGACACCATATTTTGAGTCCGTCCCCGACCACCCTTCGGCGTTGTTTGTTGTAGTCATTTTGTGTCAATGCACACTAGGACCGGTGCAGGCCGCACCGCGGGGAGGCGGGCTGTTTTAATTTACAAGGATTTCGGCCGTCAGTTCATAACTTCGCTGTACTTGTTATTACGTATAACCAATTGATTAAGGTATTACTCTAGATTTGTTGGGGTTGCCTCGTTCTTGACTGTTTACCTGCGCCAATTGGTAGAGAGCACTTCGTCATATTTGTGTGATGTTCTTCTAGTCAAAACTTCGAAACAGTTGGGTTACATGTGTGATTCTAAGAAACCTCGAGGTGGCCATGTTCGCGAGTCATGCAGGGAAATTTTCCGTACAGCAGATATGAATTTACGCTGACTTCAGACTCCGATAGTCTTTAGACGGACATTTCTGTCACTTAACATTGTTTGTTTTGCACATGTTTAATATTGGCAAGTCCGGCACAGGTATTGATGTAATTACATCACAGCATTGCTTTGTGTCTCTTCAGGACCTAAACAAGTTTTCCTCCGAAGATGGAATAATTACTAGGAAACTATGAGAGTTTTCTAAAGGTATAAGTATCAAGTGTTAAATTTAATTCACAAAGTAACCAATAGCTAGTATTATCAAACTTTATATAAAAGAACCTGGGTAAACCATAAACGGGGTAGAACATAGATTGGGGAAATAATAATTTGAGGTTACTACACACACAACGTAATTTGGGTCCTAATTTATAGAAAACTAGACGATCACGTAAATAGCCAAAAGGATTGTTTGTCTTTCCCTAAAAAGAAGGATAAATAATACAAAGGGGGGCTTGGGGTGATTCAATAATTAGGTAGGGTATTTTTTATTTTCTTAGCCAATTCGTTGCCTGGACTAATCTATTTGTTAATAAATACATCAGTGATCATTTCCCTCACATTACAATAACCAATGAAATAGCAAGATTTTCAAAATTTGGACCAATAAGAACAAACTTTCAAGGAAAATTGCATTCCAAGTAAAAATTTAACATAAAATTACAGAGAAAATTGCACTGGGCTTCACAGCTTAAAACGTCAGTTGAATCAATATAACAATGAAGATAGAAGCAAAAGGAACATAATTAATTAACTACTTTTTAAATATTTTGAATAAAATTATACCTAACAGTGAATGTTATAATTTGAATTGTTAATTCAGTTAATAATAAAAAAATATTTATTGTCATATGTTTTGTTCTGGAAATAGTCTAATAAGTATATTCGTGCATTAAAAATAAGCTGAAAATTCAAAATTCAAAACGTGTTACCTTTAAGAAACCGCATTCATTCATTCTGATGTGATTTGACTGAAAAAGTACCCTCGACTGCGTCTCGTGCACTTTTTGTCAAATCACATCAAAATGAACTCAAGCAGTTTCTAGGCAACACGTTTTCTTGCGCTGAATTTTCGATAATTTTTAATGCACTTAATATATTACTATAGAGCGTTTTTATATCTTTTGTTTTGATTTATGATTTTCGTGGTCAACCCCATCAATGTTCTTCGCCTTGAGATTTACGTGTGTATGTGTATCTAATTACAATTTTAATTTTGTTCGTGTAGGTTATGAAAGAATGCGGAATTATTGCATAACATATTACCATAAGACAATTATAAGCGTTGTTAATTAGTTACTAACACTGCTTGTTTTTTTCGAAAACCGAGGCATACCGTAGAGATGATACTGGATTACCTTGGAATTTTACGGTAGATCTACAAAAAGATAAAGTTATTCAAAGGTTGTTCAATTATAGCTACAATAATAAACTAAGATTAATCAGATAACGTATGTAAAGGATAAAAATGTAATTAAATGTGTTTAGTTTAATGATATAGTCATGGGATAGAAGATTAAGTCTATAATAAAACTGAATTAAGTATCGATAATGTTCCATTTAAGTGGGTATTTATTTCAGTAGGATAATAGCTTTGTTGAATTTTATTTAAATGTGTTAGGCAACACATTATACTTATATACATTTATAATCTTATATGTACTTGTTTAAATTTTATATTCCTCTTAAATTCATGCAATTTTGAATTATTAATTTTTATTCTCACGATTTTTTCATATTACTTCCTCACCCCTCAAGGTGAGGATGTATTCGTGAAAAAAAAGTTTGAAAATTTCTATTGCATTTCTGGACGAATCTCGTCACAGACACACAGACAGAAGAAATTTTCTGTCTGTGTGTCTGTGTTCACAATAGCAGCTACAATTTTTGAGATAAAGCTTTCAAATTTAGTACACACATTCTAGAGGTCAATGAAGAGATTGAGTTCGTTGAGAAAAATCGGTCTAAAAAAAATATTAGTGACATTCCACCAATGCGACTTTTTTTGAAACGTCAAAAAAATGTGATTTTTTGAAACGTCAAAGTGACTTTTTTGAAACGTCAAAATGTGACTTTTTTTGAAACATAAAAAATGTGACTTTTTTTGAAACGTCAAAAATTACTTTTATTGTAAACTCCACCACACTTCGAGTTTTACTACGGTGAGGAAATTCTGTCCCCAAGTAACTGGCAGGGGTTTTTTTTTGTTAAAACATAATAAAATATGTATTTTTTTATACTCCCTTGAAAAAAGTGGGCTCTTCGTCTTGCATATGTGGGTCAAAGGTAAGCTTCTCCCACGAAACTTTCCTTCTTAGAGAAAAAAATTTTATCCTGCTAGATTTTTATCTAAAGAAAGCTCCTTCTTTTTTGCAAAAATCAATTTATTAATTATTATTTATGGCAATATATTTAGTAAGATTGTTGATGTTATTTTCATGCAATAGAAATTAACCATGATCGAAAAAACTCTCATGGAGCATACACCTGACAAGGGTTACTGAAAGAGCAATAGCGGCTCTCTAGATGTGTCGCAGTATCTTCGGTAAAACGTGAGGTCAAAAATTAAAAATTACCTATTGGTCATTCTTAATAGTTATCAGACCAATTGTCATCTATGCATCATTAGTATGGTGGCAAAAAAAAATAAACCGCAAAAAACAAGTTGCTAAAAGTGCAACGGTTGGCGTGTATGGGAATAACAGGAGCAATGAGAATCTTTACAGGGTGGACAAATTTCGATGTTTGTATAGGGTAACTCGGTAACTGTAAGAGACACAAAAAAATGGAAGACGCATTCTCGATCTCTTTTTTGAGACAAATTCACTGGCGAAAACAAAAATTTGCTATCGTCTTCTGTCTTCGAGTTATAAACAAAAGTTCGATTTTTCGACTTTTAGACACGTCAGTATCTTGGTTGTTTGTAAAGTTATGAAAAAAATAGCTTTTACATTCTTCGGGCACTTTTTTCTGTATAATACAGTGGTGTCGAGAAAATTTAAAGAAAAGGTGTAATTTTGAGTTATGGCATAATTTTTTTAAATGGGAATCATAGTTGGTTATAGTTTAGTTAAAAAGGAAATTTTATTCTCTTTCAAACTATAGGGTCGCTTTTGATGTATAAGTATTTAATAGCGAAAATAATCTTTTAGTAGATTACTTTTTGCATTTCTTTATATTTATTCCAAGAAGGCGTGCGTGTGCCATCTATGACAGTATTTATTCGTTTGTCAGTAAATTGCATATTAATAATGTTGCTTCCGATATAATTACACTCTATGTAATCGTAAAAGTGAAGATGTCTTACGAAAATTACCGAAATATGATATGTTAGAATGTTATAATCAAAGTAATAACAATTGTGATATTACATTCGAAATATATTTCAATCGCTATTCAGAAAGACGACAACCTAATAAAGCTATTTTTAAAAGGTTAAAAGAAAATCTCATTAGTTGTGGGTTAAAGATTACAACAGTGAAGATGCCGAAGAAACTTCTATAACTAAAGCTGATTCTGGGATTTCAAGACGTCGAGTTTTAGTTACATTGAAGACACAAATTCAGGCCTTATACAATAAGGAAACAACATCACCTGCAACCAACTGAACTTCAGCGACGATGGGAGATTTGCATATGATATCGTCAAAAAAGTCAACAAGTTTGCAGAGATGAAGCCTACATTAGCAGTGCTGGAATTTTCAACAGGCATAACGAGCACTGTTGGTCTGATATGAACCCTCACCGTACTGTTGACGTGTGATCTCAGGGACGCTTTGGTTTTAGTGTTTGGTGTGCTCTACGTGGCAATCGCGTTTTAACATGTCACATATATCAAGAAAATCTTAATGGCCAAAGGTACTACAAAATCTTAAACCAGAAAATTATTGATGAATTTATGGACAATCTACCCTTAATTGAGGCAAGAAATCAGTTCGTCCAACAACAAGATGGTGCACCAACTCATAATAACAGGATTGTTTCCAAATTATTAAATACCAATTATGAAAATAAGTGAATGGGAAGTAACGGACCAGTGAGGTGGCCACCACGATCACCTGACTTAATGCCACAGGATTTGTTCTTTTTGGACCACATTAAAGACAAATTATATAAGAAAACCAGTATCGACATAAATGACAAAATTTTATAGACTGTGTGAATTTCGCAATCTTCATATTTATAATGCAGTTTAGAGTGTTATGAAGAGACGTAATTTATGTATCGAACATGACGGACATCAGTTTGAATATTTACTATAATTTGAATTTTTATTTTATTATCGTAATGTATTATAAAATTAGATATAATTATCTGATTTCTTGGTCTTGGCTTGTTGAAGGACCCACAACTAATGACATTTTTTTACCTCTTAAATAGCTTTATTAGGTTGTCTTCTTTCTAGATAGCGATTGAAATATATTTCAGATACAATATCACAATTGTTCTTACTTTGATTAAATCATTCTAGCATATCATATTTCTAGTAATTTTTGTAAGACATCTTCACTTTTACAATTAAATGGGGTGTAATTATGATGGAAGCAAAAGTATTAATATGCAATTTAATGACAAGCGGATAATCACTATCATAGATGACACACGCCTATTTGGGATAAATATAAAAAAACGCAAAAAGTAATCTACTAAAAAAATTATTTTCTCTATTAAATACTTACACATTAAAAGCGACATATAGTTTGAAAAAGAAAAAAATTTCTTTTTAACTTAACCATAGCCAACTATGATTCCCAATTAAAAAAAATATAACTTTATGCCAATAACTCGAAACTGCACCTTTTTCTTTACATTTTCTCGACGCCACTGTATTATACAGAAAAAAGTGCCTGAAGAATGTAAATGTTGTTTTTTCATAACTTTATAAACAACCAAGATACTGACGTGTCAAAAGTCGAAAAATCGAACTTTCGTTTATTACTCGAAAACAAAAGACGATAGCAAATTTTTGTTTTCGCCAGGTAATTTGTGTCAAAAAAGAGATCGAGAATGTGTCATCCATTTTCTTGTCCTTATCTCTTACAGTTGCCGAGTTACCCCATACAAACATCAAAATTTGCCCACCCTGTACAACAGCAGTTATGGTAGCCCTGATTGATCTGCTCCCTTTATATATTATTATGCATATAAAAAAGGAAGCAGCACTCAGCGCCCAAAGACTGCTATCCAAGAAATTCAAAGCATGAGATATGGTTGGATATTTGAGTATTCTGAATGAATTTCAGTTAGTCTCAAATCTACTGAAACAATACTAGTGAGACTTGAATTTGAGCTTTATCGAGTATACAGATGAATCAAAGATAGAGGAAGGAGTAGTGGTAGGAGTATATGTGCCCAGATGTACCTAGGCTTAGGCCAAATTTCCAGCCTTTCAAGCGTAAATTCATACCATAGAAACCTGCGCTCGAGAATGCATTTAAAACAAATGGATAAAGCTGAAAGCGACATATTATGTCGCTTCTGTACAGATGAAGCGGAAACCGCGGAATATATACTTTGCTCATGCAAAGTCATAATAATCAGCCAAAGGCTACCACATATGGAACAGGTATCCACAATACCTTCCGAAATGTTAACATAGCCCTCGGAAAGTTTTAGGTTATTCAGAAGCCTAGAAATTGATTGGTAATGACCTACTCGCAATCTAATATAATCTAATGTAATCGGGATTGAAAAAATTGATGTATTATTGATTATTTCACAATTTAGAAGCATCTGAAGAATTTTCAGCACAATTGATCTGATATGCAACCTGCCGCCTTTTTTCATTCTATGTATCCTTCAGCTACAACTGTCGATTTCCATTCGCCTCGTCTCTTTTGACTTAAAATATCTTCTTATGTAGAAACTAACGACGATTCAGAGGTCCGACCAAACTATGGTCGGTATAAGTCAGAATACTGGGTAATTTCATATATTTTGCTTATATCCGGTTTATATTTTCCAAATATCTGTAACCCTAAGATATCTTGAAGATTTATTTGTGATGTTTAGGTTGAATTTTTTAAGACAACTTAAAGATAAAGATTGACAGCCATTTGACTATCTAGCGATTTATTGACCTCTAAGGTATTAACAATTTTAATCTCTATCTCTAAAATATCTTTAGGACTGAAATTGAATTTTGCCAAACATTCAATTAGTTGCGGTGCGACGACAGATTCAGAATCACCGGCTTACATAATGAATGTATGATAACGTGATATTGTCTTAAACATTTAAACAATTACCATCTCTCACTGATGGTGAGACTAAAACGCTCTAGTTAACTAAACAGAGAAGGTTTAGGGTGCCATATCGCCAAAAAATATGCAGCTACGGATACGTGTTTTAGAGTTATTGCTCCTCATCAGCGTAGAGTAGCTAAGGAATTGGATCTAGGATGGGATAGATCGGAAACAAGAACTAAAATAAGTCTAGAAAGTACAGTACACGGTATTCAATTAGTGCCTTCATGTTCACACGTGCTACAAATGGATCCAATTCTTTAGCTACAGTACGCTGATGAGTGACATAACTACGAAACACGTATCTGTAGCTGCATAATTGTTTTTTATTTGGGCATATGGTACTAAACTTTCTTGTTTTATTTTGAACCCTAATAAATCTATCTTGTTTTGTTTGTATATGTCAGGTGGAAACGAGCAGTACACATATAGCTTTGTATGTCGACTGTGCTCATTGAAGCTCCATTTGTTGCACATAGAAACATGAAGTCACTAATTGAATACTGTGTACTGTACTTTTCAGCCTTATTTTAGTTCTTGGTCCTGATCTATCCCATCCTAGATCCAATTCCTTAGCTACGATAAGCTGATGGCGGACAATAACTCCGAAACACGTGTCCGTTGCTGCATAATTGTTGTTTTTTTATATTGAACCCCAATAAATCTATCTTGGTTTGCTCTCCTTATCTTTACTAATATCTAGGGTTCCTAAAATACTCATGTTGTCATGATTAGACTCCGGACAATTTCCGTGAATCTCCGTAAATTTCGGGACCGGCTTCCCGACCGACCTGTGTACAAACTTTCTATTACGCAAATAGCTGGCGCGATTATAAAAATAAATAATAACAACTATGTCGGAAATATCACGCAGGACACGAAAAATTAGTACGTGTGGATTGTTGACTAGCCATGAATTTTAAAGAACGTATAACCGTTAATATTATTATGTGTATTTTAAATGATATTCAAAGTACATCTCCACTTTTAATATACAGGGTGAGTCTTAAGTGTGTAGTTATATTTAAAGCACCGATTCTTGACATCTGTAGAAACCCTCAGACATATATTTTTTTTAAATTCCCACGTGTAGCTGAGTTATCGACTTTCAAAAAAAATACGATGAAACTGTTTTGGAACTGCTGGTTACTGGAAACATTCTATATCTTAGCTAAAATGATGTAATGGACTAAAGCAACGTTGCCGCATTTCTTATGCAATTCTCTCACCTAGGCCCGATTTTATAATCGTGAGTTAACATAAGTTGGAGGTTACCTAGCATTATATTTTCACAAAAATCGATGAGATTCTAATACAAACTACTTCAACTAAAAGTTACTTTAGCATAAAATATTTGTTGCTATAACCACTTCCAAAACAAATATAATATTGAAAAAATTCGAATTCTAAAGTGTGAGTTTAGCTAACCCACGATTGAAAAACCGAGCCCTAGCAGTAAGTTCATTCTCGAATTTATAACTTTGGATGAAATAATTACCTATTTAAACAATTAATTGCTCCATTTGAAATAATTTTTAAACATTTTGAAATACCTTTCAATGTGAGAAATGTACAATTTTTACTTTTCCTTGCACCAATCAACATTTCTTTTTAAGTGTTTCATATAATGTACAACTAAGACCAAATTTTCCGATGAACAGTAAACTTTTTTAGGGAATCTCGAGAGAAATTTAATGTTCCCATCTCATTTTTGAAAGTTTATAAAAGGATTATTATTTTTAAGAAGTAGGCCTCTGTTATTACAATATTTTGAAATGTGTAGGGGTTCAGAGAATAAATCAGCTCTCTACTATTTTAATAGGCCTCTAATAGTAAAACACTTAAGGTGCAACACAATAACAATCAGGTGATGGAAAATAGTTTGCAGTATTTTCACACACTTCTGTTACTTTTTACACTGGACATACCAACAGTTTGTATTTTTTTTCCTTCATAATACTCTGGACGGTTAGGAGGATAGTATACGTCATTTTTTATAAAAAAGATCAATTTTTCTTTAGTAAACAGCACTTTATTCGGAATAGGCTATTACATCATAAAAATTCAACCACGCCATAATGTGAACTAGGATATTAGCGTGACGTGTCAGATATTTACTACGTTTCCATGGAGTATTGAAATCGACTTCAGATCAATACCTTTCAACGTTTTCATGAACAGTATATAAAATGATTTATAGTACCGTTTTGAAATTTTAACATTTGCCAGCTGTTAACTGTCATCTTGGGGCAGGTGTCTTTTATCAGCTGATGTTTTTGGTTTGTTGGAAACTATAATTTATCAATACATATTTTTATTTCAAATAAATTAAGTTTAACAACCACTCAGCCACAAAATGGAAAGTTTGAAAAGTTGTAATTTATTGGTTATAAAACAATCTTCACAGTGCGCATGTTTAGATTCAATACAATAGCCGTCTCATATAGTTGGATTGAGTTGGATCTCGATATGATCCAAAAAAAATTGTTTAAAGTAAATTAGATTTTGAGCATATCAAACCGATATTGCCGTTTTAGGTTTAGTTCTCTTACAAGCTCTTATGTATAAATATAATGCTTGAAAATTATAAAAACATATTTGCTCTACAAAACCTTTTCTGGAAAATATATCAAAAAATCGTAATTGTCTCTTCCTTGCCACTAATAAGCTTAACTCGTTTTTGCTTTCTTATACCTAATATTAGGAAGTATAGTAATCGTGATTTTTTTTCGACCTCGAGATTTTGATTGATTTATATGTTTTGAACCCTCCTGAATCCATTCTGACTATTTTCCGAATGATGTCTGTCGGTGCTTGTGTGTGTGTGTGTGTGTGGATGTGTGTGTGCATGCGTGCATGCGTGCGTGCATGCGTGTGTGCGTGCGTGCATTTGGCAGTTAAGATTCTCAACAACATTTTAGGTGACACATTAAATTTGGTGAATGTGGTACCACTAGAAGAGACATAATGAATGAAAGAAGAAAAAGGTACAAATTCGGGAAAAGAAATTAAAAATTTTTATTGCATTTCTGCACGAATCTCGACGAATTATAATGAAAACATAACTTTATGAAAAAAAATCGGTCCGCATGTCTGTAGTATCGCGATAGCAGCCACAGTTTTTGAGATAAAGCTTTAAAATTTGGTACACTTGTTCTAAAGGCCAAAGATAAAGAAAAATTCGGCGATGAGCAAAATTGGCCTTCTGAAAGGGGGTCCACGGGACCCATACTTGTTTGTATTTAACTTTACAAAAAAAATATATTCTTGAAAATCATGTCTACTATGTCAAGCGAATAAAATATATTTTCCAAGTACTTAAATAAAGCTGATGTAAACTGAAATATTTTACACATTTGATCTCATAAAATGGGGTTAGGATAAATTTAACAGTTTGACGCTTGAAAGGTCTGATTTAGTTACAAAAATGTCAATGTCAATAACAAAAAAATTATTAAAATATATGACATGAATTATTATTAACAGTATCGAATGACGCTCATAATTAATTATTTAAAAATATTAATGAAACATTTCAAGGTACGCTATTAAAATTTAATTGAAGTGAGTGAAGAATTAAATAGAATGATTTTTTTATATCAGGATAATATATACTGGTATGAGACAGTTATGTGCTGGCCACATCAGATATTTTAACTTTAATGCCCTTTTGTAGATGATGATTTTTGACACTCTCAAGATTTTGAAGCATCAGTACATAAAGTAAGTTTTATATAAAATCCAGCTTATAACGAAACCCCCACACTACTTTATAATTTTTTTATTTATATCATTTAAATCATATTACTGATATGTCGCTTTCTTTTAGGTTTTTCAACTATGTCAAAGCTGGTCTAAGAACCACCTTAGAAGAGATAGCCCCAGGGGCAAAGAGCTGTACCTAATATCAATAAAAAGGTGATTACTATGTAAATCTCAAAATCGGATCCCCCCGTTCTTTCCAGTCGGCTAGCTGAATGTCAAGGACGAATTTCTTGAATTCAACAGATATTTTTTGTCTGAATTAAATTAAATTTGTATTTGAAATTTTGATGATTTGTAAAAGAGAAATCAGAATGGTATCTAAAATCTATTAATATTTTTCTATTCTACAATTCTATAAATATAGTTTTTGAACGTATTGATTAATATTTAATATAATTTCCATTTCATTACCCTCTGGTGACTTATGGACGAGAAACCTTGTCCCATTTTTTAATATTAATTGCATATTTTGTACAGTTAGTGACATTTTAAATATTCATTTGTTACTTTTTCAAAATGCGTAGATAAAACAGGATAGTATTTTATATAACAAGTGGCTAAAAATGTGTTTTTTTTTTTGTACAAGTTGGAAATTTATAAAGGCGAGTGCTTTAGACCCCACGAGTAAAAAAAACTTAATTTTCGTCCTGAGTTATATACATAATTTTTTATGATCACTTTACAGCCCGCTGCCGCCGAGAGCTTTTCCTCTATTTTTCATATATTTTCGACTTCTAACCCTAATAGCACAACGTAGTCCTATGGACATCCGATGAACTTCCTCAGCGGACATTATAGATAATTCAGGACGTCCCATGGACAGCTTTTTTTAGTCCAAAGGACATCTTATGGACGTCCTTGGGATGCCCAAATGTCACAACTTTGAACCATATTCGGACGTCCATACGGAACATCCGAAGGACGTCTATAATGGGACATTATTTGGATATCTTTTTAATACCCCCATAATACCCATATAAGTTTATTTCTCTTTCTTGGGTCTCACTATCACATCATTTTTCCAAACTTATCGATTATCTAAAAAAATACAGTTATCCAGTTATGACATTGGAAAAATAAGCCTCCGCGCTGGTGACATCAAAGAATTATTCAGAGGGTGTTTTTTGACAACCAGTACCAGACAAAAGACTTATTTTTGCAGTATCACACTGGGTAACTGTATTTTTTAGATAATCAACCTTAGGATTATTCGTGGGTAGCAAGCCCCAAGAAATATTAAGAGAATGCTACAAATAACATATTAATGCCCCAGAATAAATCACATTTAGATTTGTATTGTAGTCTACTTCTATTATGCTGTCGACTTCAAAACATTAGTAACTTTGAAGTCTTTTAGATGTCGAGTTAACCCAGCGTTAAAGAATGTACTTGCAGTAATATTTTATATTATATTTCACAAAATCAAAATAACTATACAAACTACACCAAAAGCGAAGCAAAATCTGGCAAATAAACTGCCAAAATCATCTATCACTTTTTCCAGAAGGACGATTACTTAGCATTGTTGCCAAATCAAATACCTTCATTTCCCGCCACGGCATAATTTTTGTTCATAAGATGATAATAATTGTAACTGTAACATCCAAGGGTGGGTGGACAGTGGGTAACCGGAGCTTTTCGAGAACGCCACTGTGAACGCACCCTTCCCCCACGAAGAAGAAGAAGAAGAACTGTAACATCTCATGGTATAAAAAAAATAATAGTAAATGACGATAATACCTGATACACACGATTTTATTTAGTTGTTTAGATGTTATCTGTTGAATGTTGAAATCAGTTGTTAAGAATTTATTATTTTTCCACTTGGCAACATGGAACATGTACGTTTCCATTCGCGCGAATTTTGAATTGCATTTGTAGCTTCCACATCATATATTAATATTATTCATTTTACGTGCATAACACATGAAGTATGCTTAATACTTTAATACAATACAATATTGTTATTATGTTATTTTTATAATCCAGATATGATTTATAGATGTTTTTACTTTTTCGCTTTTTATGTATTAAATTTAATTTTTGAATTTATTGTTATCATTAGAGCTGTCCGAGGTCACCTGGCCGCCAGAGCCGTCATATGACTCATATGTTTACATCATATCATAATACTTGAATAAGTATATTAAATGGAAATAAATTTTAACAATAATGTTACATTTTATAAAAATTTGTATAAAACTCACCCTTTTAAACAGATTTATGAAGTAGTTTGGTTGTCGTCATCACAAAGTGGGGAAGATCTATAGTATAATAGCATCAGGTATGTTTCTACAGCTGTCTCTGTCAGCGATGTTCGCTTTGGTGAAAAAAATATGTTTGTATTTTGAAAATGACCGTTCGACATCTACGGATGTAATACAGGCATAAGTAAAACAATCTGTGAACTCACTTAACGAAGTTGTAGATGCACCATCACAAATTTGTCTTAATTTGCTAAAATCAGGATCTTTCTGTAATACACTCTCGAATTTTTCACTAACGCGATTATTTTTTGCGTCATTTATAGCCTGTAGCTGTGTTTTTACGTCGTCCACTATTTGCAGCGATTCCACTAACGACAACGAACTATTTTGCAATTTTTCTATTGCGTCGTGTAGTCCCCTATAATTGTTATTAATACTTTTTAAATCTGTTTCAAGGGAAACGCCTTGAAAGCTTGTCTGGCTTTCCCTAATAGCTGCAGCCTCGTTAGGGTTGAACTGTAGTATCACAGCTTTTATTTGTTGAAAATATTCAGCATAATAAAAAGCCGTGGAAATGTTGGTTTAAGAGGGTCCAGTACACGTACTATAATATTTAAAATAGAATTTTTTTTACAATCTGTCGTCTCGTCAATACATAACCAGAGCCGTGTATTTTTTAATCCACATTTAATCCTATTTACAATGTCTTCACGAACAGCTGGAATATATCTACATAACGATGTACGAGTTGGTAAGTTCACCTGGGGATTGTATTTATTCCAAAACTCCCGAAATGGTTGTTTATCCAGTATGTGTAGCGGAATATTACAGGCTATTAACATTAACAATAAATCAAACATAAACTGAGTTGTCAAAGGCATGCCATTTTTTTATTTTGATGTTGCACGGTATTGATATGACGACGACAATATGTTTTGTGCTAGCACATTAAGTCTTGATTGCAAACTTTACAAATTATTTTGCATAAATTTATTCACTGTGTCCGCGTACGGTCGTTTTTTACCCTTTGGCGCGTTTGACATTATGTATAATTTATAGGTACAACCTCACGCATTAACCTTTCAAATAAAACTGCAGCGTAAATCACTTCTAAATCGGCACGTGTGACGACAGCGCAAGACCGTGGCTGTACTCCAGGCACATCGGACAGCTCTAGTTATCATTATGAATACATAGGACACGAACATATACCAACTCACAAGGAAACATAACAAACCTAAAAATATTTTTTTAGGAACTAGAACCAGAATATCACCACCTAGTGGAAATAATTTGAAAAAAAATTTACTTAGTTAAATCAATCAAATCACGCTATCCCTGCAAAAATCTATAAAACGCGAGTGTTCATCTATTCGCAAAATGAACATTTTCAATTTCAAAATGTGTTCAAACAGCAACGTCCGTCAGACGCCCATTTTAAGTCCTTTGAAGTTGGTATATTAAATGTCCAAACATGGACGTCCATCGGACATCCATATTATGTCCTTGGAAGTTTGTACATTTAATGGTCGGATACGGACGTCCTTCGGATGTCCATTTTATGTCCATGGACGTCTGTACATAAAATGGACTTAGAATGGACGTCCCTAGGACGTTGTGTGCTATTAGGGGAGGCAACAAGTCCAATGTCACAGCGTTTGCCGCTTTCTGATGGGGTACAGAAATCTAAATTTTCACCCTCTTTCATTTCCAGATCAACTGAAAAACACAAAACACTTCGACAAAACGATTGTCAAACTGGAAACGATTGTTGCCGCAAAATTACAGTATGCCCAACTTTATTAGTTGTTGCTCAGTTATTTTTAATTCAAATTTAAAACCAAAGTTCTTTCTATCTGTCACCCTGGAAAATATTAACAAGTTCGAAACCGGTCTATGTCTAGTGAGGAATTGACAAATGATCTTAGCTACAGGACTTCCAGGTTTAATTCAACGCAGGTCGGGGCTTTTGTCCACTGAGTAGTTGTTTTCTGTTAATCTTATTCAGTATATAGTTTAGCCCAGCAGGGCTAGAGGTCGCAGCTCTTGGTACCTGCTTTGCAAGTCGCTAACAGTCACTGAGACATCAGCGATGTCTGTCGGGTAGTAGCACTGACCACTAAGGGATACACTTATCACTCTCTCTATGTCAGATGGACAATTCTTATGGTGTATTTGCGAGATATCCGACATTATGTATTATGTATTAATTAGGACTGGTTTTATATAAAATTTTGTATATATACATCGGGCACAACCGGGGTTTATGGCCCTTATCATGTTAGAACCCTCGCCTAATGCCTCGGTCTCTAATTTTTATGCCGCGGGGGACATAAACACCTTTTTATGCCCTTGTGCATAAATAACTATCATCGCCATTCGAAATTACAGAAAAACAATACATTTTTGTACAAGTACGACAAATTGACAAATTATAATGGTTACCATGTCGTGTGACTAAATTTCATTGTTGTTTCCATAGAAACAAATAATAAAATAATGTCAAAATATTAAATGAGTTAATCGTCGCTTTTGTCACATTTCACTTTACAATTTTGAACAAAATGAGTGATAATGAAAATTTTATTCGGTACTCCTCTGGAAGTCAGGGAAACTTTGGATTTATTTAATCATTCACTGGTGTAAGCAGAAAACTGTGAGTAACATATCTGAATCTGTTCTATTGGCTTACCTATCAGAAAAACAAAAAACTTCCAAATGTCAAGTCTCTTGTCCAAGTTTTCGATGCTTAAAGCAGGTGTGAATGTAAAGAAAAATGTAAATGTAACCAATTATCAAAAAGTGAAAACTTTTTTTAACCGACGCGACGATTCACTGAGTATAGGGCTAAAAAAGCTAACATTTTTGACAGAGCACATGTCGAACGTCATTTACATAATGAAAAGTTTTGAACGTTGAAAGTTGTGATAATAATGGGCTTGGCTTCCGTTGAAAAGAGCTCTGCAATATGATCGGTGATGACAGTATGAGAAAAAACTCCATCCCACATAGCATTTAATTTTCTGTGTATATCAAAAGAAATACATGCAGTAAAACTAACGTTCTGTATTTATCATGTACAACTACTAAACAATATACATGCAGTATACATAATTAACATATTATTGTGGATATTCGTACGATGTTCGTAAAACGTACAGTAGCTCTGTTGTGTCCGAATGTATATTGTGGGTACATACGTTATGGAATGTTGTACAAACTTCACTCTTTGTACTCCTATCTACAGTATAACGTGAATGATGGATGTGTATTTGTTTTACAATGTACCTCTCATATGATATGTACATACGTATGAATAGATATTTAAGTACTCTCAATTTTTTATTTATTTACCACAGTAGACAAGGAGAATGTTTTATAAAATATGTAAAAGTATGTGACATGAAACTTTATGGAATAACAAAATTTAGTCACTCCTGCCTCACGCGTTCGTTCACGATGATAATGTTACTAGTATACAACATGGATTTCATTGATTTCACTGTTATGTGTTCCTTGCCCTACAATAACCATTTTGGAGTTATCGCTACATATTAAATCATTCAATATTGGACCTAAAAGTATACCGGCTAGCTAATGCACTAGATGGAAATGCCAACGATGTAGCTGATCTTGGCGTAGTGGTTGGGGTTCATGCTTCTACGCGGCTAATTTTTTTTTTTGTTTTTCCTTTCACTTTTAGATATATGTATTTTATATTTTCTATTCTTGACATTATAGGTGAAAATATTCTCTTTATCATAGTCATAACAATATCGTACTCTCTTGCATGAATAGTGGGGCAGGAACGATCTAGACACGTAGACAAAACTGATGAGGTATCAATTTCAAATCACATATTATTAGTAATCATGAAAAGCGAAGTTTCTAGTTGTTGAATACACAATATGGCTGGGCGAATTCATGCAAGTTAAAATTAGAGATAAAATCTTGTACTATTTTTAAATAACATAATGCCCTTACAAGTAAATTAAGACATTGAAATAAATTGAAGCAGTTGCGTTTATAGGTATCCTCGCTAATTTTTCAGTGTTACTTGCAAATTATTGCTTAAACGTTTTTTAGAAAATTATTCAAAAAATTCGTTATATGCTTCGTATAATTAACTAATTATTAATTTTTTTGGCGTGAATGCTATCTATGATGTTTTCATTTTTTAGAATGTTATAAAAAAGCTAATTTTGTTTATTTTGATGGCACATGCGCTTCCAATAGGTAGATACCAAATCAAATTTAAACTATAGTTTTCTTATGGTGATCACAAGACAATATATGGGTGTGTTTGGGAAAAATCAGATTTGTTTGTATTTTTCTATTATATTGGAACTTTGTTTTAATACTCTACTGTAGTACTGTAGTTTTTGATACGAATTTATAGCTTGGCATATTGTGTCACAAGGGCAGAAAATGAGCATTAGCAGCTTATAGCTAAGGGCTGCTAATGCATTTTCAGCATGTGTGACACCCAACTGTTTTTCTCCTAGCATTAAATAAAACCAAAAAGAAAAATATAACAAAAAATCTTTAATTTTATAAATACACAAACAAAATTTAATAAAAAAACTTAAGTAGTAACAATTTGCGAATTTATTTATTATAGTAATTAATGTTAATTATCCTACAGGTTGAAATTGTTGGAACCAGGACAATAGGTTAAAATAAAACGCTACCTTGCCTACGTTTCGTTTAATATGCTTAAACTTCTTCAGGGCTCAATAGCCAAATAATGATGTAAAATTCCACAACAGAAACATTTTTTTAAAAACCACGTCTGTAGGCATAACAATTACAAGACCAATCAATTTGAAAGTCAATAAAATATACATATATGTAGACATTAGACACACAACAGATTAAAATTTAACAATGTTCTTAGCCAAAGACCGAAATCAAATTATCCCTTGAGCACAATTATGGATCGTAATACCAGAATTTGTAGGCATTCGGTAAGTGTTTGAAGTGCTAGTAGCATGGTGACTTATTTCTATAAATGAAGTTGATGGTTCATTGGAATTGTTTAGATTAAATGGTATTTCATTTATTTGGTCGGAAATATTTAACACTTCAGTTGTGCTGTTTTCTATAGTACTAGACGGTTATTTTTGGTTTGTCAGGATTTTCTGTGAAATGTCAATCTTATTTGATAAGCAGTCATCGATATATCCTTTTGCAACTGCAGAAGAACGCCAACCTCCAAGCTTTTTAAGTGTTAGCAAATCACTCCCAGAGTTAGCTAGTAGGGTTGCAGAACTACGGCGCGTAAGCAATGTCCTGTGTATATATTAGATTCAGGCAGTTTCAAAAAAGTGTCTGTTTTGCTTGGAATTTTGCTAAATACATTTTTCCGATCAGTTGTACTGTGCATTTATTATTCTTGTAATAAATGAATAGACGATTATGAGTGTGGGTAGCTCTAAGGGAAACATATTTGTTGCATATTGTAAGTAGATTCAACCCATCAACTGTTTTGTTTGTGACTGTAAACGTTTTTATAATATTATTTTTTGTTTCTGGAACTATAACAATCAATATGTCTCCTCTATTATCTATGTGGTCAAGTTTCATATTCAACAATTCATTTCGACAAGCTCCCTATAATCCCATAATAAGATAAACCTACAATGCAATGCTAATAAAAAAACATAATTAATTCATCTTAATTTATTTGTTTACCTTGATCATAAGATAATCCGAATCATCTGCTTCCTTAAAAAATTCAATGCATTTTCCTTGAGTCAAAGTTTTAGACTTTTTTGGCAGGTAGTTTACAGAATTTTGTTTCAAAAATGGTCAAACTTTATGAAAATTATCAAAATTAATATTTTCCTTGCCTTTAAAAGTGCTTTTCAACATTAAAAGTTCAGACCATAGTGTACTTGCATTTACAATCTTTGATATTTCAGATATATAAGCAAGTAGTCTGTTAAGTTTTTGCTTTTTTATTCTTTCTCCAGTTATTGAACAATTCATAGTAATTTTCGTACTGTTGTCTTGACTTTGTAGGTAACAAATTCAGAGAAACGAGAAACATTGCCAGCTTCTTCGTGCAAGTCTGGTGAAGTTTTCGTAAATTCTTCGTCACTGTCTGAGTTACCATTCATTTTAACTTATTTACAGAATTACAACTTATTGTTATTTTACACTTTTGTTGTTTGTTTTGATTCCAAATTTTGGTTTAAATTGACATTTAATGAAAAATTATGTGAAACATCAAAGTATGCAAATGACAATTAAAGGTGTCTAGATTGTGAAAAACTACAAAATAGTGTTGTTATGAGTTAAGCGGCCCAAGCGATGATAAACATTATTTTCGGTCATATTTTTAGGGTTAATATGAATCATTTTCATATATGCTAGACGAAAAATAATTTAATAACGCTCCAAACAGCTCAGTCAGTAAGGCATCATGCTACTAATTAAGTAGGCAATAAAATTATCTAAATTGGAAATAAGAATCCAGGGGTCCCGGATTCGACACGCAGGTAAAGTAATTTTAATTTATTACAATCCTAGATCTATGAATACAATGCAATAGTACTAGTTCCTATAGCTTAAAACTAAACCGATAGACCGAAATATCAAGAATATAACAAACTCGCGGTGCTTTTTGTTTAGTGGGAAGCCTACGTACATAGGAAATACTGTAGGTATATAGGGACAATTGTATTCAGATTTGGCCCATATGATGTTTTTAGGTCCATGTGTAAATACTTGGTACTTGATCGTGAGGTACATATTCCTGACAGGTGTATGTCGTATTTCACATTCATATAACATACTTGAATAAATTTTGAACATACATCAAATATCTATGCGTACCTAATAAATATGTATATTATGGTATACGAAAATTCTATGTGGGATACTGGTTATTAAAGTACTCATATCGAAGACTCATATTGAAAGGACGCTTTCTGTAACCACCTAGAAAGTTAACCATTTTTGGTCAATTTTTTGAGTGAAAAATATATTTTTATAGGTCTAGCTGGATAAAGTGACATAAGAAATCAGTAAAGACCCGATCCTTTATGTCACTTTTGGTTGACAACACTAGGTTAAGTATTTAATTAAGTACACTAGACAACGTTTGACATCGGTCAGTTGAATTTTATGAATTTTGTTTATAAAAGATGTCAAGTTAAAAAGTGTAGCAAAAATGGTTGTAGGCAATGTACCCGAAAAGTGTCTTTAATGGGCGTGCTGGCGGCTTCGTTACGTAAATAACTATTACAGTAATTGATGAGGTAGTTAATGGAATTAATATATTTAATATTTACGACAAATAAGCAGCTATTCGCCCTACTCATGTGAATCACAAAGGAGATTTTCTTCAATATCGAGATTAAAAATGTACGGACCAACATGTTGGTATTGTATTTTTAAAAATATTAAGTATTATACCTAGCTCAATACCTTAAGTTATCTAATCTTAAGCAATATACAGATCACAGGTTTAAAAGGTCTTTAGCATCACTATTAGCTGGTTCTGGAGCCGACATTAAAATGTCATCAGAGATGAAAAACCTCATACAGTTGCTGAGGGATATATAGAAAACAGCATCCAGAACAAGATGGAAGATATTTTCAAGCAAAAATACAGAAATGACTATGTCTGCCGATGTAGTCGTTCGTGGTAATCGCAGAGGAATGTAGAAACCAACCACCATATTAAAATAGGTATAAATGGATCAAAATATTTCCAACACGTGAACCTGTATTTCCAGGAATAAATATTAATAATGTTAGAAACAGCACTCACTATTCAAATAAATTTTCGTTAAATTATGGACGAAATTGTTAATATTCGTCCAACGTTTCATGCTAAAATTTAATTTGTTGACTAAGTTTCTATTTCACACTGTCAAATAATTTTTATTTCACAAGTGCCAATAATGACATTCTTTTGATTGTTTAAAGTTATCCTTGGCAAAAATACCTATTACAAGTCATTCATGTCTTTCCTTAAAGAAAATAGTATCAGGTTATAAAACAAGTGTTCCTTCCTATACAAAAATTTATTACGTCAAGTACGTTTTTAATTTGTTTTTGGTGTTTATTGAGTATTTTTTATTATTTTTTTCATATTAAACTTTCTATAAATGGCTTTTGTAACGTCAACTTCCAGTATGTGAAACAAGTAATCATCGTGGCTCAATGGTCTAGGGGGTATGATTCTCGCTTTGGGTGCGAGAGGTCCCGGGTTCAAATCCCGGTTGAGCCCATTTTTTGGTAACATTAATTTTTTTTAATAAAGACATTTTTTTAGTACTTAAGTAGGTATTAAATATGTTTTGTATTTATATAATAACAGAGAAAGCGGATGCTGACAACTTGGAAAATGAAAATATGTAGAGATATAAATATTATGTTCGTATAGAATAAAAAACGCTTGACAAGAAAAATAATTAATTTTGCTCACATATTCTCTTTTAATATTTTTTTACATTTCCACATTTTTTTTTTTTTTTTGAATTTAACATCGGTGAACCTACAAAATAGCATGAATCTGAAAACGCAAAACTTATATTGCCTACAAAACAAATAACACAAAAGAAGTTTTAAAAATAGAAAAGATGATTCCTTTTACGCTAAATAATTCTTTAAAAAAAATCATAGTTTTACAATACTACATTTTAATTGTAAAGGATTAAAATTAACATTAACACGGTTTTTGGAACTTAATAACCTAAAAAGTTCGGACAAAATATTAAATAATCTGCTTCTCCATTATTAAATCTGCTTTAATACTATTTTTAATTATTTTTTCGGTTTCCCGATGCTGGACAGTCCTCTCATGGCTCCGATTCACATGGGAGTCACGCCAGCGCATTAACCGTAGCCACTTCCCACATTCCGTAGGATTAATAGCTGCAGATTTCAGAATCATGCGCCTTAAACAGACGGAGAGAACCTAGAATAACTGTCTTGTGCATTTAGCCTGTCAGCCTCTCGGCTGACTTTTGACAGACCATTCTGATCTTCAATTCCGAGTGCATTGTAGGCCTTATCCCTTCGTATACACCGATTATTAGGATGACCATCTTAACCGAGTAGCCTGGGTACAGCACTTGGAACTCGTATCGGAGATTGCGATATTTGGTCAATTTTCCTTCTCCTTCAAGCTGATGTTTTTCGCGACAGGAGCCGAAAATTCAATGACATACATCAGCTTGGTTTGATGGTCGAGGAGTTGTCAGGCTTATTAACCTGGACTAGCCTGACCCTCGGGAACGAGGTCTGTCTATCTCGTCTACCTACTTCACTACTCCAAAGGAGTAGAGCAGAACTAGAACGGCAAGTAGTTTAGTCGCAGACACCTTGTTCTTCCCCGAAACATTTGGAGACAAAATTTTTCGGAGGCGGAGTCTGCACTTGCCGCGGAGAGAATTCCTATTTATTTTACACCCTGGATATGCCTTTTATTGCACACCCAAATATGTATAGGTCTCTCCGGCATCCATATGTCTTAGGATGTTTCCGTCTGCGAGCGGTGCATCTTTAGAGAATTCCCCTCATCGTCCTATCGTGGTGTGGATGTCTGCACATTTGTCCAACCCGAACTCCATACCAATTACCCACGTGTATCTCTGACCACCCTTAGAACGTTTTGTAGTTAGCGTTCTCCGGAAACAAAGTTCAAAGTCATCCATATTAAATAGATAAGTGATCTTATGGCTTCAGTCGCTGGGTGGTCTGCATTGATATCCGCGAGTTTGGTGAAGCCCAAAAGACAACGGCAGCAGTGAGATGACGAAGAGGAGGGTACTCAGGGAATCTCTCTGGAAAACTCCTCTCCTTCCAAAGAGGCAGCAGCTGATCTATACATCTGACTAATGGTAGTTTTTTATTAACACTATTATTACTTTTTATTACTAGTATAATATGTGTTGGTGTTCGGTTGAATGATTATCCTTTTAATCCATATGATGTTTTTGGTATGAAATCGGAAAATTAATAAATTAATAAATAAAACAAGGCATCGTTACCGTGCGTAGTTGGCTAAAGCGCGCGATGACAACTTGACCATAAATCTTTCTATCGTAGCTGCGGGTTCGCAAATCCCAAGAAAGTCCTTGTTCAAATGTCCTACATCATAAACTCAGCGATTCGGCATGGAAGACAACCATTATTGTGCCTTTTTTAAAACCAAATAAGGACCCGACATTAGAATCGAATTACCATCCAATATCACTGCTGAATAATGCTCTAGGTAAAATTACAGAAAAAATTATGATAAAAAAAACTTAAACAAAATAATTAACAAAAAAGGACTAATCACAGATATCCAGTTTGATTTTAGGGGAGGCCACAATACCACGTTGTCGCTGTGCAAAGTCGTGCACGACGTAATCATAGGCTTCAATAAGAAACATAATACAAAAATGGTTCTTCTCGATATAGAGAAAGCTTTTGACATTGACTGGCATGGAGGTCTTCTGCATAAACTACGGCATTTACATAACCTACCTATATACTTTTTAACGCTTATCAAATCATATTTGACCAACAGAACGTTCTCTGTAAAAATCAATAACACCTGCTCCATGATCCACGATATACATACCGGAGTGCTGCAGGGGACGGTCCTCTCCTCCACGTTGTTCAATCTAAACTTGGCCGATCTCCCCATCCATTCCTTGACACACACTATTATGTACGCTGACGATACTACGATATACACTCAATCATTTTATGCCCAAGCCGCAACTACTAAGTTGCGGTATCATATTGACAAACTTGTGACGTACTACAATGACTGGAAGATAACTATTAACGAAACTAAGGTGGAGACCAGAATATTCACAAAAAAAGTTTACGAGTATTAAAACATTCACACGCCTAAAAATCAATGGCAAAGTCATTGAGGATAAAAGAAGTCGTAAAATATTTAGGCTTACACCTTGACCAAAGGTTCCCTTTTAAACAGCAAAGTCGATAAATAAAGCATACATGAATGTAAATAAACTATATCCGCTTGTGAACCGAAAGTCTCGACTAAACACGGACAACAAATTGTTACTTTACAAGACAATCTGAGACCTACAATGACGTATGGCTGCGCTGCTTGGAGCCGCATGTCTGACACTTAGTGCAGGCGGCTCCAGGTAACTCTAACCGCTACATAATTGACGAATTTCACAGAACACCCAAAATCCCTCTTATCCGAGATTTCATCACCCTTACTGCCCAAAATTCTTCCAATCCAACATCCTCTCCTCTAACCCGAAACATTAGAAATATCCGCCATCACCATCATTTCCCACATACGCATCGCCTCATACATGAAAATCTACCCCTTTACCTTATCCTGACTAATACATACGTAACACACACAACGACTGAAACGCATCATATACCTTCGTTCTTCTCACCCTCTAACCCACTACCCAACAGGGTAGCCGTGACGGCCTCTTCTACTATTCTTACACTAAAAAATAATTTCATTTTCTCAAACAGATTTTGTTTACTATATTTTTTCCTGTATTTATCAATATACATATTTTTTTATAATATTATTTAAATATTTCTTTTAGTTTTCTTAAGCTAATGCATATTATTTATAAATGTACTTTATTGTTCTCAGAAGAGGACGTACCTAATCAAGATACCAAAAGGATATGCGAGAGTGATATGGGCCAAACACCGTCCAGCCGCAGTCGACTCACCCGCCCGACCCGTATGCTGGAACTTTCGCCGTGGTGTATATGTATATTTATTTTCTATTTATATACGATATATCAAATATCCTAGTTAAAGTAGATCTTGTAGCTAATAGGCAATAAAGTTCATTAAATTGGAAATTGGAATTGGGTTCGCATTTCATCACCGACCGGCACTGGCAATGTCGGTAGAAATGGTTGTATGCCCATATTTTTTTAAATATAAAATCTCGTTTAGGCAGTTTCGGCTTTGGATTCGGAGGTTGTTATTATTATTATGCTATTCAGTCACTCATAACTTATTTAACGCTATATTTATAATTTTATTGTACTTATATATACCGGGTTTATGTAAAAATATTTAATAATATGTAGGTAATAAATGTAGTAAATATGCAAAAAATTTACAGGATGTCCCATTTAAAAAATTTGATTTTCATGACAAATCCAGCGAAACCGTAAGTTAGCCATGTTAGGTTTTACGTCATGTAATCAGAAACTTCTAACATAATCACACCAAATTTGAAAAAAATCCCTTCGCTCGCTCAAAAGGTATAAACATGGCCACTAATATACTATTGTCATTAGCTAGAAAAATGTGGATTCTGAGTTTATGCTGTTTTACCCTGGTGGTCAATTATCCGAGATCTAGTATTTTAAAGGAGTTTTTGTTATGTATGGTCCAACCAAGAAACCTCAATTATTTATTTAAGAGATCGAGTGGCCTTAACTTTTTGAAAATATGAACTGTACTTTTTGTCCTAAAGGGAAACTTACATGATCAGTAAAACTGTCAATAATCAAAATAATAGTATTATTGAACGTGTAAAGTTAATACTGATGGAGTAACGGTTATATTGATTTAGAATATTTTGTTACTCGAGCATCAGTATTGGCGAATGGAATAATCAAGTATTCGAATAGATAGTAATTTTTCAAATATTCGGCTAATTCGAATAATCGACTAGTCGATTAATTAACTAAATCAAATATTGGAATAAACACTGAAACAATTATTCGAATTTTGTCGACAATCTTCCATGCAGAGAGTCAATGATTATGCCTGTTTGTTCTAGGAAGAGCGTTAATAATATACATCTAGACAGCACCACTTATAAGCAATGCGTCAATGCTGGTCCAATCTGCTATGTTACACACATCGTAGTATCAACATTCGACAATCGACCTTAAATTTCCATGTTGGTAGTACTAAAGTACAGTTATATGTTATACAGATAAAACCAAGAAGGTGCGAACACGACTATTAATATTCTCAATTTGCGTTTGATCGTTGGCAGCGGAGGGAGATATCCATAGTCACTAAGCACTGTGCATTGTTTAATGTTATAGCTCATCATAAATGAGCCACCTACCGGTTAGAAGCGTAATTATACGAATTCATGCAGGGCAAATCTAGGTATCTTCATTTATATGTAGAAATATCTATTAGCCTTAGTGTTCGTAGTTTCATCTGTATGTATGTTATGTACATCCAGCTTATCATTCTTCTTTTTTTTTTTGAGAGCTTTCACGCTAGTGTTTTTTAATTAAATTGTCAGTGTAGAAGTTCGTAAACGTGCCGAATAAATGCAGTGTACGGAGTTGTATAGAAAATTATGAGAATGGGTCGAAAGTGCGTGTATTTTCTTTTCTGAAGGATGAAAGATTGTGTAAAAAAATGGATTACAGCTATTCCTAGAAAAGGATGACATCATTGAAATACGATAAAGTGTATGAACTTAATTTTACCAAAGACCAATTCATTACAGAAATCGCTGACTAAAATGAAGGAACAGGTTTGTTATTTTCTTGCGGTAAAGTAGGGTTTGTTATTTTCTTGCAAATAAGTAGTTGCAATGGTCTATTTACATTATATTTAATAAAATATTACAAGGCTATGAGGCAAAATTTTTGTCCATTCATAATAAGGTTTTGTCGCTCGTTTTGTTTTAAATTACTTCAATAAAAATGCATTCTTACTTGGGTTTAGTGATTACGAAATTTATAGCCTGGAACATATTGCAAATGGTACAAGTATAATACTTGCACCAGCACCACAAACATTTTACTTAAAAAACTATTGTGGCAGAACTAACGACGGTAAAACTAAAAAAATATAAATTGAATACATTTTAACAGATAAATAATTATTCAAAGCATTCCGGCACACTCAGGTTGAGCAGTTCAGTATTTTAATAGCAATTCAATATAAATAAAAATAAGTGCACATAGGTAGAGATATTATAAAAATTGAATTGTATTTGGTGATAATTACGATATAATAAAATACATTTTACTTTGTTGACTCCAAGAACAGTTTCAACTTTTTCGAACTCGAGACAATTTGCCAACTTTAAGTTTGCCAACTTTAAGTAATCTTGAAATACTCCATGTAGAGAATTTTCTCATATTTGGAGCTATGGCTACATACTTTATTTTTGAAGATATAGAAAAAATTAAGAAGCAAAGTTGTAGTATATAATATGAACCATAACAACACGCTTTCGAAAAAACAACTGAAAATTACTTTAAAAAATATTTGAATGAAATACATCAAGCTTGTTTAAGTGATAATTAAATTAAAATGGTTGATTGAAGAATAAATACTTTGTGAAAATCCATTTTAATTTAGAAAATTATAAATACTTTTTATTACTTGTATAATTTTCTATATTTGTTATTTTTACAACTAAATAAAATCATTATGAAATCCCAAAGCGTAAAACATCAAATAACACAGAAAATAAACAAGTCCCCAGAAACGACTAGCTTTTTACATACAGCCACAATAAAAGGTATTCAAGAAAAAATACATCACAATAAACTCATTTTAACTAAAGCAAATAAAGGAATACCACAGTTATTCTCCAGAAATCAGAATATATCAATAAAATTGGGAAATTCCTAGATGTACAAAATTTACAAAAAATCAACCAAAGATCTTACAAACAAATTTGCAAAAGAAAAGAAGTCCTTAATACAAAGTTTAGAATATTTATGCTACTCTGAATTTGAAAAAAGAAGACTTACACATATGAACTGTAAAGCCCCAAAATTGTATGGCTTAGTTAAATTACACAAAGACAATAAACCCATAAGGACAGTGGTTTCCTACACAAATGCACCGACACATAAATTATCTGAATTACTTAATAACGAGTTTAAATTTATTACAATATTTAAGCCCAAAAATACAATTAATAATTCCTTAGACTTAACAGTAAAATTAAACAGCCTAAATATTGACCCCAACTATAAAATTAGTATCGTTTGATATGTCGAATATGTTTCCTAATATACCCCCATTCGAATGTCTTCCTTTAATTTCAAATATACTAGAAAAATGCAAAATTATCACAAAATTAAAAAATGAAATATAACAATCTTGATATTCAGAAGTATTAAAATTTCCTACAAAAAAACATCACCGTCAAAAATATATTGAACAGTTTTAAGACATTCGAATAATTGATTATAATAGATTACGTTTAGACCCGGCGCGCGGTATGAATTAGAAAAATAAAAATGGTGTAAAAGTTAAATTTCATTTTCGCTCCCACTATATCTGTGGAAGAAACAACATCATATATAAAATCTAAATTAATGTCATTCAATTTAATGACTTTATTTGCCGCTAACAAAACATCACCGCGTCTTACGGCCTGAGTATGTAAAATATTTCTGTCATCCCTTAAAAAGAGTATAATCACTACCTATGAATTCAGAATTTATGAGCTCTATATCTCAATTACCATGTGTCGAATCGAAAACCGAGTAACACATTCTTAAGGCACTTTTTTGAGTAGAATCCGTTGCTGATAAGAAGAAAATAATGCATGCCTCAGTTTTCGAGATATAGAGATAACTTGTGTTTTTTAAATGGAAATTATTTCACTATTCGATCACAACTTAAACTAGCTTTCCAACGATATATCATATGTCATATTTATCTCTAGAGAAAGTGGTTAATTTTCGAAAAATTAAATATATTTGTTTGGACGTCATGGAAAACTATTAACAACAACAACACTTCTTATAATATAAAATAATTTTGCCAAAAATAGGAAAAACTAAACTACAATAAACATTCGAATTGTCTTCCATTGACATTTATGCATTTTTGACATCTTCTCCTTACAGCATTTGTTGCATTTCTAATCATGACAGGAATTATTGTCCGAATCGCAGCTAATGTTTTGTTTTCCAATTCTTCTATGTTATTAGAACGTTCTCTATATATAATATTGGTTATTGTCTGTCTGCCATAGTTTTAGAGAAAACTCCAAATCCCATCTAATTTGGTCCACCCTGTACATCATTAAAAATGTTATTTGTCTTGGTATTGAGCCCGCGTACATTTTGATAATAAACATTTAAATTAGGGATAGTCCGAGAAGTTTTGTATCTTGTGTATTCATATTTACGTATCTAGCATGCAAGTGACACGATAGTTGCTATTTAGAAAATTTCAGATTTGACTTGAATTCCGTAATTTCTTGTTCGTACACAAAACATCTATTAGAGTCCCATACCGCATGGTCGTTACTAATATTAGCTCTGTTTCTTTCATTGTATTTAATACAGTTTATACATTTTTAGACTGTGTTTTTACAGTCTTTAACCAAATGATTTTCAGAACACCGAGGGTAGTGCGTTTGATT
Source organism: Rhamnusium bicolor (assembly GCA_029963845.1). Lineage (NCBI taxonomy): Eukaryota > Metazoa > Arthropoda > Insecta > Coleoptera > Cerambycidae > Rhamnusium > Rhamnusium bicolor. The sequence goes on from JANEYF010001369.1 coordinate 2,334,671, forward strand.
ATTACAGCTCTTGGAAAAATGATGAAAAACACACTTAATTTCAATAGAATCATAAACATCACATAGATTATACCCCACAAACAACTTTCCATTGCCGGTCGACATTATCTTCTTGTAAGAATCTACGACTATCTGTAAAACAGCTTGATGTATGTTTTTATTCTTTTTTTATGGATGAAATTTGGAGCACATTACAATCAAACTTATCATTAACTATGGATTTATTTTGATATTTCACAAAATTCACAATATCCTCAGGACTAAATTTATTAATCATGCCAAGAAACTTAATTCTTGGATAAAAACGTCCTTAATGTCATATTTATCGTCTAATTTTTGATGTGCTAATTGCTTAAACTTAGAAAGACCCGCATTATCATGACATCCGATGAGAAAACCACCATTTCTGATATAATCCTGTACAGGGTGGGCAAATTTTTAAGGGGTAATTCGGTAACTGTAAAAGATACAAAAAAATGATATACACATTCTTCATATCTTTTTTTGAGAAAAATTCACTGGCGAAACCAAAAATTTGCTATCGTCTTTTGTTTTCCAGTTATAAACAAAAGTTCGATTTTTTCGACTTTTAGACATAATATCAATATCTTGGTTGTTTGTAAGGTTATGAAAGAACAACTTTTACCTTCTTACACTTCTTTCTGTATAATACAGTAGCGTCGAAAAAAAAGGTCGCAATTTTGAGTTATGGCATAAAGCTATATTTTTTTTAAATGGGAAACATAGTTGGCTATTGTTTAGTTAAAAAGTATTTTTTTCTTTTTAAACTATATATCATATGTGGATCGCTTTTGATGTGTAAGTATTTAATGGCGAAAATAATCTTTTAGTAGATTGCTTTTTTCGTTTTCTGTTATATTTATTCCAAGTAGGCGTGTGTCATCTATGACAGTGTTTATCCGTTTGTCACTAAATTTCTAATTAATAATTTTATTACCGTCATAATTACACTCCATTTAATCGTAAAAGTGAAGATCTTACGAAAATTACTGGCAATATCATATGTTAGAATGCTTTATTCAAAGTAACAACAATTGTGATATTGCATACGAAATATATTTCAATCTCTATTCAGAAAGAAGACAACCTAATAAAGTTATTTTTAAGACGTTGAAAGAAAATCTCATTAATTGTGAGTCTTTCAACAAACCAAGACCAAAAAATCAGATATTTATATCTAATTTTATAATACATTAAAATTACAAAATAAAAATTCAAATTAAAATAAATGTGCAAACTGATGTCCGTTATGTTCGGTACATAAATTACACCTCTTCACAACACTCTGAACTGCATTATAAATATGAAGATTTGAAATGGAATTCGCACAGTCTATAAAATTTTGTCGGTACTGATTTTCTTACATAATTTGTCTTTAATGTGGCACCAAAGGGAAAAAATTCAATGGCATTAAGTCAGGCAGTCGTGGTCACCAGTTCACTGGTCCGTTACTTTCTATCCAGTTATTTCCAAAATTGGTATCTAATAATTCTGAAACAGTCCTGATATCATGAGGTGGTGCACCATCTTGTTGGAAAAACTGATTTCTTACCTCAATTAAGGGTAGATTGTCCATAAATTACTCAATAGTTTTCTAGTTTAAGATTTCGTTAAGATTTTCTTGATATATGTGATATGTTAAAACACGATTGCCACGTAGAGCACATCAAACACCAAAACAAAAGCGTCCCTGAGATCGTACGTCAATGGTACGGTGAGGTTTCATATCAGACCAATAGTGCTCGTTATGCCTGTTGTAGGCTATATCTGTCAAACTACATTTCTAGAGAAGAATGACTTTTTTGACGATACCATATGTAAAACTCCAATCGTCGCATAGGATCGGTTGGTTGCAGGTGATGTTTCCTTATTGTACAAGGCTTGAATTTGTGTGTCTTCAAAACATCCAAAGCTCGACGTCTTGAAATCCCAGAATCAGCTACAGTTTGACGACTTGAAATTGAAGGATTTACAACCGCCATTCCAATTACAGTTATAAAAGTTTCTTTAACATCTTCAATGTTGTAATTTTTTGGTCTTGACTTGTTGAAGGAACCACAATTAATGAGATTTTCTTTTAACCTCATAAAAATAGCTTTATTAGGTTGTCTTCTTTCTGGGTAGCGATTGAAATATATTTCGGATGCAATATCACAGTTGTTATTACTTTGAATAAACACAGTTAAAAATATGATGTATAATTTCACACCAAATTGACACGACACGGCGTACATATATGGACATACCAATTAGGTGTATAATAGACACCAATGGTACGGTGTAAAATTTTACCATTATTTATGTGTAAAATACTTGCACCTATGAATTGTAAAATTATACTTTATTTTGTTGAAAATGAAAACGAAATTTTCCTAAAGGGTGATTACTAAAGCTGCAAATCGTTTCTCTATATCATGGTCGTAGAGTACAGATGTACTTACTGTCGCCGGCATTCACCTTGACCACGAAACTCTTTCTCCAGTCCAGTCTATTATTAGCTTTCGAGTTGTGTACACGTTAAATCACTTGGGCATATTGCATAATGTTTTTGTGTTTTTATTTTATTTGTTGTACTGTATTGTTGATATTAATTTAATAATAAAGCATGGCAGACGTACGCAGGGGTAGAAAACGGCCATTTGCTGACAAAGTGAATAAATTCATAGGTGTATTCCCGGGTTTATTCTATGATGGTCCTAAAATAATCTGTAAAGTGTGCGAGAAAGATTTGATGTGCTGGGATAAGCGTGATTGTGGACTTCACGTAAACAGTGCACACCAAAAAAATTTAAAAAATGGCGTGCCTTCGACAATACAGTTTATGTTTGATTACTATTAATGCTGATTGCCCGTGATGTTCCGCTGCACATACTCGATAAACAACCATTTCGAGAGTTCTAGAATAAATACAATACCCAGGTGAAGTTACCAAGTCGCACAACGTTATGTAACTATCTACCACTGTACACGTAGATATGGTAAATAAGATGAAATGTGAATTAAAAAATACACGGCTGTGGTTATCTGTTGATGAGACAACAGATTGTAAAAAAAATTATATTTTAAATGTTATAGTACGCGTACTGGACCGTCTTAAACCGACAGTTCCACTGTTACTAGCTAGCAAAAGAATAAGTCTTGTGTACTAGCAAAACAATTACCAGGGTGGTGCTGGAGACGTTAGACAAATTTTAACTGTCAAACAGTCAAGTGTTGATGTTTGTGACTGATGGCGCCGTGACAATGTGTTCGGTAGGCCGTTCTTTGCAAGAACAAGGTTGTATGTTTATACATGTTACATGTAAAGTGCATGCTTTACATCTTGTGGCAGAAACTATTCGAAAAGGTTTTCCAGAGGTGGATGCATTAATAGCAAGTACAAAAAGTAATTCTTAAATCTCCTAAACGTCGCCGTGCATTTCATAGCAAGTGTCCCGGTATCCCTGAACCACCACAGCCGATTCTTACACGTTGGGGATCATGGTTGCAGGCAGCTTTTTATTATGCTGAATATTTCCAACAAATAAAAGCTGTGATACTACAATTCAATCCAGATGAGGCTGCAGCTATTAAGGAAAGCCAGACAAAATTCGAAGTTATTTCCATTGAAACAGCTTTAAAAAATATTGCGAAGAACTATAAACCATTACATGAAAGCATTAAAAAATTAGAAAACAGTCCGTTGTCGTTAGCGGAGTCACTGCAAATAGTGGACGAAGTAAATATACTACTACACGCTATAGATGACGCAACAAATGAGCGCGTTAAAGAAAAGTTCCCAAGTGTGTTAAATAAAGACACCGGTTTTACCAAATTAAAACAAATATGTGATGGTGCAGCCCCATATCTGTTAAGTGTGTTCAAAGACTATTTTACCTATGCGTGTATTACATCAGTAGATGTCGAACGGTCGTTTTCAGAATATAAGAATATATTTTCACCAAAGCGAACATCACTCATGAAGACAACCATAGAAACATACCTGATGCTGCAAAATGGCTACACATATTCTCCAGTTTGTGATAAGCAAGCTAGTTCATCAAGCTAGTTAAGAGGGTAAGTTTTACATACATTGTTATAAGTTGTAACAGTTTATTGTTTCTCGTATTAGTTAATTTCGCGATTACACTTTAATTTTAAATAAATTACAAAAATGTGAAAATGTCATGTATTTCATTAAACGTAAATTTCAGATAATTCAATCAACTGTAAACTGTACACTATATGGAGTACATTGCCATTTGAACTAAAAATCTGCAGAATGACATAACTAGGTATATTTAAGTCATTCATTTTCCGTAATAGATTTCTATAATCCAATCGCTATTCTCATTTTTCTGTTTCTCTTTGTGTTCTACAGTTCACGATTTTGTGTATTGCAAGATCATCAACTGTTACTGATTACTGATTACCATTCTTCAGATATTTAAAGCAATCGCAGAAACATAGAATCTCACTACGCATGGCGTATACTTAATATACGAAAATGTAGTATTTAAAATCATTTCTAATACAAAAAATGGTAAGATTTACTCAATAAATGAGTGTACTTTTTACAATATTGGATAGTGCTTGATTTTACACCAAAATGTGTAAATTTTCATACCAATTTTACAATATTTTTAGTGGCAAATATGAACACCGTTTAATTTTAACTGTGAAGCATTCTAGCATATCATATTTCTCATAATTTTCGTAAAACCTCTTCACTTTGGATGTAATCATGACGGAAACAAAATTATTAATATGCAATTTACTGACAAACGGATAAACACTGTCAGAGATGGCACACGCCTACTTGGAATTAATTTAAAAAAAAAACGCATAAAGTAATTTACTAAAAGATTATTTTCGCTATTAAATACTTACACATCAAAAGCCACCTCACATATGATATATAGTTTGAAAGAGAAAAAAATTCCTTTTTAACTAAACCATAGCCAACTATGATGCCCATTTAAGAAATACAACTTTATGCCATAACTCAAAATTGCATCTTCTTTTTTTAAATTTTTTCGACGCCATTGTATTATACAGAAAAAAGTGCCTAAAGAATATAAAAGTTGTTTTTCATAACTTTACAAAAAACCAAGATATTGACATGTGTCTAAAAGTCTAAAAATCGAACTTTCGTTTAAAACTCGGAAACAAAGGATAGCAAATTTTTATTTTCGCCAGTGAATTTGTCTCTAAATAAGGGAGAGAGATCTTCCATTTTTTTGTATCTCTTACAGTTACAGAGTTACTTTATATAAACATCGAAATTTTCCCACCCTGTACATTAAATTTAAAATTAATTAAGCAGCTTCTCAGATTACATAGTCGTGTAAAATATCCTTTTATTTCCAAGATACATTAAAAAAGAGAAATAAAAGCATAGGTATTATAAGTTTTGTCAAATAAGTCAAAAAAACTCCATCGTGTGTACTTCCAAGCGGCGACATGCTGTATATGCCGGAACACATAATCGAGCAAGCCGTGATGATGCACTGTCTGCTTTCTAACCAATCGCCGGAAGAAGAGCGGCTATGCTCACAAGACTTAAAAGAAAGTCATCTGACATTCCAAATAATTTAAGTGCTTACGAAAAAACTTATCTAGACACAGCGTGGCCTACATCAGCTCTTCTTCCATTATTGCATATTTGTGAACGTTTACTTGTTCGCTGATTGCAGGAAATCGTACTGAAAATAAAATAAATAAGACTAATTAACTGGAAATCCCGTGTTCATAATTTTTGTCCAACAATAATGTACAGGATTATTCATTATATTTTAAACACTTACAGAACACTGTAAAGCTAGTGAAATTTTATTATGCCAAATGTTAATATAAATGATACTTTGAGGTATGACTGTCATTATTCAACTGAAAAATTGTTACAAAAACAATTCGATTAAAATTTAGGGAAAAAAGTTGCAAAAATGGAATGTCCACTTTGGTAATTATTTGATAATTTGTAAAATATTTGCAAAATATGTTGTTCATGATGTGAAACTTCCTTAAAGCCGCACATATCTGACTGTCTTGTTGATTCAAATGATTATAGTCTAGGATCCGAATTAAAAACGACCTTCACCTATCCGTTTAATGGATGAAAAATATTTTATATTAATTTTAATATGTTATAAAATATATCGCGAGTAGGTTGGCTAAAAAATTCCTGACAAGACTATGATTAATTAAAAATTCAAAAATAACTTTTTTTTAAACAATGCACTCATTTGTTCTAGGAACAAATTTTATTCCAATCGAAACTATGAAGCCTATAGAATATGGAAACGTTAGGTTGTCTGTTTTTTTCCTGGCGTAACTATTGGGTTGGCAGGTATAAACAGGTAATTCGATACTAGTAATTTACATTCATCTGTTTAATGAATAAATCTTATATCAAAATAAAGGTAATTAAATTGCGAACAAAATGATATAGGGTTGTCTGCGAAAAATCTGGTTTAAATTCCGGTTGGCGAGCTTTAAAAAGCGAAATATTGGTGAGAATGAAAATGTGCGTCAAAAAGAGGTCCGAGCAAACTATCCGGTGCGATAGAAGAGGACGCAGCATTGCAGCTGCGTGCAGCTCGTCCATCGGATGAAAGAGAGTGCGCATACTATTTGTTCGTGCAATTGAGATGGGTAGCGATAGACTAGTAAATACTCTGAGCATTATTTTGGAGCAACTGGCAGTAGACTTGAAATAAAATTATAAATATATAATAAATATAAATAAATAAATATATATATATATATATATATATATATATATATATATATATATATATATATATATATATACATATAATATTATTTGTGATATTAGAGTATACATATGTTCTTCTAAATAAAAATATGATAGTGATATATACTTATCTTGAAAATAAGTAAATTTTTGTGATGAAATGAAAATGTTTGATATATAATTTTTATGAAATGTTTCATTTATATAGTCGAATGAAAATATCCTCAGGAATGATGTTACAGAAAGGTGCAGAAGTCAGATAATTTTTTGGTTTATTTGTTTAACAAAAATTCTTTAAAGAAATGATAAAAAGCTAACGTGTTGAAAATTGAAAAAAACAAACCATGCATAGTAGGTTAGGTTCAAATATTAAAAAAAAATTTTTTAAATAATTTGGCCAAAACAAAATTAAAAAATGTTCAAATTCCACGATCTTCAGTGTCAATATTTCATTATAAATAAAATATAGAAGATATATTTACTATTATATTATAATTTAGAAGATTCATTTACTATGTACTTACTGTATTCTCCGTACAAAAGTTATTAAATTCTTCATTATATTTATTTCCTAAAGCAGTGATTTTTTTTATAACATGAGGTATGATAACCAACAAAATCGAGTGACGCGTTGGTTAGCTCAACTTCATTGGATTTAAAGTTCTTTTTTTTACGAAAAGCCAACTTCAATGAACAAATTTTAAAAGTTTCATTAAAATCAATTACAGAATCGTCTAAGTCACACAAAAAACACTTTTTAGCCATTTTTTATCATAATATATTGTCAATTAATAACAACGATGCATAGTAGCACGTTCTCTTGATTCGAATATTGAGGTTAACTGCTCCAATAATGCTCAGAGTATTTACTAGTCTATCGCTATCCTTCTCAATTGCACGAACAAATAGTATGCGCACTCTCTTTCAACCGATGGACAAGCCGCGTGCAGCTGCAATGCTGCGTCCACTTCTATCGCACCGGATAGTTTGCTCAGACCTCTTTTTGACGCATATTTTCATTCTCACCAATATTTCGCTTTTTAAAGCTCGCCAACCGGAATTTAAACCAGATTTTTCGTAGACAACCCTATATCATTCTGTTCGCAATTTAATAATTACCTTTATTTTGATATAAGATTTATTCATTAAACAGATGAATGTAAATTACTAGTGTCGAATTACCTGTTTATGCCTGTCAACCCAATAGTTATGCCAGGAAAAAAATAGACAACCTAACGTTTCCATATTCTATAGGCTTCATAGTTGCGATTGGAATAATATTTGTTCCTTAAACAAATGAGTGCAATGTTTAAAAAAAAGTTATTTTTGAATTTTTAATTAATCATAGTCTTTAGCCAACCCACTCGCGATATATTTTATAACATATTAAAATTAATATAAAATATTTTTCATCCATTAAACGGATTGGTGAAGGTCGTTTTTAATTCGGATCCTCTACTATTACTCCCCACACAAAGCAGACAGGGTTGAGGGCAGGAAAGGTGGCAAAATCTCATTGAAACTATTTAACGCGCGACTACCAGACTGCCATATGGACTTATTTGGTCTTCCTATAAAAGGAGATCTCTCATTTTTGATTTCCGCTGGAAATGGACAGACTTAAACGTGGTGAACCCATAACGACTTGTCTAGATCCAGAGATCTTGTATAACTAGATTCCAATACGCCTACATAAGTGTGTTGGAAATATGTCCACGACAAACTTTGTTGATTTTATCTTTTTCGACATTATGAAAACGTATATGCGCCATCTTTCTCTCTACCCTTTTGCAATAACACCAACATGACAAAACAAGAGTATTCAGATAATTTGAAAATTAACCTACTTTTTCCTTGCGTATTTCACAAAAACAAAGTATTATATACCTATTAGCTATTATTTACTTACCTATTATTATGTAGAATTTAAACTAACTGCGAACATGATCTCGTCGTTTTTCCACTAACATCCATGTAGCAATTCAATTTTATTATATTATTAAAATTATATAAACATATGCACCGTTTACATAAGGTAGGTATATGCATACAGATTCTCGCAAATAAGTAAATTTAAGTTGGAACAGCTTTGATCTAAAGAAATTCAACATGGAGAGGAAAACACTAACACACCTATAAATTGTTATAGTTAAAGTATAACAGCAGCTGTCTTGTATGACACGGACCTAACAAATATGACTGCATGCTCAAAAGCTAAACAAACTTGTTTCTTACCACAAGGTCCCGGGTCCATTCCCAGTAGGGGGGAAAATGTATTTTACAAAAATTGAAATCAATCTAGGTATACTCGTATTTTAGATGTTTGATGTGTCCAAATGTGTAGCCCTCCCCCGCATAAGATACCACTGGCGGTTTTGCTATAGGGTCATTTGGTCAATTACCTCCCACATACAAATAAAAAAATAGAGCTATTCATTTTCTGAAGTTTAAAAATATATAATATATATATTTTTAATATTCTTAAAAAATATATTAAAGTTTCTAGTTCATTCTATGCACAATACTATTCAAATATCTAGATTATTACATTATTCATTTATAGAACTTAAAAATCTTGGGTCAATCCACAACGTGTCCTCAAAGCTAGCTACGGACCGAATTTATAACGAATTATAGTGAAATATACTTATGTGCGAATCGTCAGAAAGCAAAAGAGACCGAAAACACTGGAGGGGACAATGTCCCTAACGACCCTGACACGGTAACGCACGAACTTTAGTACAGCAGTCGCTAGTCATCAGTCTTAATGTTAACTAGGTACGTGTTGGTCGATAAATTCTATCGCTTTGTTTTTAATGTTTTTATTTGTGAACATTTTATTAGTAAATCTCTACTTGTCGTGAAATTAAGTAAAATAGTGTTTTTGGTGTTTACTATTAAATATGAGTGTTGTACAAAATATATTAAAACTGAAAGACGGACATAAGTTGGGTTATGAAAACTGAGTGAAATTCAAAGGTGGTGGCCGTCCAAAACCTAATATGACGATAAAACAAACATCTCTTGGTAAGAAAAACTAAGTTAATAGGTATGTTTAATTAAAAATAGTTATCCTTCAGCAAATTTTATTCATTGTTACGCTCATCAACTAAATTTAATTTTACAAAAAGCATTAAGTCAGGATAAAAGCATAAAAAATTTTTTTGCTAATTTACACAGCTTTTCTTCATTCTTTGGAAAATCGCAAAAAAAAAACAGCCGTGTTAGATAATGTTGTTAAGGTGATATTACCTAAAGCTGCTCCAACACGATGGAATTTTAATACAAAGTGCATAGAGACTGTTTATACCTATCGAACAGAATTATTAGATTGTTTAGAAAAAAATCATTGATAATGAATCGGAAAACAACACTCTAAACCAAGCTATTGGTTTAAAAAACTACTTACAAAATGAACATTTTCTTTACTGGTTAAATTTTTTTCATTTAGTTATGCCTCATTGTGATATATTGTTCAATCAATTCCAAAATGTAATATCGATGTCATAACAGTAAATAAGTGTATTGGCGTTATTAATAGTAAAATTGAAGATATCAGAAATAAAATTTTGGATAACTATTTGGAGGAGACATCCATGCAGTCTGCCCAGAGATGTAAAACGGAAGAATCAAAAAGGAGAACTTCATTAGAAGTTTGTGATATAATTACATCTGATCAAAAACAGGTTTGACTTCAGTAATCATTTAGCAGTGTCTCAGTTATTTCACGCAGATCGATTTAAAGATTATAAAAAAAGCTTTCTTCAAGATATGTTTAAATTAGTTAAAACGGAGTATCAAGTCATAAATCATTTGAAACTTAAAACTGAATTAGAAGTATTATATAGCTGAGAAGATTTTTCCAATAGTGAAGGTGCAGTTGCTTTGTTACAGCTTTTTGTTAGCAATAATTTTTGCAATACTTTTTCTGAAAGTGTCAAACTGTTAAAAATCTTGTGTACTCTCCCTATGACTACCGTCGAAAGTGAACGTTGTTTTTCCACCTTAAAAAGAATAAAGACATTTTTAAGAAATACCATGGGTCAGGAAAGGTTATCTTCTTTAGCTATGCTTACCATAGAAAGGGCATTAATAAAGAAGATAAAAGACTTTAATGAAAAAAGTAATTGACCACTTTGCATTTCAAAAAGACCGGCTTGGAATTTAAATCACTTTAAAAGGTAGGTAATACAGTAAACTTTTCTAATTGACCTCCCTATCTCTTGACCCACGAACCGCCGTTGCAAGATACTTTAGGAACACAAGGGTTTGTAATATCTGTGATGTTTTAATTAGCTAACAATAAGATGACCCATTACTTTCGATTAACTGAAAACCAGCATTTACTTCTGATCATTTATAAACTAATATAAACAATAAGTAATATACTAAACTAGTAATTTTATTTGAATCTAAAACCCCAAGTAATATTTAATATTTTTATAAAATTGGTCGGTTTTTAATTTAAATTAGCGCTTTAGATTGTGATTGTTATTAATTTCACGATTGTTTTATAAATAAAATTACTGATTAAATATAAAATCTATAAGGATAGTAAAGCAAATGTGATATCAAATTATTCATAAAATAAAATAAAAAAAAATTAAATATGAAAGATTTATTGATTAGAGAACAAGATTATTTTAGTGTATTTTTTCCAGCAAATTGACTGGTACTAGGAATCTACACACTTTTATTAACATCTGGACTTTCCTCACAAGTATATACCATTGATGCTGATGATGTTGAAGGTAACTGTAAGGCCTCAAGTTGCTTGAAATAGATACCACTTGGTAAAGGAACAGCATTTTCACGTAATCTTTTTTGTTGGCCACATAGTAGAGTCATAGTCATAATCTAAACAATGTTTAGAACAGACTAATACATCTGATTTAAGTATATTTTCATTCAAGTTACAAGCTGTGAGTCAAGCACGATGATTTGCATCAGTTTTTGGAAATCTAAAATATAAAAAATATATTAAACAAAAATATTGCATAAACATCATTTTAAATAATGAACATGAATGTATTACATTTAATATCTTCTTTAATTAAGATCCGGCAAACCAAGAAACGTATATTTTTTTAAATATGCTTTAATCGGTATTATATACGTTTTCATAGTTATGAAGAGAAAATATAGAAAACTTTTTTCTGTGATAATAAGCAATGATAATAAAGAAATTTTTATCCCATTAATGTGAAGGTAACTTATTTATCTTGGCCAACAGTGAAATATATCTACAAGAAAAAATTTTAATTATTGTTTTAAATGACTATCAGTGGATATCGTCAACTTAATCCTTAATGGTCATAAGTCCAAAATTTTAAATTTTAAAGAAAACGATAACGGAAAATATCGTAACTTCTATGATTTGATTAATTCTAATGATGAAGAACATCGTAAATCCGTTATATTTTAGAATAGTAGTAATGTGTACCGCTTATCGCCACCTTATTTTATTTTGATAACGTTGTTTACTAAGCATATAGCTACTTATTATGTCAGATTAGTTTCATTTATTACGACAATTACATGAGCATGATCTCACTAATTATCTTCATATAAGTTATTACCTTATTTGTTGGAATCAATATTATTTATTTGACATGTAACATACACTGTATTTTTATCAACTTCCTTATATTACGTCAATACCCAATTCTTATTACTTTGTTTATTGCAACGAGCCTTATTTTATTAGGATATGTAACATGCTTTGTATTTTATCAATTTCCTTAATGTTGTTTACGCTGATTATTCAATTTATAAATATATGTAAAAAGCCATTTTGAGCAGAGTAGAAATTATACTGTTGAAGTGTACAGTTGTTCCTGAAGAAATAAAGTTATTTTCCGCAAGTTGCTGTTTTGCTTCCCTCTATTACTTAGTTATAAAATCTATCAAATTAAAATGCAATGCACGATGCTTATTTTTAAATATTAAAATTGAGTGATTGCACTTTTTTTTTCATAAGCAAAACAGCCAAAAAGTTGGATGGCGACATCATTATATTGCAACTGGTAGACATACGACTTTTTATAATTAATATAAATTCACATATATCATCTCATATTATACTGGCATTATTATAAAAATGAACTAATATTAACGTAGGGATTACTTATTTAATAATTTTGAATCGGTTATACTGAAAAATAAAATATTTTCAAGCTAAACTTACCGATGAAATGATAATTAAGCCTGGTAAAGGTCATTAATCCTACAGAGACGTACTGGGTATGCATCATATCATAATACTTGAATAAGTACAATAATAAAAACAAAAATATATTATATATTGTGATGTATGTTTTTGTACTATTTCGTTCGCTTTAAATTCATTTTTATGTATTTCCTTATATTTTGTAAGCTTAGTGCTGCACATTATTATTAAACTATTAAATGACGTTCACACATGTACATTGTATATCTAAGTGATAACTAATAATAAATAAATAAATAAATAAAATAAATGAAAATAAATTTTATTAATACTGGTACACTTTATAAAAATATGTACAAAACTCATCTTAAGCAGATTTATGAAGTAGCTTGTTTGTCGTTATCACAAACTGGAGCACTTCTATGATAACTGTGTAGCATCAGATATGTTTCTACAGTTGTCTCAGTAAGCGATGTTCGCTGTGGTGAAAAAATATGTTTTTATTTTGAAAAAGACCGTTCGACATCTACGGAAGTAATACAGGCATAAGTAAAACACTATGTGAACTCACTTAAAGCAGCTGTAGATGCACTATCACAAATTTGTCTTAATTTGGTAAAATCAGGATCTTTCCGTAATACACCCTCGAATTTTTCAATAGCGGGCTTATTTTTTGCGTCATTTATAGTCTGTAGCTATGTATTTACGTCGTCCACTATTTGCAGCAATTCCACTAACGACAACGAAGTATTTTGCAATTTTTCTATTGCATCGTGTAGTCCTCTATAATTATTATAAATAGTTTTTAAATCTGTTTCAAGGGAAACATCTTGAAAGCTTGTCTGGCTTTCCTTAATAGCTCCAGCCTCGTTAGGGTTGAACTGTAGTATCACAGCTTTTATTTGTTGAAAATATTCAGCATAACAAAAAGCTGCCTTCAACCACGTTCCTCAACGTGTAAAAATCGGCTCTGGTGGTTCCGGAATACCAGGACACAGTGTGTGAAATGCTCGAAGCCCTTTAGGAGATTTGAGAAATAATTTTTTTGTATTTGCTATTAATGCATCTACCTCTGGAAAACATTTTCGAATCGTTTCTGCTACAAAATGGAATGCATGCACTTTACAGTAACATGTAAAAACCTACAATCGTCTCTTCGAAGAAAACGGCCCACCAAACGCATTGTCGCAGCACCGTCGGTCACACTTGACTTGTTGACAGTTCAAATTTTTCGAGAGTCTCCAACACAACCACGTAATTGTTTCGCCAGTACACGCAGTTAGTCTTTTGCTAGCTAGTAAAAGTGGAAATGTTGGTTTAACAGGGTCGAGTACACGTACTATAACATTTAAAATAGAATTTTTTTTACAATCTGTCGTCTCGTCAACACATAACCACAGCCGTGTATTTTTTAATGCACATTTAATCATATTTACAATATCTTCACGAACACTTGGTACATATCTACGTAACGATGAACGACTTGGTAAATTCACCTGGGGATTGTATTTATTCCAGAACTCCCGAAATGCTGGTTTATCCAATATGCATTAACAGTAAATCAAACATAAACTGAGGTTCCAAAGAAGACACGCCATTTTTTTATTTTTATGCCGGTTATTATTGACATGAATTTTGAGGCCGTATTTATTCCAGCACATTAAGTCTTGATCACAAACTTTACAAATTATTTTACATCCATCATAGAATAAATCTGGTAATTCACCGATAAATTTATTCACTTTATCAGTGTACGGTCGTTTTCTACTTTTTACGCTCAACATTATTTATTATTTATTAGTACTCTATGCATCGACCAACAGATAACAACTGAAGTGTGTCGTGTCATCGTCATCGTAAACAAGCGCGTGATGGCATTGGTATTGCGCCCGACCATGAATCTACCATCGCTTGGCCAGGCTTAATAATAATGTACCGTTTTGTTTGGACTGAAATGCACCACAAACAATACACTTTCTAACCATTATTTTTAAAAGAATCAATAATCATACATAATATAATCAATAATTAATAATTACACAAAAGTCACAATATAATCAGTAATAACTAGCTTGGAATAAACAAAAATAATATGCAGAAAACAGATAAAACAAATTCAATGCACTATGTTAACCTCAATGTACAAGAAGAACACAGACGTTTGACGCTTTTGTATTATTAACGACATACGTCGCGTTCTTTGCGCAGGTCCATTGCACATCATATTTTTTGGTTGGTATAAAAGGTAGAGAGAATAATAGGGATATACGAATACAATAAAATGAAAGAAGATAGTACTAAATATGTATGTTGTAGATTTCGGCAACAGTAGTGCTGAACTTAAACTATTGACTATTGGTATCCAGCTGTACAAGATTTCTGTCTAGATCTAATGTATAACTTCAGTAAAAATGTTGTCGTTCGCCTTCGCCATCACAGTTTTAAATTATGTCTTGAACACTAATATTGTACCCGCTAGATAGTTTTTTTTATGACACTCGTGTATTTGATAGTTGGTACTCTTATCAGACTATATTGAATGTTCGATAATGATTAATTCATTTAAGAACAATTCATACTCGATATTATTTAGTTAATTGTATTCTAATAGAAACTTTACTATTCTCTTTTTCATATTTTTGTTGTTAATTTTTTTTCTCAAACTCTCTTCTCAAACAGTATTACAAATCCTAAATACTTGTTCCCTCTTTGGAAGTTTTTAACCTTCACACTTATCTTTGTGTAATAATAATATTAACAATAATAATCAGGAGGTTGTAACAATAAAAAAATTCTTGTTTTAAAATTGACTAAAAAATCTACACTGCTATTAAAAAAAAAATAAAAAAATGTACCAGTAAAACCAAAAGAAAATGTCAATGTCGTATAAATATGTGCTGTTATTAGTCGAACTCCCTGTATATATGTAGTTTACTAATTTACTCTGTAAAAATATGAACATCTTTTCTTTTATAAATATACCGCAGAGAAGAATGCAATGCGTCTGAATTTAATTCTTTTAATTTTACATTTACATTGTGTCAATAAATAAAAATAAGTATCTGTACCATAAATTTGTGTTGGGCAACATTTGATCGTGAACTTGATTGTGCAATAAGATTATTTAAATTTAGAAGTTACACTCATTCATTTTCTTGTATCTCCTTCAGTCTAAATGTTTATTTATGAACAGTTCAATGATTTTTTAGATTGTATTTTAAACTTTCCCTTATGTTATTAAATATGCTGTATTAAGGTTAAAGAATAAATAGCTGGACATTATGGGTTCTAAAATAAAGCAGAAGACAAATTAATTTGTCTAGATCTTTTCGTCATTTACAGTTTATATACAGGGTGATTTTTTTTGACCGGCCATTAGAAGTATCTTGAAAAAGAAAAAACATTGATGTGAAAATTTGGCTGTGAGCATCAACGGCTAGGATCTATTTAATGGAAATATTTTCAAAATGGTGACATTTGCGGGTATATTAATATTTTTCGAGATACATTTTTTCCCTAATTTTAAAAGCAAAGATACATAACATAAAAATTAATATCTCATTAACGGCTGACAGTAAGATGTTGAAATTTGTATGCAGGTAAGAGAGAGTACTGAGGTTACCTATCATATAAAAAAAAATCAAATTTTCTTACAACAAAGATTCTAGATGACGTCATCTGTCAAGTACACAAAAATGGCAAAAAGTATTTTTTTTTTAATAGCATGCTACCTATTTAAATACACCAGTCGATGGAGAAAAAAGTGCACTTTTAACCATGTATGGTCTCCATATACCCGAAATGTATAGTTTTTTAGATATTAACCTCGAATTTTAAATTATCCATGAAAATTGAAAAGCGTTAGCATCTAGTAACCTCTGACAATACATTGACATCAGCATTAGTGACAAAATTATCTCTAAAAAATATATAGATCCGAATTATTAAGAAAATGACAAATATTTACTCAATATTAATTTATTAAATTATTTTTTAAAAATAGTTTAAAAACATTTAGTTAAAATATTAAATTAGTTGTTCAAAATGTTGTCCGTTAACTTCCAAACACAAAAGAATTCTTTTGTTTACTGCCAGCGTAGTGACTCTATCCAAAAGCTCTTGTCTATGATTGATCGGAGATCAATAAACTTCACCTTTTATACGACTCCAGAGATAAAAATCCAACGGTGTCAGGTCGGGAGATCGTGCAGGCCAACACCATGGAATCGTCTTATTCATCTGTCTTCAAACATCTGAGTAAGCTCGTTACTGACTGGTCCACTACAATAAGCTAGAGCTCCATCGAAATGGTACCAGCATGAAAAATATTGGTTTAACGGTAAATTGTCTAAAAAATTACTGACTGCGGTTCTTAAAATTTCCAAATATTTTCGATCATCTAAATTTTCATCATAGATGTAGTAACAGATTATATTTTTGATTAGCAAACGAAACACATTAAAGTTGAAGGTGTATTGAAAATTTGACTGTCGTACAGCATGTGGATTTTGGTTGCTCCAATGATGCAAATTTCTTCGATTATAAATACCTTCCATCGAAAATTTTGCCTCGTCCGTTAAAATTAATTTTTCCTAAAATTGAGGATCTTCTTGCGCTCGAATCAATATTGTTTCGCAAAATTCTATCCTGCGAGCTGGGTCATGAGGTTAAAGCTCTTGGACAGTAGTGAATTTATAAATATAGAGTTTATGTTTCTTTAGTATCTTCTGTATGGAACTATAGGCCCAAATCGACAGCTGCTGAACGAATCGATGAATTTGGATAAGCATAGAAATATCCCAGAATATTAATTTCATTATCTTGATTTGAGGTGATAGGTCTGGATAAAACTTTCTCTGCATGTGAGCTGCCAAATCTGACGAAATTGCTTTGTATCTTCTAAGTTTTTGTCGGGTCATTGGTGGTAATTCAGGATACGTTTCATTAAATGTTCTGCATGTTCTACTAATTATTTTCTCGCACTGTCCATGAATGTTAAATAAATTCAAAATATTGGAATTTGAATAATTATTTGCCATTTTCTTAATAAGACAACAACGAATGCACTTTGAAATGCCAAAAACAAATTATGCATATTATCTGTCACAATTTTTGTTGAATATTTTGTTTTGTCAACAATTTTGTTATTAAGTCAAAGCATACCTATTAAAAGACTCATGCTTTCTACAGTTTTCATCGATAATATAAAAGAAACTCAAATATCTAAAAAAACTATATATCTTATATATAGGGATACCATACATGGTTAGATTCGCATTTTTTTCTTCGTCGACTGGTGTATTTAAATAGGTAGCATGCTATTTAAAAAGAAAATGCTTTTGACCATTTTTGTGTACTTGACAGATGATGTCATCTAGAACCTTTGTTGTAGGAAAATTTGATTTTTTTTTACACGATAGTTTACCTGAATACCTTGTCTTACATGCATACAAATTTCAATGTCTTACTGTTAACCGTTAATGAGATATAAATTTTTATGTTTCCTGCTAAAACTAGGAAAAAAATTATATCTCGAAAAAGATTAATTTTAGGCATAGGGAACCTTTAATAAAAGTTCCACAGAATCTTACGTAGAATCCCAAAAACAATTGCCAAGCCTTCGAAAATACTTTATTTTCTTTCTCAAGACTACAAAAAAGGAAAGAAATGGGTTTATTATTGCTTGTAACAAGGTCAACTAATTTTACTAACAAATTTTAAAAAAACATTTTTTCTTTACCTTAAGCGAGTAAGTTAAGATTGCTATTAAAAACTAACATCACGTTACAAATTAAAAGATTATCACTATACAGTGTTGACATCTACTTTATATTATTTAAAAACATCTCGATTAGTAGGAAGTTTCCCAATTAATCTTAATAAAATGGATTAATCTTCATGGTGGATGTACTCCATTAACTTAATACATGTCAACTGTCAATTGGTAGCTGGTCAGAAGTGCAAATAATTCTGTCAACACTATTTTATACCAACTCACTAACAACCCAACCAAAAATGTAACTAAAAACCTGCGAAATTTTAAAATTTATCAAAAAAAAATTTTTTTTTAATTTGAACAATCGGTGGCCATTATCTATCTCCTTACATGGCTAACTTTTTTATTTGCAGAGTTACAGAGTCGGTTAAATTAGCAAAATTGGACAAAATTGTGAGAGCAATTGATGGCCGTATTGAGAATTGTAGTATGTTTCAGGTTGCTGAATTATACTGAAAAAAACTATAAATGGTCGATTTTTTTTAATGTTAAATAACATCGAAACCGTTAATCTTAGGAAATCCGTGAAAATTTTTATCAATAGATATTTTTACATAGAATTCAATAAACTAATTGCCAATTCCACGGCTGACACGATTTCCGAGATATAACATAAACTTGAATTTTTTTAAATGGAAACCATAGTCGGCTATGGACTTATAAGAAAGCTTATTTTTTCTGATTTCAAAGATATACATTTGCATGTCCATTTAAATTTCAAAAACCAAATACTATTAATGCCAGAAAGGATACTGAAAACTTAAGCATAATTTATACTTACTACATTTCAACCATAATGTCCACATTGATGAAAACACCCTGTATAGTGTAAAATAATGATAATTAATGTCTCTAAATATAAGACATCTAGTTGTTGGCATCTACTGTCTGTTCTTTTGTTTACTCTAATAAGTTTTTATATTCAAATTCTTTTTAAGTTGTTTTCTTGCATCATAAAAATACAGAATGTCTGTTATAATTCTAAGAATTTAAATTAATATGGATCAGTTGACATCCATTCACAATGTTGTTATTTTTATACAGTTGTGGTAGTGTATTATTAGCAGTTAATTATTAGTGTTATTTTCTACAATTCGTCAAGATTTTGTAGATTTTCAATGAATGTAACTTTAACTTTAACCTCACTTTCGTAAGTACTTTTCACTTTTTACGTAACTTATTTTAGAAACAATAAAGGTTTCAAAAGCTAAGAGTTTTTCTTTTATTATCTGGTCACATGACTGCAATCCCCATTTAAAAATTAAATATATATATATATATATATATATATATATATATATATATATATATATATATATATATATATATATATATATATATATATATATATATATATATATATATATATATATATATATATATATATATATACAGTTAGTCAAAGTCAAACTCGGACAAAGTCAAAGAAATAATATTCTTGTAGAAAATATCAAAATCAACTAATATGAAAATACGACAAATAGGCTTGATTAACTAAATACACTGTATATTACATAATGCACATAAAAATTTACCCAATAAGATATTATGTTTATAAGAATATTAACAGTTATAAATAACAAGCATAACATAGAGTCAAAGTAAAACTCGGACAAAATGTACTAATCATAATTTACACTGCGCTCCGTCGCTTTTGCAAGTTCTGACAAGTACTGCGGTTGGGTAGAGGAGGACGACGAAATTTCTCAACACGGGATATGACTGTTGGGTGACTTCTACAGTATAGTAGCAAACATGGGACGTCAAAGAGGCCAGACATCTGTAGATTTGCGAAAATTAATTATTGAACACCATAAAAATGGGCGGACAATACGCGATATTACTGAAATGGTTAACAGAAGCCACTCAACCGTATATGATATTATAAAAAAGGTACAAAACTCAAAATTTAATATCGAATAAAAAAGAACCAATTCGCGAAAAATATATACAGAAGCTGAGGAGCGCTGGTTTGTCCGAAAGGTAACAATAGATACTACATTAAGTGCACCTAAATTGGCAGCTGATGCTAGCAAGTACCTGCAGAAGAGTGTTAACCCTGAAACCATTCGAATAATTCTTCGCAAACACCACCTACATGGTAGGACTGCAAGGAATAAACCTCTAGTTAATAAAAAAAATAGACTTAAAAGACTGAACTTTGCTAAAGAGCACAGGCACCACGACTTTTCATTTTGGCAATCAGTTATTTTCACCGATGAGACCAAAATAAATTTATTTGCATCCGATGGCAAAGTTACAGTATGGCGAAAACCGAGGGAAGAATTAAGAGAGCGGAATCTCCGTCCAACTGTGAAACATGGTGGGGGTTCTCTACTAATTTGGGGATGCATGTCGGCTGCAGGACCTGGAAAATTATATTTTATCGAAGAATTATGGACCATAAATTATATTTGAAGATATTGAAAACAACATTAAAACAAAGTGCCCAGCAATTTCATTTGGAAAGGTGCTTTTTCCGCGAACTGGTTCTTTTTTTATTCGATATTAAATTTTGGGTTTTGTACCTTTTTTATAATATCATATACGGTTGAGTGGCTTCTGTTAACCATTTTAGCAATATCGCGTATTGTCCGCCCATTTTTATGGTGTTCAATAATTAATTTTCGCAAATCTACAGATGTCTGGCCTCTTTGACGTCCCATGTTTGCTACTATATTGTAGAAGTCACCCAAGAGTCATATCCCGTGTTGAGAAATTTCGTCATCCCCCTCTACCCAACCGCCATACTTGTCAGAACTTGCAAAAGCGACGGAGCGCAGTGTAAATTATAATTAGTACATTTTGTCCGAGTTTTACTTTGACCCTATGTTATGCTTGTTATTTATAACTGTTAATATTCTTATAAACATAATATCTTATTGGGTAAATTTTTATGTGCATTATGTAATATATGTATTTAGTTAATCAAGCCTATTTGTCGTATTTTCTTATTAGTTGATTTTGATATTTTCTACAAGAATATTATTTCTTTGACTTTGTCCGAGTTTGACTTTGACTAACTGTATATATATATATATATATATATATATATATATATATATATATATATATATATATATATATATATATATATATATATATATATATATATATATATATATTACGATGACCAAACCACACCCTGTATAATATACAGAGTACATAAGAATAAAATTATGTTTAAATAATAAAAAGAAAGTAATAAGGATATTTTGCCAATACTAAAGCAAAGAAAGACTCTATAATTTAAATTAAAATGATAATTTTGAGTGGTATGAGAGCCCAATTTCAGTGAGAGACACTTACGTTAACTGTATTCATATTAAATAGGTAAAACTTGTAATAGATGTTGTTAAACGCTAGATATAAACACCTACCATGTGGTAAATGGATTGTTTATGTTATTATGTTATGTGAAAAAGCATTGTTCTATTTAGAATAAGCATCAGAAGGACTATTTGTGTATAGCATGGCAACCAGAGCCAGAACATTATTGATTTTAGGTACCAAAACCTTTGGATAACCTGGAAAAAAAATAAAATTTTATTGTTATTAATTAAAATTATGAACTTTGTTAAAGACAAATATAATAAAGTTAGTCATAGAATAGCTACAAGTATGATAGCAATCATGAACACTGGAAAAAAAGTGCTATAAACTACTTTCATAATTTGGGTAATGTAAACTCTACGATATCTGAGTTTTCAATCATTTCTACGAAGTAAGTGCATCGTCTAACTTTAAAACTTTACAAAAGTGAAAGAGACTCACCTTGTGAGCTAGTACAACGATATAGCATCAAAATGTAAAGACATTTAAAAGGTGTATGTGTAAATTATGTCCAAGGAGGTACATAACTTTGACAAATATGAAGTTTTTTCTAAAATAAAAACCATTTGTTGAACTTTTTATAGCTATGTCAGAAGAATAGCATCTATTTATTGTTTCCAGTCAGTTAGTTTTAAGTAATTTGTTGTATTTGAAAAGTTTCCAGCCAATGAGGTTTAACGAAGTCCTAAAACGAAAGGCAAATTAAAATAATGTTTTAAATGTATTTAGACATGCAAATATGGTGTTGATTTGTTCATTAGTTCTTAAAGTAATATCTGGTATGTGGTTTAGATGGTTGTAATTAGTTATATAAGAGAAATTGTTAAAAATTGTTGCAATTGTAATTTTTCTAAATATTCACAAAAGGCCATAGTATGGCATATCAAAATAAAGCTAAACATCTCTATATCTTTATTCAAAAATAAAATTAGAGCCAAATGGTATAATAAAGAAATAAAAAGAAAAATTAAATTTTCATATTTAAAATTTCAAAAATCAAGTGTCATGATTTTTGGAGAAACGTCAGATTAGGCCAATAAAAACCCCATATTTAAGATTTAGTATGGATAGAAAGCTGAAAGGAAGAGCATTGAAATTTTATAAGAAGTTTCCTAACCTAAAAATTTTAAATTTATATTTTCAAATGAAGTCCATACTCAAGCTCGCAAATTATTAAAACAGGGTTTCTAAACCTAAAACAACAAAAAATTTAATTTTATGAATATCATAAAATAATTCCTAGTGGAATAGAAGAGTAATTTCTAGTTGCAACAACCAAGAAGTATTGTATAGAATAGTAAATGTGATTTGAGGAAATTAGTAAAGGTAAATACGTACCTTAAATAAAAGTTTGCTGATTGTTAAATAAATATAGTGTTGTGCTACGAAAATATAAATCCAGTGTGCCGTGCAGCCATTGTTACTGAAGTTTGATGAATCTGAAATTTGCCACGGAAGAAGGATCGAGGCACTGAGCAACAATATAAGCAGAAGCGTAATTCAACAGAGATTGCGATAACGTGAAGTACAAGAAATCGCCGTAAGTAAAACCACAATAAATCCTAGGTACTCGACGACTTAATAGCAGCTATAATTAACAGATCTGATCATAAATAAAGGCCATTTCATTTTAATTTTAAGATATTTACGTTTTCTAAACCATATCGGAAATTTTGAAAATAAATTCCTTTGTTTGTAATCTGTCAAGGTGTGTTTTATTTGAAATTGGGCTGTACCATTATATTTTCAGATTAATCGCCAGGAACCTGCCCGAACCCTGAGAGGAGAGGTAAAAATAATAAAGAGTCTCAAAATAATAAAATAAATATAACAAACAACATTTTTATTAAAATAAAATAATACATAATATATAAAATTGTGTCCCAACGTGGGCATAAAAATAAAAAAAAAAATAAACACATTAATATAATATATATATATATATATATATATATATATATATATATATACGAATTTTTTTTTAAAGATCACCATCTTTTGCAATTTAGATTATTTGAAACTTTGACCTAGCAATCTTGTGTCATCTGAATAATTTGATGTACCTGCACCTACGCATGAAATATTTTTATAGAGTTAACTACAAAACAAGAGACCAGAAGTTGTTACTTGGCGTCTAACAATTGTATACATAAATAATTTGTTATGGTTAAATTCACAGTCCGTTATAAATAATAACTGAAAAAAATTAAACCAAAGATATTAAATCTTATTTTTTTTTTAAATAATAATCCTTAAAAACTAATTATATTGAGCAAAAGATTGTTAAGCATTTAGGATAACTCAAATGTACGTAAATAGTGCAGTCTGCCTATTTTTGGCCCCATGTAAATTTTTCACTTCGGAGATACAGTCAACGAAAATATGTAAAAAAATCGGAAATTTTCCGTAGAATTCAATAAACCAAAATACAACTGGCACCTCGGGGGCCCATAGTAAATTGGGCCCAAAGTTGGCCAAAAACGGTTTTTTCCATTTTACTCTGTCATGGTGGCATAAAATGAAAAAAAGTTTTATACAAAAGTTATAGAACTATTAAATACGGATCGATTTGTGGAAATCCGATGTCAAAAAAATTCAAAAATAAATTATTTATTTGAAAAAAAACCGTAAAAAAATCGCGTTTTCTTGAAACGCTCATATCTTCGTGAAAACAAATCATTTTTTCACGAAACTCGGTAAAAGTGTAGCTCCCTACTAACTAAAAAAGACCGTTTTCAAAAAATTTAAAAATATTATAAACCTTTTGCAAAAATTGATTTCTTCGAAAAAATCACGTTTTCTTAAAATCTCGATAGCTCATAAACGCTTTCATATTTCTAGTCAATTTTGAGCTTAAAATTTGCTTGAAATGTTGTACTAACAAGGTTATTTATTGCGCGCTTTTTAAATTGATCGGTAATATGCGAAAAATCGGTTGAAAAATCGGTCTTTTAATTTGGCAACCCTCCCACCTACGGAGGCAGCAGCGGCTCAACATGCCTACCGCTCCTATTTGCAGTTGCAAACGTGGCTCGGAACTTCGATAGAGCCAGAACAATGGGGTTGGACTTCTGACGGCACTAATCTGCTTCCCACGTACAGCTCGGATCAGCTGGTTCCAGACGAAATCGTTAAAACGATAGCCTGCAGATACGGAAGCGGATGTAAAACGAAGATCTGTAGCTGCAGGAGGCATGGTTTGAAGTGTTCAAGCATGTGCTTGACATGCGATCAAGAAAATTACACTAATATAATAACTACGATGGAGGCAGATGCTCTTGATGACGACTTGGACGAAGTTATATTTAATGAGTCTTGCGTGATGATGGATGAATCACAGACCAATGTCCATGATGATGATGAGATCGAAAGCGAAGCAGACTCTTCCGTACTCGCTGCATACAGCGAAGAACGTACCAGCGACAACGAGGAGGGGGGGGAGGAGTCTCCGATAAAAAAACTACCGATCAATTAAGTACTGTACACGTTTATATTCACTGTCAATATTTTGAACTTTCATATAAAATAAATATTTTATTTTTATACTAAAAATGTTGCTTAACAATTATTATTTACCTGTCAACTCATATGTCTTTAAGAATCAACATTACGTTCAAGAGACATAATCGTATGAACGCTCTGTGTGCAGTTGAAACTACGATACGGTACGTATGATAAGCGCATACAGTTTTACAGATGTATCCACGTTAACACCGTCCCGCACCCCCACGACACCACTCGAGCGAACGAACGTATGAGCCGGGGTGTGCTCCGCTTGCCATTAAATTTCCAAAGAATAGAGAGCGAATATGTCATTGTAGTATTTTTTTATGTTAAATACAAGTATTGAACTACAAACTCTGTAAATTTCAGCCCTTAATATTAAAAGATAGCGTCACTAGATTTAAAAAAAAAAAAAATTAATTATCTCGGCT
Organism: Rhamnusium bicolor; assembly: GCA_029963845.1. Lineage (NCBI taxonomy): Eukaryota > Metazoa > Arthropoda > Insecta > Coleoptera > Cerambycidae > Rhamnusium > Rhamnusium bicolor. Next base: position 2,360,641 of record JANEYF010001369.1, read on the forward strand.
CCAAAGGGTCGTAGATAATTTTTTTTTTGTAAATTTATAAAAAAATACCAGCTATTCAATGCTGCTAACAAAAAAGATAAAAAAAATTTTTTTTCTTAAAAAAAAATCGATTTTTTTTTGTTGTTAAAAAAAAAAACGATTTTTCAACCGATTTTTCGCATATTACCGATCAATTTAAGAAGCGCGCAATAAATAACCATGTTAGTACAACATTTCAAGCAAATTTTAAGCTCAAAATTGACTAGAAATATGAAAGCGTGTATGAGCTATCGAGATTTTAAAAAAACGTGATTTTTTCGAAAAAAATCAATTTTTGCAAAATGTTTATAATATTTTTAAATTTTTTGAAAACGATCATTTTTAGTTAGTAGGGAGCTAAACTTTTACCAAGTTTCGTGAAAAAAATTATTTGTTTTCACGAAGATATGAGCGTTTCAAAAAAACGCGACTTTTAACGGTTTTTTTTCAAATAAATAATTTATTTTTGAATTTTTTTGACATCGGATTTCCACAGATTGATCCATATTTAATAGTTCTACAACTTTTGTGGCACCATTTTATGGCACCATGACAGAGAAAAATGGAAAAAATCGTTTTTGGCCAACTTTGGGCCCAATTTACTATGGGCCCCCGAGGTGCCAGTTGTTTGTATTTTAGTTTATTGAATTCTACGGAAAATTTCCGATTTTTTTGCATATTTTTGTTTACTGTATCTTCACTTAAGGGTCCAAATCCGTAGGCAGACCGCGCTAAAATAGGTGTTTTAGTAATAGGGATGCAAATTTGATATATTTTCGTATTTGTAAGTTCATTAAAGTCTTTGAGCGCAGTAATATCAATTTCGAAAAGGCTGGTCGTAATCCTATTTTTCCAAAATGAACGCACCCAAAATACTATGCAAAAACTTTCATCTATGACTATCAGAAGTTACTAGATATTTTTTTTGCAACATATCATTTTAAGATATAATTAGGGCCTAAAGGCGGATTTCCACCAAACAAACACATTTGCAATTGAGATTTGTTTGCAAAAACCGGAACAGAAACAAGTTTCAAGTTTTGGAAACAAAACCGAAACTCTAATTCCACCAAACGGTCTGAAAATAAGTTTTAGTTGTGTTTTTGTTTTCAAACATTTCCACTACACTGACAGTACAAAAATGTGTCCCCTATGTAGAAAAGACACAAAAACCAACTGTTTCTGCGTACTGTTTCCACCGAGCGAACTCTGTTTACAAAAACAAAAACAAAACACAGAAACCCTTTGATCTTTCCGCCAGCGACGAGACCTTCAGTTGTAGACGAAAAGAGTCGCTTGCGACTCGTCCCCCGTGAGAGGTCAACCAATCACGGGGTCGAGAAAGCCAAGCGGGAGTGTACAGAAAATCGAAGGCAAGATACAGTCGGCCAGACAACACGCTTCTCGGATCCAGAGTGTGGTGGAATATAAGACGACTGGTAGAGTTTTTACTCCAGGATCCGGCGCATAGCTGCCGGATTAAGACGTCAACATCATACTCTAAATCTGACAGTGATGCTTACCATCAAGTAGCACTGTCTAGATAGGATCCGAGCGCTCATGGCGATAAAGAAAACATTGAAGAGGCGGGTGAGGAGTATGGAACAAAACAATTTGTTCCGTACGAATCCTTCTCGCCTCTTTCAAGAGCCACAGCGTGTTGTCGAGAATCCGCCGACTGTAGAAGATGTCGAAACCGTTTGGAAGGGAATCTACGAAACGACGCGTTCATTCAATAGCGACACTCCATCAATTGCACACTTTGAGGCTCTGTGTCACAGACATCTTGAAGAGCCAGAAGAAGTATGCCCGGCAATCAGTACGGAGGAAGTCCAACAAGCACTTGTTGGTACCAAGAACTTCGCTGCCCCGGGCCCAGACGGCATTAACAACTGGTGGTGGAAGAAATTTCCTTCCACTCACCGCCGTCTGGCGCGAGTTTTCAACTCATGGTTGAACGAGGGGCAGCAGATTCCGGACTGGTTCGTCGAGGGACGTACTGTGCTTATCCCCAAAAAGGGGGGATCTTTCCGACCCGAGGAATTATAGGCCGATCACTTGCCTTAACTCCTGCTACAAGATATTTACACGTATCTTGTATGCTAGGACGTTGAGGTCTGTTGATCCGGTCTTCCAGCAGATATACGAACAGCGTGGTGCCAAGAAGGGCATGGCAGGTTGCAAGGACAGCCTGCTGATAGACCGCTGTATTACACAGGATTCTGTGCAATACAAGCGGAATCTATCGATGGCCTGGATTGATTACCGCAAGGCATTTGATACAACATCGCATGAGCTATTGTTGTACTTGCTCGAATGTCTTGCGGTACCATCACCACTAGTGAGATGCATAGAACAGCTGCTGCCGCTCTGGAAGACCCGCTTCACCATAACATCAGGTGCACAGCGGGTCACGACAGAGCAGGTGGCATTTAGGAGAGGAGTTTTCCAGGGTGACTCCCTGAGTCCTCTCCTCTTCTGCATCTCACTGCTGCCGTTGTCTGTTGGGCTCCGCCAAACCCGCGGATATCAATGTGGGCCACCCAGCGACCGGAGGCATAAGGTCACCCATCTATTTTTTTTTGTTCTACTTGATGAGCGTACTGTTTTGTTTTCTTCTGTTCGTTCAAGACCTCTTCTTTTCTCCTGGGGTTATTTATTTATGGTCGTGCTCATAGAACCTTTTTTCTTGTTCTCTACTACTAGTAGATGCACTCAGGGTGCTTTGGGTATTTTCAGGTAGGATTTTAGAACTATTTATTTTATTTTGTATTGGGTTTTGTTTAAGGTCGTCTAATGTAAATTGCTCGCCATTAATAATTAGAATGTTCTTTTTGATTTTTGCATCGGGATATTCTTCTTTGGCTATTTTAAGTTGCCTTATTAGATATTTTTTATCTTGATAATCTTGGGCTATATAATCTTGGGCTATGTAGATTCCAGTATTTTTTAGTTCACTAGCTTTATTTAAAATATTTGTTTTTAATCTATAATTTATAAATTCTACAACAGTAGGGCGTGGTCTTTCTTGAGATTTTTTTCCGATTTTGTAGATGTCTCGAATATCATTTTCTTTGCAGTCTACCTTCAAGTTATGGTTGAATATATTCAGGGTTGGTATTAAAAGGTCATTTTCATTATCCTGTATTCCATTAGAATTATATTAAATTTTTTCTGTTTTCTCTCAATCGCCAATAAACTAGTTTTAATCTTTTTATTTTCTTCTTTAAGTTCCTCGTTTTCTGCTTTTAGGTTATTCAATTTTAAAAATATATCTTGTTTAAAAGTTTTTATTTCTTGTTTAATTTGATTTTATATTTCAACATTTTGTTTAGCAGTCTCCTTTATTAATTTGTATAGATCTTTTATCGTTACTTCATCTTGCGCTTCCTCATGTTTACCCATTTCCTACGTGAGTATTTAATTTGCAATTTCTTATTCGGTCAGCTATAGCAATCCTCCTTAAGATCGGAAGACTTTCGGACAAATTATCAACCATATTATAAGATTGGCTGAATAGTTTTCGTACACAGTTAAAGATAATTATGTTAGAGACATTCGCCGTTGTGGTATTGCTATCACCAACTTACGGTTCGAAACAGCATTTTCTTAAAGGGATGATATAAGTTAACAATTTTAATAAAGATTTGCAAAAAAATTTGGAGCTACAGAATTCCTGGGATGACATCCGATGGACTTTGTTGCTTTACATAATGGCCGTGTCCGTATTCTCAGTGGAAGAAAATAATTAGATATGAGAACAGGCAGAAATGGGAGTGGGAACAGCTTATAAAGTGCTTTCATTTCGAAAGTAGCCACTCCCAAATATCTCACCATCTAAAGCAAATATCATTTTGAGTAAAAACTTGTCAATTAAGTTCCACCATCTCTCCCTACAGCTACTCTAAATCGGTCGATTTATTCATTGAGAGGAAGGTTGAATCTGTTGTTTCTAAAATATTATGTTCCACTCTCTCTCCACCAGCTACCACAAGAAAATTCAGCAGGGAATTGTTTCTCGAAATATATCAACTTTTGTGTAATAATTGGAATTTCCAAAACGCTTCTTATGAATGGAAATCAAGTAGAAATAAAAAAAAATCATGTTGAGATGAGAGGCTTTATTACTATTATTTTGACTAACTATTCTGGATGAAATTGGAAAAAGAAGGAGCACCTAGCTGAGATCAATTTTTGTTTGGATATATTTGCCTATATTTTCTGCGTAGAGATTTTTCATTTTTGTTATTTGTGAGATATGCTATGAAAATATACATTCTTGCTTCAATTGTGTAATACATTTTGAAACTATTTTTCAAAATTAATGGATGCACTTCTCAAATAAATTACAATTTGACATATTATTTAGAGCAATTGTTTCGTGGACCGTTTCGAATGAAAAAAGATTATTAATTATGCAACATATTCAAAACTATGAACAGTGTGGAAATGATGGAATAAATTGTGTATCTCTATAACAGAATTTGTTTAGAAAAATTCTCAGATAGGTCGATTTTTGTTTTTAAAACGCCAATATTTGCTCTAAAAATTTCATAACCTCTTTTAACTCCAATATAAATCAATCCCTGCGAAAATGCTAAATCACAAGGGGTATTTATCACTACCGCTTCAAACTATCGCAATTAACTATTGCTGATAATCAAAATTCTTTTATTTCTTGTTTTTTTTATTACGCATGTAATTTTTTTATATCCATGTAAAAAGCAAAAATTTAATTTAGGTTTTAACAGTGCTTATAGTGACCTGCTCATAAACTAGTGATTTATGCCAGATTTATTATGTAACAAATGCACTTAAAAAAGATTTGCCTCAAAGAAAGTAAAAATTCTTCAAGAAGTTATATCAAAGCAATATTCATTTACTGTTTGAGATTCACCGTTCACTATTCAGTGTCACTGTTCAACAATCATCCAACAAAGTAGTTGTAAATAAGCTGCTTATGTATATACCTATACACAACTGGTCTGCTGACAATTGAATCGAATAAAATTATTTATGATTTTAACTTCTTGAAGAAAGTTGTAATCTTACACCGGCCCGACTATAATAAAACTAACGCACTGGATAAAAACGAGGGAGGCATGCCGAGCAGACATGTGCATTGTCGCGAAAAAACTGAATTTTTAGGTTTTATTATCTGGGCACCATAAATCCTATAGATTTTAAAGTGATTGTGTTATCTGCTGAAAGGATTTAAAATGGATTTTAAGATAAGCCTACAAGTTTCAAGTAATGATAAGTCTAACGAGGCTTAAAATAGTTTTACAAGAAGATTATTAAATATGATTTGAACGAAACAACTACTTAGCGGGCAAATACCCCGACCTGCATTGGATTACACCTTCAAATCATGATAGATCGATAGCCAATATCATTTGTCAATTCCTAACCAGACATAGACCGGTTTCAAACTTATTTGTTCTCCTCAGTATGCCATAGGTTATGGAACAGACAAATGATAGTGGCCAACCTGCTAGTCATATACTAACTAAGGTAGATTGAGTAGTGGTGAGAGGTATGAAACTTCTCGTATGGTCTAAATGCTACTATTCGACCGACATCATAGATGTCTCTGTGGCGGATAGCGACTTGCGAAGCAAGTACCGAGAACGGCGACCTCTAGCCCAGGTGGACTAAACTACTGTTATTAAATGCTTCGCAAGTCGCTATCCGCCACAGAGACATCTATGATGTCGGTGGGATAGTAGCATTTAGACCATACGAGAAGTTTCATACCTCTCACCACTACTCAATTTACCTTAGTTAGTATATGACTAGCAGGTTGGCCACTATCATTTGTCTGTTCCATATCCTATGGCATACTGAGGAGAACAAATAAGTTCGAAACTGGTCTATGTCTGGTTAGGAATTGACAAATGATATTGGCTATCGATCTATCATGATTTGAAGGTGTAATCCAATGCAGGTCGGGGTATTTGCCCGCTGGGTAGTTGTTTCGTTCAAATCATATTTAATAACAGTAGTTTAGTCCACCTGGGCTAAAGGTCGCCGCTCTCGATACTTGCTTCGCAAGTCGCTATCCGCCACAGAGACATCTATGATGTCGGTCGGATAGTAGCATTTAGACCATACGAGAAGATTCATACCTCTCACCACTACTTACAAGAAGATATAGACATACTTAAGAGCAATTGGTAATTTAATAGGCATTTAAGACAAAACATGTTTGAAATAGGATTGTGCAAAGTAGGGTTTATACGAACTACCACCATTATTTCTAACGGCAAGAGATGTATAAGAGTCATCCATATTGAGATTGTTCCGGATTGAACAAAAAAACTTATGGGCGGATGCTATTGATTTATTTATTTTTAAGTCACCGATAAAAAAAATTACTAATATATCTTTTAAAATTTGTGTGTTTAGGGAGCGCACAAACTTTTAAGAGCTGTCTAACCCATGTTTTACAGTAAATTTTTTTGTCGTTAAAAATTTTGGCCCACTAAGAAGAGTCCCAATATTTCATTATAGGCAATCGATCTATAAGCTGAATCGTTCTCAGTTGTCGCCATATCTTTATTTTATAACTATGCTTGAGGCTCATATACAATATCGTGCATGGATCAAGTGAGCGTAGCTCTAGATATATTTGCATTTATGTTTAATTCTTTAAATACAAAACGTTTGCTCAAAGCATTTCTGTGGGAATTTAAAGTTTTAATGTAGTACTTATCATAAACCAAGTATGGTTTTATAATACTCTTCACATACTCTACGAATAAAGATTTGGACAATTCATTAAAACTTGAAAGTTTTATTAGCAGTTTTAAATAGAGTCTCTAGGTGTGATCTATATACTTAATAGGGTTTTAAATCAATTTTATGGATTTCTTTCAGACTATTTACGTTCTCTAGTCTTAGAAATATGCTTCGACGATATCTTCTAGAACCTTTTAATATTAAAATTGTTATTTGAGATTCCCGAACAGTATCTAGTAATAATAATAGACCGAGTTCAATAGTTTAAATAAAACTACCACCGCCTTTTGACTATGAATTTTGTCCAGCCTTTTTTGGAATTGGGACCGCTGCGCTGGTCGGCGTTTCCTTCTTTATAGCATATTTCTTCTAAAAATACCATTGAGGAATTTATATTTTTTAATTTTCTCCATCATGCTTTGGAAAATTGGTGTTAGTAATAGATTCTAGAGTAAAGACAGAAATATAGTGGCCGCCTGGTACAAGCTTATGTACCGGGTGATCCAAATAAGCCTCCCACCCCCATTTTCTCGGTTATTTGGAAAGATACGAAAAAAAATGAAAAATGCTTTTTGTAGGGTTTTTAAAAAGGAATCCAGACACATTAACAGAAAAACAACTGAACATCAAATAGAAAAGATGGAGGCCTAAGTTATATTTTTTTAAATGGAAGTACCCAAATATTTTTCCATATTTGAATAGGTCGTCTTATTCTGATTTCAAATATATACTTTTTATATAGTATCTTCAGTAAATATTCCGATAATCGATTTTTTTTCAATATAAAATACGTTACTTAACAGATATCAAGAAATGTCTAGGTGGCTGTGATAGTAAAACAAAAGTGTTAGTTTGACAGTTTGACTATTATAACTATTAACTTTTTGCCTAATTTACCTATATTTAATTTCTTTTTTATTATCTTCATGAAACTATGTTCAATTATTAGTTAAACTATTATATTGAAAAAAAATAAATAAATAAATAAAAAACGCTTATGCTGCCCAACTACAAATATAGAAAATAACTAAAGAACACTATTGAAGTGGTAGGTAATTTATTAAAAATAGTATTATCCATTAAAATAAGAGTGGTAAATGAAAACATTTAAACTCTTTAACGGCTACAGAAATGTAGTAAATTAACAATAATTTATTGCTAGTTAATTAATAATAAAATATCCCAAAAAATTCTCTGTGTGCCCTCCATTGTGTTCTATACACGGAACGTCTTCTTAAATTTTCCATTACATTTGCCATAACAGCGTTGTTATTATTCAAATTTCGTATTTCTGTTCTAATTTTTTCTTTTATTTCTTCCAAGTTGTTGCTTCTTCCTTTACAAACAATATTTTTTAAATGGCCCCAAAGAAACGTGTCTAATGGAGTTAGGTCCGGACTACGAGGTGGCCAAGCAATAGTTCCTCGTTTTCCTATCCATTCTTGATATGTTGGGTTTAAGTAATTTGTAACATCAATAATATTATGTGGGGTGCTCCGTCCTGCTGCCAAATAACATCGAATTGCAATTGCATTTCTTCTAATAAATTATTTACATCATTTCTTAACTTATCTAAATACAATGGTCCTCTAAGGGAGCCTTCGTGAAAAATAGGCCCTATAATTTTTTTATTTATTATTCCACACCAAACATTTATGGATTTCCTTCCTTGGAATTGAATCTGTTCAGAAATATGAGGATTTTCGGAAGACCAAAAAAAGTGAATTTCTTCTGTTGAAGATACCAGAAGTGTTGAATGATGCCTCATCGGTCCAACATATTTTATTAAATATATTATTATCAATGTTATACCTGTTGATCATATTTCTACAAAATTGTTGCCGCTTTTCATTATCTTGAGGGAATAATTTTTAAACAGGCAAATATACTATAATCCTTAAGTTTATGTTTTTTAAAGTTCTCTGTATGGTTCCATAAGAAAAATTCAAATACCTCATTGCGTCTTTTATTAAATTTCTTGGATTCTCTTGAAAATAGAGTAAAATACTGAATTCTCTATCTTCGTTGACTATTCCTCGTTTCTTTTTATTTTGAATTGCGCCTGTATGTTTTAATAAATTATCTGCCAACTTAATAGTTTTCCTGTCGGGCAATTTCCTATTCGGATATATTTGTCCATATTCTCGCTGGGCAGCACAAGCGTTTTTATTATTTTTAAAATATAAGTTTGCCATATAGTATTTTTCTCCTAAAGTATAATAATTATTCATATTGGTTATTTTTGGCCAACAAAGCAACGTTCAAAAGTAACAGTTGTTGACAAACTGTTGAATTATTAAATGAGCAAAACTGTCAAAATATTAATTGTTGTTTTGTTATCACGGCCACCTAGAAAATATTTCTTGATATCTGTTAAGCAACGTATTTTCTTTTGGGAAATAATCGATTATCGAAATATTTACTGAAGATACTATATAAAAAGTACATATATTTGAAATCAGAATAAGACGCCCTATTCAAATATGGAAAAATATTTGGGTACTTCCATTTAAAAAAATATAACTTAGGCCTCCATCTTTTTTATTTGATGTTCAATTGTTCTTCTGTTAATGTGTCTGGATTCCTTTTTAAAAACTCTACATCTTTTTTATTTGATGTTCAATTGTTCTTCTGTTAATGTGTCTGGATTCCTTTTTAAAAACTCTACAAAAAACATTTTTCATTTTTTTCGTATCTTTCCAAATAACCGAGAAAATGGGGGTGGGAGGCTTATTTGGATCACCCGGTACAAGCTTCATAGATACAAACGAGTATGATATTCAATTCATTTTTTACTTTTTCCCACAACGGACGCACTCAGAACATTATAATAGCAAGGTAGTTATAAAATAATTTTATAATATTCCTGACATCGAGTTATTTATTAATTAAATCAACAATATAAAACTGCTTGCGTTTACAGAAACATGTAGTTTACATTCTCTCTGAAAATTGAATAAATCTAGCCAGCTATGAAGTAATAATTATGCAACTGCATTCCGAGCATTTTATTCACTCTGGCAAAGGGCAAAATCCGATCTTGAAGGTCAGTAAAGTATAAGAGAATAACATAATAACTGGTAACTGTAATTATTTGTTTATTAGATAATATTCTGGGATAAATCTATATCGTAAATTATAAACAAAATAATGATCATTCAAGTACCTATAAGGGACGCAAAATAGACAGTGAAATGAATTAGATGAAAATCCATTTATAAATAAGACACGATTAGTGTTAGTACATTAGTCTTGCTGAAATTGTCTTCAATAACAGCTCGCATAACATGTTACTAATGTGATTTCATCAATATAATTTATACAGGGTGTCCAGAAAGTAATCTGCCAATCTTTGGGTATCGATTCCTGAAAGTAATACCAGTTTGTGCTATAAACTTTTGTCGAAAAGCGTACCGTTTCGAAATAATAACCAATCAAAAATGTCGGGATGGATCCACATTGTGTTACTCGGAAACGGTTTACTTTTTGCTGAAAAGGAGACCCATTCATCATATGCTGTATGTACCCTCTAATAGGGCTAGATATTTTTTTACGTCTGTTGATTATTATTGTAACTTAAATGGTATAGACAGATTCCTACGGAATATTCAGAAAGACTGGCATTCTTAAAACAGTATTTATTGAAATGTACCGTACCTAGGTCATTTCATCTATTTCAAATTTTACCTATTTATTACCAAAATTAAGTACTTTATTATTTCTAAATTAAGATCATTAAACGTTAATTATTATTTACAAAGAACCAGAATATAAATCGTATTATAAGAAATCTCAGGGTTAAATAACATTTCATTTTAGGAGCAAAAGTGCACGTTTGAAGCACAATTTTAGTCAGTTATCAATATGTTAATGTAAACATAGAAATTCCAATGCACTACGCATACGTCACTGCAGTTTCTGTGTGTGAGAATCAGTTAGAAACGCATCAACATTTCAAGGGAAAATCGACTTTAAAGGTCGTGACGTCAGGGGATACAATTTACATAAAACGCGGGTCCCGGCAGGAATCGAGGTGATTGCTAGTCGATCATCCAGCTCGGGATTAATTCCGAGTTAACCTTTACGGTTTTTATCAGCTCAAGATTAATTTTTCTGAGTTAGCTGGAGGATTTATCCTTACAGTTTACAACGAGGGAAGACACGGTGCATTTATTTTTCAAAGTTCATGAAGTGCAACTATTCCGGTATGCACAACCCGGGGCGACGAATTGAGAAAATAGGGGGGAGATAATGTGGACGAATCACTAGGTAAAGGTTAGACTATCTAACAGGGTTTTAGTATATTAGTTTATTCCAAATTCTAAATGATTAAAGTAATTTTTCATAAGTTTAAATATCGTAAAATAATATGTTTAGTCGAATCTCTGGAAATTAGAGTTTTATAAGATTAAATACGACTTTATGTTTTGGTTCTCTGGCAAAGGTAAATAAACTACGTACTGTGGTACCAAGAAAACATTTTAGTAGATAGGAAAGTCAATTAGGGTAACTTTGCAGTTCCAATCATTTTATTCATTTTAACTTAACTCGCTGTGATTGTGGGATTTCAACTCACTGGGTCGGGTTTGCTAAATAAAATATGTGCAATCGGTTATTCGGTCAATAACCTGTACTTTAAAATAGGTCAGCTGTCTATTATCGACACCATATTTTGAGTCCATCCCCGACCACCCTTCGGCGTTGTTTGTTGTGGTCATTTTGTGTCAACGCACACTAGGACCGGTGCAGGCCACGCTGCAGGGAGGCCGGCTGTTTTAATTTACAAGGATTGCGGCCGTCAGTTCATAACTGCGCTGTACTTGTTATTACGTATAATCCATTGATTAAGGTATTACTCTAGATTTGTTGGGGTTGCCTGTTTCTTGACTGTTTAACTACGCCAATTGGTAGAGAGCACTTCGCCTGATTTGGGTGATGTTCTAGTCAAAACTTTGAAACAGTTGGGTTACATGTGTGATTTTAAGAAACCTCGAGGTGGCCATGTTCGCGAGTCATGCAGGGAAATTTCCCGTACAGCAGATATGAATTTACGCTGACTTCAGACTCCGACAGTCAAATTTAGACGGACATTTCTGTCACTTAACATTGTTTGTTTTGCACATGTTATATTTTGGCAAGTCCGGCACAGGTATTGATGTAATTACATCACAGCATTGCTTTGTGTCTCTTCCGGACCTAAACAAGTTTTCAGGCTATTTGCCACATCAATTATTATATTCGACTATAAAACAGTGGTTATTTTTCCATTAGCTTTGTATTTTCATTATCAGGCGATTGCCACATCAATTATTATGTTCGACTATAAAACAGTGGTTATTTTCCACTAACTTTGTATTTTATTATCAGGCGATTGCCACGACAATTGTTATTATATAATGCAACATATCAGAGAATTTCTCGCAACAATAAATGTATAAAACATATATTTGTTTTCTTCTTACATATTTTCAAAACGTTACCTAACATACACAGGGTGAGATTAGCCTCACTCGACTTAACAACTCAGTGCTCTAAAATAAACAGCAAAACCATAAAATCAATAATAAAAACGGTTTTCTCAACAAGGCAATAGTGGCTTGGTCTCACAAACAATAGTGCATAAAAGATACCTCCTAAGATGGAATAATTACTAGGACACTATGAGAATTTTCTAAAGGTATAAGTATCAAGTGTTAAATTTAATTCACAAAGTAACCAATAGCTAGTATTATCAAACTTTATATAAAAGAACCTGGGTAAACTATAAACGGGGTAGAACATAAATTGGGGAAATAATAATTTGAGGTTACTACACACACAACGCAATTTGGGTCCTAACTTATAGAAAAATAGACGATCACGTAAATGGCCAAAAGTATTGTTTGTCTTTCCCTAAAAAGAAGGATAAATAATACAAAAGGGGGGGTTGGGGTGATTCATTATGAAATATCTTTTAATCGAGTAACCCCAAGCAACTCAAAAATAGCAGCAATCAAACTATTTCCAACACCGAAAAATCAACTTCAACTAAGACAATTTCAACGAGATAAAGTAATTGATTAATGTTTCACGAAAAGAGTTATTCAATAATGAGTTAGTGTTGTCCAACGCAAGTTTATGCATTCAGTTATTGTTCTTAGCGTGTTTCGAATCGAGACGTTAAATACATCGTGTGGAATGCCATCTCAAGCCATTTAAATCCTGTTCATTATGGATAAATCTGGCGAAAAAGCCTTAGGTCTGTCATATCCAACACATGTTCTGTGACGGATAAATCTGGTGACATACTCACAGTGTTGCAAATTCCGTTGACCATGGCCTTAGGGGCTTGGGTAGTGTGACCTACAAATCGGCTAAAACAGATTCGTAGCTCAAAATACAGCTGTTTGTCTAGAAGTTTTCTATGAGAAAATTAAACGAAAAAAACTATAAAGGTAAATCACCTTTATAGTTTTTTGTGTGAAAAAAATAGCATTGACCTTCTTACTTTTTAGCTTTAAAATCAGAAATGAGTTAAGTAATTACTTAACTTTAGTTTCCCAGCAAAGTTATCCAAAATCAGAGTTTTCCTCCAAACTGGTAAAACTAATCTTTACAATCGCGCGTTTCTTACCACATTTTACACTTTGTACAGTTCTAATAACAATAACATGGTGCAGCGTTTAACGTGAAATTAAAAATAGGGTTTCGAAAAATTACTATTATTCTTGGGTTGGATCTTAACTCCTTTGAAAATTCATTTGTAACTAACTTTTTCCTGTAACACTAGTGTCCACGGTGGACTAATAATGCTTACAGTTTTAAAATATTTAAAATGTTATCGCTTGAAATTTGCTGGAACCCATTTCAATATTCGGTGAGAAGGCAGCGATTAGTGTTTTCCTAAGAAACTTATCATCAGCTTTCCCACATTATAGCTCTTAAGATGCGGCCGCAGTGCAGTTTGTTTACCAAGCACCCCACCAAATAACCAAATAACAAGGCATACGTTTCCATTACATGCATCCAGACAGCGCCGGCTGCACTGCCAGCTCTAACTTACTCGACCAGCCTAGCAAGACGCTATACTAGTTTCAATAAGTGTAGTCAGTATAGGAATGAAAGTTGGGGCTTCTAATGGTACAGCGGCACTTACTTTAAATGATGTCCCACATGTGCCGCTACACTCTTGGTAGCCCAACTCGCAACCATTATACTGACTACACTTATTGGAACTAGTATAGGCATATCGCGAGGGAATCAGTGTTGGATAATTTCATATAGCCTCCACGCTTTCAGCCATGGAGGAGCAGCTGATTACGGCTGTGTACAAGTGCAAAGCAATATGGGATCCGGCAGACGACCTGAGGAAGAATTCAAAAATCCTCAAATCACTGCTCACTAAACACCAAACCTTCGGCCTTTACTGGGTCTTTATTCGGCCAGAATTTTCAGTAAAAGCCCGGCAAAATCCCAGGAAAGGCCTATAATTTGGTGTTTACTAGATGTGGTCAGAAGTTGCCAAGGAAATTAGTGTTGATGGAAGTTCTTTCTATTTTGTATTGTACTTTACTTAGAAGATAATCATAAGATTGTACACTCATCTGTGCATAATTAAAACATAATGTACCTGAGTAATTTCCCATCTTCTCATAAACTCGCAGAAATTCACCATCATAGTTTCTATTTAAACTATACTCGCATCCACAAGCTTCTTTTATTTCCTAAATTTATGGGCTATCACAAAGAATAAGTCCTTTGGAAAATTTTGTATGTATGTATTATTGCAGGTATCTTTTAGTAACAACTTTTAGCTGCTGAGATGTAGTATTGTCTTGTTAGAAAGTTACATTTTCCAGCTGCCTTAGGTATAGAAGAATTATAGATTCAAATACATTATGAATATATTCTTCCACGTTCAAGTTGCATTTGATAAACAAAACAGTTAGTTAATGCTGTGTTTTTCATGGTGGAATTAATATGCCCTAGTGCAGCCGCGAAAGAAATTTACGTATTAAATATTCCATGATACCACACACACCTACTACTTCAGTTGTTGTCAACCTCTCAGATGGCATTTAATTTCCTGTGTATATTCAAGAGAGTACATGAAATTAAAATAACGTTCTGTATTAGGCATGTACAACTGTACAATATACATATAGTTTACATAATCAATATACTATTGTGGATATTCGTACGATGTTCTTAAAACGTACAGTAGCTCTGTTGTGTTCGAATGTTTGTTCTGGGTACATACGTTATGTAATGTTGTACAGACATCATTCTTTATACTACTATGTACAGTGTAAAGTGAATGATGAATGTATATTTGTTTTACAATGTAACTATCATATGGTACGTACATACGTTTGAATGGATATTTACTGTCAATTTTTTATTTCTTGTATATCAGAGTAGACAAGGAGAATTTTTTATAAAATATGTAAAAGTATTAGACTCGAAAATTGACGGAATAACAAAGTTTAATCGCTCCTGCCCCACGCGTTCATTCACAATAATAATGTTATTAGTTTACAACATGGCTTTCATTGATTTCACTCTGTTCCTTACCCTACAATAACCGTTTTCGAGTTATCGCTATTAGATCATCCGATAAATCGACCTGAAAGAAGCACTCTCTTTATCATACTCATCATAATAATGTCGGACTCTCGTGCATAAATAATAGGGCACGAGTGAAAATGCAGTGGTCCAGACGTAGACACTAGCTTATTGTATATCTACTTCCACCATCTTGTAGTTTTTATACAAAATTGATGAGAAAGTGTCAATATTAAATTACATATTATTATTATCAATCATGAAAAGAGAAGTTTTTAGTTGTTGAATACAATATATGGCAGGGCGGGTTCATGCAAGTTAAAATTAAGAATAAAATCTTGTCCTATTTTTAAATAATATAGTGCTCCTACAAGTAAATTAAGACATTGAAATAAGTTGAAGTAGTTACGGTTATAGGTATCCTCACTTATTTTTCAATTTTACTTGCAAATTGTTGCTCAAACTTTTTCTAGAAAATTATTCATGCTTCGTATAATTAACTAATTAATAATTTGTTTAGCATGAATGTTATCCATGATGTTATTATTTTTTAGGATATTATAAAAAGCTAATTTTGTTTATTTTGGTGGCATATTCGCATCCAATAGGTTGATATGTAGGTAGGTACCAAATAAAATTTAAATTATATATTTCTTATGGTGATCATAACACAATACATGGGTGTGTTTTGGAAAAATCAGATTTGTTTGTTTTTTTTTCTAATTATATTAGAACTATAATTGCTTTAACATTGCAATTTTTGTTACGAATTTATTGCTTTTGTAACAAACAATTTAAGGGTCCAAACGTCTCAGTCAATAAGGCGTAAGGATACTAATCCAGAGATCCAGGATTCAACACGCAGGTCAGTTGAGTTTTTAATGTAATACAATACTAGGTCTATGAATACAATGCAATAATACTAGTCTTTATAGCTTAAAACTAAACCGATAGAAATATAAAGAATACTTCAAATCCGCGGTGCTTTTTTCTTTCGTGGGAAGCCTACGTACATAGGAAGTACTGTAGTTATATAGGGATAATTATATTCAGATTTGGTCCACACGATGTGAAAGTTAGGTCCACGTGTACATACTTGGTACTTGACCAGGAGGTGCATATGTTGGACAGATGTATGTCGTATTTCACGTTCATATGACATACGTGAATAAATTTTGAACATACATCAAATTTCCACATATACCTACGTAATGAATATGTGTGGTACATGTATGGTATATGAAAATGATATGTGGGATCTAAACAACTACTCCACCGGCTCGGTGAAGTAGTTGACTAAAGCGCGCGATGGCAATTTTTCCCGTTGCAACAATCAAAATTCAAAATTTTCTAATATACAAATTTTTTGACATTTATATTTTAATTATTTATATACCGTTTACACTTATTTTAAGTGGGTAATTTATTCTGTTTGTTTTATTTATATACATATTTGTTTTTATAGAAATAGGAGATGAATTTTATTGTTCGATGTTTTAATCTGAACTGGCCTCATCCCCGCCCAGCCCCTCAATTACCACGGCGCCAAGGCGACGTGGATGTTCGATTGGTTACCGCCATGAGTGTCCGGTGAGGACACGGTTGTATTTTTAATGTTAATAAATTGTTTGAATTGAGTTGAATTGATTGCCCGATGGCAAGTGTGACTAGATAACCTGTCCATCGTCATGTGGGTTCGAATCTCTCCACCGCACTAGCAATGTCGTTGAGAATGGTTGTGCCTGCGTTTTTCCATAACTGTAACCCTCGCCCCTGCATCTTTGGATCTGGATTCGGGAGTTGTCTAATTGCTGTGGTAGTGTTTACCATTATTTGCCGCGAATTCAGAGTTTTAAAACTTGATATTTTATTTATTTTAGGTGTGTGTTATATCATTTATCAATTGGTAAATACATGTTAAATTTTATTATGAAAAATATGAAATTTATGAAAATTTCATATTTGAATATTCCATAACTGGATGTAGGTCTTATCTATTTTAAATTTAAAACAATTAATTTTTAAGGTTATAAACAGCAATGTGCTGTACACTCGAGCTCGAAGCTAACCCGACATCCACATGATAGAGTTATTTGCAATTGTAGGTTGGGCGGGGGTGAGGCCAATATTGTCTCAATATTTTATATCTTGCCAAATTATAAGAACTGGAATTCTTTTTCTTTTAAGGTCTAGGGAAAAATTTGCTACTTTGCACATCGTTTTCCAAGGCTTGGTATACGTAAATTTGTTTTAATCAGATGCTCCTTTGTACAGGTTAATTATGCATTTTAATTATACTTGATTTTAAGTTTTTTGTATTAGTAATAATTATAGTTGAAATTTTATATTAAGCTAATTTAAATGCAGAAGATAGTAAATTTAATAGCTTTACATGCACCTTACATAAATTATTTAGTGTTTTGAAAGTACATTCCAATGGGGCATTAATATCAATAATTTCGTTTAAAATTAATAAATACATATACTACAGGCACTACATCATTAGCCTTTCACATTGGATTTTGCAACTGGATACTCAAAAAAGAAACTTGAAAAGCCGCTAATTCTTGCATAACTCATCGTTTATTTCAAGTAAGAATTTTTTATAGTGAGAAAGTCGGATTAGGTCGAACTGCATCCCCATCGCTTAGATTCTAGGAGGAAATTTTTTTGTACAACAGTTTGGTAAATAAAGTGTGTCATTTATAAAGCTGAGATATTTGAAATATCCCAAAAAAAATTAGCCAAATGGTTTTATTCAACTTATAAGAGCAAACATTCAAAATTTTATTTTGAGACTTAATTCTAATTTATTTTAAAAATTGGCAATGGTCAGTCGAATTATGTTTATTAAGTCAATCAAATTATTTATAGTATTTATAAAACTGTTAAATAAATTAGATATGGTACATATTATTAAAACAGTGAGCAAAATATATTAATTGATTATTAATGAAATAATTTATTTAATATAAAGTTTTGACTATTATTAAGGATGCTGTGTAATGTTATGAGAATAATAAATACAGTGATAAGTATTTTAAAAGCAACTCAAAAGGGCGCAATTTTGTTAACAGGTTATGGACCCAGTATTGGCCATACAGTAGTGTAAATTTAAAGCAGAGCAACATAAAGTGAAATGGCTCGATCGAAAATCGAGTGATTGTTGACAAGTTAAACGATAACAATTATTTCAAATGGAAATTTCGAATGGAAATGATGCTGGCTAAGGTTATTGACTGAAGATAAACCTGATCCAGAAATAAATGATTGGAAAAGAAAGAATATCTAGCATGCGGTTGGATTTACACAATTCAAATGATTGAAAATAATCAGTTGGTGCATATACGGAGACAAAAAACTGCAAAGAATATGTAGCAAGCCCTTAAAGTGTATCATGAAAAAGACACAGGTAATAATAGTGTGCAAATAGTAAAAGAAATCTGTGCAAAAAGATTAGCTAACGAAGGAAACATGGAAACCCTTATTCATTGGTTGAAAGTCATGTACCAAAAATTAGTTGCTTTTAGTGAAGAAAAATTGTCTGAAAATTGGATCAGAATTTTATTTGCACAATTGCCAGTTTTCTATGATACAGTTGTTAGAGCATTGGAGACTCAAGATATAACAAATTATCCATGTCGTTAGTACAAGCAAGATTAATTGAAGAATATAAGAAATACGTTGAGAGAAATTCTGAACATAAAAATAAAAAAGCACCTAGATCATAGGCCTAATTCTACTAGCTGGATATACCTGGTGGATTCTGTAGGCATTATATTTTAAGAAACAGGAGAGTGGACAGTCATTGTATATTAAGGATCAGGAGAGTTGACAAACCATCTGGGTTTTAGGATTACACCTCTCTCCGAACACCGAACACTAACCATTTGAGGAGTACTCGTTGGATCTCACGACTGCTGAAAGCCTTTGCAGAAGCATCATCTCTCACCAGTTCAGTTATGTAAGCTATACAACTCTAAATTCTTACTGTGGTCAAAAGCAATTTTGTAAACCAGTATTTCTTTTGCTTGTTTTTCTTGTTGTTGTTAATATTAAATACTTGTCAGTTTTTCAATCAGCTTTGCAAAATCTCAATTTTTTCTTCTCATATTTATCTTAATTTTATAAATTTACCCATTTTATTTCCATTGCAGTTGTTAAAAGTTTTTTTTTGCCTTTTATTATTTGGCACCAATCAATCAATCAAAACTGTATTTAAGTATTATGTAGAAAATAATCATTTCGACATCCACGCCCAGAGACAGCGAACCATCCACGGTGCGATGCGCCGCCGTGGCAATTGAAGGGCTGGATAGGAATGGAGCCGATTTGATGTTTAAAAATTAAGCTTAAAATACTAACACCTAAATTAAAAAGGATATAATTAATACATGTCATTAAAAACTTATGCCTGGGTTAAAAACCGCTGCCAATTATTACTTGGGGATCAGAACTTCCTCACTGTAGTAAAACTTGACGTGTGGTGGAATTTATAATAAAAGTAATTTTTGACGTTTCAAAAAAGTCACATTTTTGACGTTTCAAAAAAGTCACATTTTTTGACGTTTCAAAAAAGTCACATTTTGACGTTTCAAAAAAGTCACATTGGTGGAATGCCACTAATATATTTTTTTGACATTGGGACCGATTTTGCTCATCACCGAATTCAATCTCCTCCTTGACCTCTAGAATATATGTACCAAATTTGAAAGCTTTATCTCAAAAACTGTAGCTGCATCGCGAACCACACAGACACACACAGATACACAGACAGAAAATGTTTTCTGTTTGAAATGTTGTGTATCGTCATAATTCGTCGAGATTCGTCCAAAAAATGCAATAAAAATTTTAAAAATTTTTTCCTCACTTTGAGGGGTGATGAAGTAAAAATAACAAAATAGCATTAAAAATAATTGATAAAAGTGGTTAAAAAAAACTATGATTAAAAAGATACTTCGCTGATAAATTTTGTTTATCAAGGAAGGAAAAATTCCAATCACAAAAACCCTTCTTAAAACAATTTGTCTGTTGAGCGACTATCACACCGCTTAATTTTTGATTTTTTAACAATTTCTAATTTGATCCAAAAGTTATAATTAGACATATTTTTCAATAAATAATTATAAACAAATTTTGATGAAAAAAAAAGGAAACAAAAAGAAAAGAGGAACACGAAGATTAATTTGTAATTTTGGTGGGGTTGGCCTACAAGGGTTATCGAAAGATAGGCAACGACTGGTATGGTAATTTCTGTTTTATTCTAAAGGGTGCGTTATACTCCCTAATTTTTGTGATGTTGTTTAATAACTGACTATTTGACAATTGATATTTATAAAATTGTTGTGAAATGTTTTTAATATAATCCGTTATGGGTACAATGACGTTACCACGAATTTGATATGAGGCGGAAGAATTTATTTTCTAAAATAATAAAAGTTTCTTCAATGTCGTCACACACGCGCTGTACTACGCAGGTGCCTCATATGTTAGAGCCGGCCTCAATATACATGTGTGTATTAATTTTTTGTTTGTCCCACTCAGTTTACTATCCGTTGCCATAAGTGGAAATACACTTCTGGACAGAGCGTAAACCTTTCGGACGGTTTGATTAATACGGTTCGAAATATTAAACGTTTGTCAAAATGTACCCCAAGATACTTGACACTCTCTTCTGTTTAAATTTGGATCCCATTTATGGAAATTGGCGTCAAGATCTTAGTATTCAAAAAGTTTTGAGAGAACACTATCGCCTCTGTCTTCCTCGAATTAACCCTAATCTTCCATGGGCTTTTAATAGCTGATTCGCCGCTTGAGCGCTCCAGCTACGGCTGTACATGGCCGTATCGTCGGCGTACATGGCCATTTTGTATTAGGAAACTGTGAAAAGTCGGAGACGTACAGGTTAAATAATTTTGGTGCAATGACCGACCCTTGTGGAACTCCCGCACGTATGTTACGCGATGTTGAAAGCTTTTCATTCACACTAACTTACAGTGTTCTACTTGTCAACTATGAGTAAAAACGTTTAATTATGTGGCCAGGAAAGTTTAACCGGTGTAATTTACATATTAACCCCGAAAACCAGACGGTATCGAAGGCTTTCTCAATATCTACGAGTACCATAGTCGTGCTTTTTCCAAGATTGCACTACACCTTACCATCATTCACAATTCTGACAATCTGCTGTGTGGTATTGTGCCCACTCTTGAAACCGAACTGGTGAGGATCTTGAATGTTAAGCTCATCCTGCACAGCATTTATTCTGCTCAGGATGACCTTTTCCACCAATTTTAATATGACTGACAGCAAAGATATATGTCTATAGCTGCCAGCCAGTTTGGAAGTCTTGCCTAGCTTCAAAACTGGACACACCACAGCACTTTTCCAAGAAGTGGGCCAGTGCTGTAGATGCAGAATCGCGTTGATGATGTAAACAAGCTGCACTACAACTTTCTTCGGTAGATTTTTGAGCAGCTTATAATCGATGCCGTCTTTGCCCGGAGCTTTTTTGTTCGGTAATGTCTTAATAAACTGCTGTAATTCAGAGGACCTAGTTATGATATATTATAAGAATTGTTCATTAGTCAAATTTTGATTATCATGATACAGGGCTTGATTTGCTTCATTTTCTATGCGGTCATGTTCTAGGTTATTTGGAGTATTTTGATTGTCATTTTCAAATTGGTCACTTAAGTGGTTGGCGTTTTGCCTGTCTGCTTTGGATCGAAAGAGCAGGCATGGCCACCCTAGTGTTTTTAAACGCTTTACTCAGTTTCCACAAGGAGTTATCCCGAGTGTCTAGCGATTCTAATTTAGTACCCCATTTCCGGTTCTTTGCGATGTTAATCGCGGTCCTAATCTGTCGTTGAAACCTGATTATCTCGGCCCTTACATCCGCATCACCAGTTTGCTGCCAGCGACGTCTTAGCCTATTTTTGTCCCTGATTATCTGTCTGGCCGCATCGTCGGGTCGGTCTTTATGTGGATCTATTGTTACGACCTCAGCAACCTCCCGTTTAGATTCTTGCAGTAACTTCGTGAATGTTTCCACCTCATTTTCCAAACAGCAATTGTGTTTATGCTTTTGTTTTTAGAATCACGCCATTATTAAGGTCTCAGAAACGTCGCCAATTAGTATTCTTGAATGAGGTAACCTTGACTCTATCATCTTCCCTTGGTACGTTGGTTAGATTCAAAAGGATTGGATTATGATCAGAGGTGAGTTCTGCTTACGCTACCGGCAGCGTAACATTACCCACCCCCTTTATATTATTTGGCACCTGTGCGTTATAAAAGAATATTTTATTTTCGTTATTTTTATCATAAATACAAGTTAATAATTTTTTCTGTGGTTCATAAACGTCAGACTGGTATTTTCGGCATAAGCAAAATACCTGGCGCCCTGTCAATTGTTAATTTTAACAAACAAATTACAATAGATTTTCCACCAGCGAATTCACAAATCGCTCCTCTGAGCTACTGGAGCTACATATAATAGACACTTTGTCAAATAGGCCCAAATTAGTGAGTGTCGTTATAACCTTTGTCACCAAAAAGGAAGGAAATATAAATTTACTCGATCTATATTATAAATATGCCAGACTTCGTCTGCCTCATACCAGTCATTGTCGGTTTTTTATTTTATTAGGCGGGAAAATGTACTACATAGCCAGTTGGCAAAAACATCTTTGGAAAAATACAAATTATAATAGCTATTTATCTAGGCTTATCAGATCCGACCTCCTACACTGGTTATTTGACTACGTAGATCCTTAACAACTATATTAGCGAATGCAGTTATCACTAGTCCTAAAGTGAGTTGGAACCTTTGACGTGAGGATAACACTAACGTAGTTTTTCACAAAACACCAAAACACCCTATACTGCATTCTAAGTGCGATTTGAGTGCAGTATATGGTGTTTTGGTGTTTTGTGGAAAACTACGTCAGTGTTTTTAAATATTATGACAGTGAAGCGTCACAGAGGGTGGATGTCGATTTGTCGACGGCAGTTGCTGTGGGCTGTAACTAAACTAACTGTAACTAAAATGATTTATTTAATGAAATTCCTTCGAATATTAATTTCAATGGCTCTGTGTGTCGACTGTGCTCATCGAGGCCCCATTTGTGGCACATGGGAACATGAAGACACTAATTGAGTACTGTGTACTGTACTTTACAGCCTTATTTTAGTTCTTGTTCCCGATCTATCCCATCCTAGGTCCAATTCCTTAGCTACGCTACGCTGATGAGGGGCAAAACTCCGAAACACGTGTCAGTAGCTACATAGTTGTTTTTTTGGGATATCGCTCTAAACCTTCTTTGATTAATTTTAATGGTTGTGAAAATGTAACATTTACTATCAATTACATACGACTGAAAGTTTACAGGGTCAAAGAATACATCCAAAGAAAAGTATTATGCCGTATACCCCAAATTAAATACAACCAACGAAACACCGATGTTTCGGAATTTTTGTTTCTCATCAAATGTGGCACATTGGACACAATGGTGCAAACGGAGTACTGTATTTTCCATCTCTTTCGTAATTTTTGTTCCAGATCTATTCCATTCTAGATCACATTTCCTTAGTTACGCTGCGCTGATGAGGAACAATAATTTCGAAACACCGGTGTCCGTAGCTGCGTTAGTTGTTTCTAATACAGCATAATATTTACTTTGGATTTACTATCAATGTTTAATAAATAAGAGTTATAATATTCGTTTCATTATTAGGTATGAAAGGGAAACTTCTTAGGAATTTTTGGCATATTTTGGTCTTAATGATAAAATGCTTTCCTTATGTCAAACTGTTGACACCATATACACGGTGCGCCATTTAAGACTCCCCAGACTTGTAACTTTCTTATTTTTTAAGCGAAGATCATGTTGGACACATCAAATTGTAAATATATTTAAAGCCTTTAAACATACATACAG
The DNA here is from genome assembly GCA_029963845.1 of Rhamnusium bicolor. Lineage (NCBI taxonomy): Eukaryota > Metazoa > Arthropoda > Insecta > Coleoptera > Cerambycidae > Rhamnusium > Rhamnusium bicolor. The sequence goes on from JANEYF010001369.1 coordinate 2,384,886, forward strand.
GGAGATTTAAAAAAATTAAAAATTGTTACGAAAAGAAAATTAATTTCCTAATATTTTTTTACCTCACCCTGTACATAAACTGTGTTAATGTTTTCTTATAAAGGTTTTAATTAGCTTCAATTTATGTTATTACATCATATTCGAAATTCTTTTTGATTTTAGAGAAAAAAGTAAAAAAACACTCTTTTCGATTCCAAACTGATTTTTTTTTAAATAAATTTGAATCTAAAGAATGTAAATAATAATTGTATGCTTTATTTGTAAAAGACATAACAAAACAGCAACAAGAAACAAAAAAAAATATTTTTAAAAACAAGCTTTTATTAAAATGTACCAAAAAGGAAATTGCATTACAAATATTGTTCAAAATTTTGACGATTAACGTGAACACAGTAACTCATTCTCTTTATTATTTCTCCATTAACTGTACGTAATAGAGTATGACGTCGAATAGAATTACATCAATTCCTTATTCTATTTTTCAAATCTTCTGCATTAAGAGGTTGGGTTTCATACACTAATGTCTTAAGGTAACCCCACAAAAAGAAATCCAGCGGAGTTAAATCTGGAGATTTAGCTGGCCTTCGCAATGGTCCAGAATTACTTATCCACTGATTTCCAAAGATCGTGTTTAAATGATAAGAAATGATATTGGCGTTATGTGGAGGAGTACCATCTTGATGGAACCAGATATTTCTTCTATCTTGCCGGCGAACTTCTTCTAGATAAGTAGGCAAGTAATTTCGTAAAAAATCTAAATACGTTACACTGTTTAAGGTATTTTCAAAATAATGTGGCCCTATTAGTCTGCCTCCGTGAATACCTATCCACACGTTAACTTTATATTTTACCTGAAAATTTCTTTGCCGCATCCATCGAGGATTTCTGTCACTCCAATAGTGCATGTTGTGTCTATTGACACTGCCGCTTTCATTAAATGTCGCTTCGTCGCTCCAAAAAATGTTATAAAGTAAATTTCTATTTATTTCAGTACTGACATTTCAGCTATAAAATTCAGTCGACGTTGATAATCACATCCGCGAAGTTGTTGTACTAGAATCATTTTATAATCGTGATATCGTTTATCTTTGAGGATTCTTCTAACTGAAGTGGAAGAAATAAGTATGTGTCCTTGCACTGATTGCTCTTGTTGAGATATGCGGATTCTCAATAACTGCAGCGATAACCTCATTTACATTATTTTCATTTCTTACAGGTCTTCTTCTATTTCTCTTAGGTTTAGTAAAAGTACCATACAGTTTAAGATTATTAACTAATAATATAACTGTTTTATGGTCGGGGCATCGTCTACCTAGAAACCTTTGGAAATACACTTTACACGCTTTTCTAGCATTACGCTTAACTTCACCATAAATCAACAAAAACTCTGTTTTTTCTACAATTGTAAACTGAACCATGACGATTTGTTGCTCGAGTGATGGGCGAATTAATATTTAACTGCAAACAAATTAACACAACTCTGATTTTTGTTTGAATATGACATATCAAAACTTCCATGGCTAACTTATAAAATGTAAATGAATATTAATACTACCAAAGATGGTTGATTTATTAAATCTAAGAGAAATAGTACCGACCTCCTCAAAAGTGAGGAAGTTTATGCAAATATGTCAGAAAAAGTATTGTTTATATGTTTTACCAATAATGCATAGAAATATTCTTTTCAAATTTATTTAAAAAAAATCAGTTGGGAATCGAAAAGAATGTTTTTTACTTTTTTCTCTAAAGCCAAAAAGAATTTCGAATATGACGTAATAACATAAATTGAAGCTAATTAAAACCTTTATAAGAAAACATTAACACAGTTTATGTACAGGGTGAGGTAAAAAAATATTCAAGAAAATTTTCTTTTCGTAACAATTTTAATTTTTTTTTTTAAATTTCCCTGTATGTATGTTTAAAGGCTTTAAAAATATCTACGATTTGATGTCTCCAACATCGTCGTCGCTTAAAAATAAGAAAGTTACGGGGCTGGGGAGTTTTAAGTGGCGCACCCTGTATACCGATTTCTACTCCCAGTCCAAAAAAATATTACATATATTTATCATGGCAGATGAAAATAACTAGATAATATTCCTAATAAAGTTTGAAAGTCTACAGAATGCTGTGAATAAATAATTACAAGGGATACACTTTTGTCAATTTATACAGTTAAAATATTTTTAACGGCAGAACACTACAAGTGAAAGAGACCTGTTTTTTTATGGATATGTCTTTACTATTTTTTCTATCAAATGATCTCTTGGCTTATTAATTATACCAAGTATATTTTGCGCCTTACCTTAAACTATAGACACTATAGGCAGTGACTCTGAGGCCAACTCTTACTTATTGTCTGTGTTCTAAAATTATTAAAAAAATAAGGTTGAAATAATAGACGTGTAAAAAAAAATGTTACAATTTTTTTTATTATATCTGAAAAACCAATCAAAACAAGTTCTATTAATGCAAAATTCTTAAGAATTATTTAAACGGCGCTGTAGCTCTTAAGATAAGAGATTGAGAAAAATAAATCAGATCACCCTGTATATCTCTCGTCTAGAAGGGAACATGTAAATATGCAAATAAGAGCAATAGTATTCAGAAAAAGAATAATGAAAATAAAACATACGATGTTATCGAATAATACAAGTGAAGGTGAAATTTCTTTTTATAATTAGCCACGCCAAATTAATTTCATTTAATGAAGAGTCATTCAAGCATTAAAAAGGAATATAAAATTGACCTTGTTTAATGACATCCTAGATATATAGTCTTATTTGGCAATTATCGATATGAGAGTTTGTTGTAGAGTAAAAGTAACCGCTTTATTTAGTAATTTGCTTGATTTATTTATTTCTTCTTTCCTAAAATAGCGCTTTCTCTACACAAGAACAAAAATAATATTTTCTTAATTATTAATGTCACCTAAAAAACGCATTTACTGCTTTTAATCATTGTACTGTTACGCGTTTAAGTTCTTTTGAAGAGTGTTTTTAGATATGTACATGTTTATTACTTGATGAATAAATGCAAAAAAAATATTACCGCCAGTCAACAAACTACTTATATACCGCATATTGACATTTTCAGAAAAATTATAAGCACTTGTTGACAAATAAATTTCTGTTACACATAATATTCGAAATTAGTGAAACATTTTACACTACACTGTGCATAGAAAGTTAAGGGTATTTCCTATTTTCGTTAAAGGATTGGATTAAAAAAAATTGTTAAGGAGGAATTGGCAACTCCTTTATTAATATTTTTGCATAGTAAACCAGGAAAAAAGTTTTAGTTTAAGAAGTGTTTAGCCGTGGGAAAATAACATTGCCCTAGCCCTATCATCAATACCTCATATTTTAGGCTTCTATCTACTTCAAGTATATATCTGGACACGCTTTTGATGATGTGGTCGATCACATCTTGTAAGATTTGTGCCCTTAAAATGGGAAGAACATACGACAGTTACCATTGCCAAATGTTATTTGTAGCCCGTTGATTGTTTTGAAGTGCCCTACCCAATCCCACATATATTCAATGGGATTCAAGTCAGGAGAATGTGTTGGAGGAGGATTGTGCCTGAAAAGTCACTATAATATTACTAACAATATCGTTTGTAGATATACATTTGTCCAGTCATGGTTCTCCTGCAGATATACAGATTGGTGCATCCGTCAACACAGATTTCTCCACATACCATAACAGTGCTGTGGGTTGGATAAATCTTTGGCTGTATCTCTCCCCTGACATCCTTGAAACACGTAAACATGTGCTATTGCTGTGCAAACCAAAACAAGACTCCCTGCTGAATAAAACTGAACCTCATTCCATGTGTCAGTTCTGATGATCCCTTGTCCATTTTAAACGAGATGCATGGAAAAACTCCCTAAATCTGTTAAGTACTGATTGGACACTTACTGTAACCCGATCTGTTGCACGTAAGGTGCTTCTTAGGAAGCATAAGGGCTAAGATTTTTTCTTATTTTAAATCGAAAATAACAATTTTGTCGCGGTTTTTTAGATCGCGATCGACCACTTCTGGGACGGTCTTGTACAGAATCAGTTTCCAAAAAAATCGGTTCCAAAGCCTTATTAATGGCGCTTTGGTTTACTCCTAATTCTATAGCAGCATCGACCCAGCTTAAAGCATACCAATGGCCTTATTGGCATCAGATTGTGATAAATGACGCCTTACTTGCATATTTGTATGACAACTCCACACAATACGTTTCAAACACAATTAACTACAGAATTAGAATTAGTGGCATCTAGTGTATCTATTAAAATAGAGACATAACGTTTTTACTCTGGACATCCAAAAACGACGCAGAAGCATACACACGAAAAAAATTTTTGCAGGGACGTATCAAGTATGATTTTTCCAATATCCTTAAGTTTCTGTGCAAACTATATGTAACCAAACATGCAATATCTAATAATCGTAAATTTTTAATAAGTTTATGCTAAACAGAACTTAGAAAGAATATCTAAAGACGAAAATTTCATTTTAATAATAATTCAATAACAATGATTCAATAATAATGATTTAATAGTAATGATTTAATAATAAAAATAATAATTATAAAATGAACCAAATATTCCGATCTCCGGTACGAGCTTCAAGAGCTATACTCAGACTAATTAGGCAAGATCGTCGTCTTAATAATCGGTGTAATGAAGACAATACCGGCCTGTCAAAAATCAGTCCAGTAGCTGACAGGCCAAGTGCTAAAGGCGGTTATTCTAGGTTATCTACGTCTGCTTAGGGCACGCGATTCTGAAATCTACAGCCACTAGCCCTACGGGATGTGGATGAGTGACTCTAGCTAATGTGCTGGCACTTTTCCGCGTGAAGGTCGGAGACTACGGGAGAACCGCCAAGCATTGAGTAAAACCTAAAAAAATCTGTATTGCCCAACAGAATATTCGCCTATATTGTAACAAACATTACATAACCTCTATTAGACTTTATTGTATCAGTAACATTATACCGCAAAAGAATTTTGCACATTTTAAAGGCTCCTTTAAGCAACAGGAATTTATGTCACAAGCATAAATCATGGCTAAATTTATTGAAATCTTCGCATATACAATATAGAGGATTTTGACATTATATTAGTCTTAGCTCAATTAGAGTAAAAAGTATGACTTTTCGGAGAATGCAGTCTTGGTATGTAAAAATGTATTTGGTCTATAAAATATCAGGACACTCAACCTTCCCATGTAACAATTTAAATAAAAAACTGAATAATGAATACATTCGCATCCTTGCAAAAGTCTCAAGATTCAATGTATTATGAAGGTTATCACGATTTATTCCCCTTGTAGGATACTCTCCTGTTGATTTAAGTAAAAAAAAAATCTTTAAACACTTTCTAGTGTACGTTGAGGAGCCAAATAATGAGGATACCAAATAATGGAACCATACTCTCAAGTTTTGATCCTATATGTGAGAAGTATAGAATTTTTAAAGCCTTAATATTAGTGAATATCTTACAATTTCTTATAATGAAGCCTAACATTTTTATTGCATCTCTTCCATTCGATTTATATGTTTGACAAACTTCGAAGACCGAAGTAAATACCTACATGTTTTACATACAACACTCTAAGAGAATGTCATCGATATTGCAATTAAAATAAAAATAATTTTTCTTCCTTGTATATGTAATTATTTAGTATACATTTACATTTAGGTGTAAATTGTTTGCTCTGTACCAATTTTGGACCTAAGATCATCCTGTAGCAACGATTCCCAGCTAACATTTTTAAACATTTTTAGGACATCTGCAAATATAAGCACTGTAAACCTAAGAACAAATCATTAACGAATACCAAAAAAAGAAAGGATCCTAGATTGCATCCCTGAGGAACTCCCGAGAGAAGTGTATACGTTGATGACTTTTACTCATAGTATATGTTTCTGATAGTAATTATTCCTTCCCTAAAAATTAAGATTTAAAGAATTGCACCAGATCTGATCTAAATCCCCTATTAGATAATTTATTTAATATTATTTTATGACCAATCTAGTCAAAAACTTTAAAGACTTCAGTGTACATCTGTTTTAATTCATCCAAATTATCAGTAATAAATTGAGAAGAAAAAAAAAACAACATTTGTTATCGTAGCTCTTAGCTATGCTGACATTATGATATAAGCGTTCTTGTAGGCACGAAAATACGATTGTACAGGATAATCTCAAAAACTTTTGCAAAAATTACAGAGTATCGAAATTTGCCTTTAGTTGTACATATTTGATCTCCTGCTTATGATTATGCATTATAATTAGACAATGATAATCTATCCAAAATTAATAGTGAGTTGGTGCTCCATTTTATTCCAACTTTGCAAGACATGCTTGGAATTAAGTGATCGATGTCTTCAGATACTGTGTCTGAAGCTTTTTGAACTTTCTGTCGTAAGCATGTGGGACTAGTAATCGACCTGGCCATCTGCCGATAATGCATATTTAATTTTTTGTCTCGAAAACTAAGCAAGATCCGAAAAAAATTCAAGAGACATAAAAGTTGTATTTTTAGTTAACCCAAAAAAAACATATAAAAATTACAAAATAGTCAGTGGCGTATATTTTTTTTGTCAAAAATATTCGTTAAGGTGCCACTCGGGACGCCACTGGACTTAATAAATTTTATCAAGTTAGTGCTTAATTAGCCCCTTAACACTACAAATAACATTGCCAAATTAGAACAAATTTGGGTAACGGATATTTAAGATATTTACGAAAAACCAATTTTTTTAAAAAAGTTTAACGCCCTGTTTCTTGAATACGAAGCATTTGCGGACCCATGTTTATATGAACTTTTTTGTCTTAAAATCACTCATATAATCATATGTTAAATTTATTGTACATATTTAATGAACACCCTGTATTATAAAATCTATTTTGACAACGATTTATTTAGGGATCATTATAAAATGTTTAATACATTCATTTTCATAGTATGTGTGGCAAGGTAAAACATTGAATTATAATACAATTAATATGCAATAACAGAAGGTGAAAGTAGATTCTTTTTTGTAAAGAGTTTAGTAAAAGCAGAAATATTAATACAGGGCTATCTAGCATAGGATCTTTTTTTACTAAGACTAATGCTCTGTTGATATACAGAATGTCCCCAAATATTTTTCACAAATTGTAACCATGATGTTTTACGGATTGAATGAAATATTTGACTTGTGTCATGTATAAAATTTCCGCCGAATAAGATCAGTTTCATATTTAATTGGTAGAAAATGACATTCATTTATAATTTTGGAACCATTTAAGTTGACTAAATAAACTTTTAAACACTTGTAATTATTAAGGTTGGGATTTCGCAGAGTGAAAATCTGTTTTTAGTTTGGAATGAAAATATTTAAAAACCACACAAGGTATAAAATTTCTTACTATTCTAACGATTATATTAATATAGAATTTTAGTATTTTTTTGTTTGTTTAAATTTGTGATCTAACAATAAAATCAAGGTAGCGAATAAGATGAAAATAATATTTAGTAGTAATAAAAATAAGTTTCTTCTTAAAAAAAGTATACAACTTAATAATTACAGGACATTCTTAGTAAAATAAATTAAAAAACCACCAGAACTAACGAAGATCTTATTGAGATCTTAATTGTGAGTATGTATTATAAAAATAATAACCTTAGGACCGATCTTTCCATCTCTAATTATATCTATTTGACAAATAAGTTCCATGGAAACAATTATTGATACAATTGTATACAGGGAAACTATCTACCGAATAAATTTAATAGTAGACGGAAATACCGGCCCTTAGTTTAATTTCTGCAACCCAAAATAACGAAATTCAAAACAAAACAAAATATGCTGATAAATAGAAAAGTAAGGAACAAGTTTTTCAAAATGATGATTTATTAATGTCTGAATTTTAATATTTAGGTTATTATAATAAGGTTAGTATAGCTATTAAAAAAATCAACTAACCATTTATTACTGATACCGGAACAATAGAGATTTAGGTCCATATGAAATTTTTAGCAATTAAAAACCATTATCTGACAGGTTAACTGTTTCCATTGTAAGATTATTATCAAACCAATCTTCAATAGTGACAAAGTCCCTTTCTCATATGCTTTTGACTTCTTCCCACATACCTTTTTTATATATCGTATCGTCGACAAAGCTGAGGATATCGCCCTTACGATAGACATCTTAAAGAGATCATTTACATGTACTCTAAAACACAAAGGACCGATTACTAGCCTTGAGGGATACCAAACTGAATATTTTGTGCAGAATGTAATGTGAAGCCAATTTTAATCAGTTTCTTTCAATCTGAGAGGTAATATAATATTAATTTATATGGTAAATCTCTAAATCCTAAATGTGATATTTTATTTAATAATATTTCATGGTTTACAGAGTGAAAGTTTTTTCCAATTCATATTACATTGCGATTGACCCTGGTAGATGGAGTTTACCACGACACATTTGTACTCTGCTTTCATATAGACTAGTGAGTCAGAAATGTCTCTTACTATCATAGTGTATGTACCTACTTCGCACTGATGAAGGCAAAAACCAGAAACCGGTCTGCGAATGGTATACACAACGACCTCAAGAGGGGTTTCCATTAATGTGGTAAAAATCCTTTACTAGTGAGCAATCACAATAAAAGCGTATCACCTCCTAGTTTAATACAAATTTATAAATAATTTAGAAGTGTGTGTTGGCAAACATTTATTTAATCTTCAATTAAATAAATTGATAGGATTTCGACTTTGGTACCTATTTAGGCAATATTTGTAATATTTATTACTATTTTGTAACTCAAATTTTATATTGTGAAAATATTCCAATATTCACTCGTTATTTCTAATTAATAAGCCTGGCCAAGGTCATTAATCCTACAGAGACGTACTGGGTATGCATCATATCATAATACTTGAATAAGTACAATAATAAAAACAAAAAATATTTTATATATTGTAATGTATGGTTTTTGTACTGTTTCGTTCGCTTTAATTTTTTTTATGTATTTCCTTATATTTTGTAAGCTTAGTGCTGCACATTATTATTAAACTGTTAAATGTTCACACATGTACATTGTATATCTAAGTGACAACTAATAATAAATAAATAAATAAATAAATAAATGAATAAAAGGAAATAAATTTTATTAATACTGGTACACTTTATAAAAATATGTACAAAACTCACCTTCTTAAGCAGATTTATGAAGTAGCTTGGTTGTCGTTATCACAAACTGGAGTACTTCTATAGTAACTGTGTAGCATCAGATATGTTTCTACAGTTGTCTCAGTAAGCGATGTTCGCTGTGGTGAAAAAATATGTTTGTATTTTGAAAAAGACCGTACGACATCTACGGAAGTAATACAGGCATAAGTAAAACACTCTGTGAACTCACTTAACGCAGCTGTAGATGCACCATCACAAATTTGTCTTAATTTGGTAAAATCAGGATCTTTCCGTAATACACTCTCGAATTTTTCAATATCGGGCTTATTTTTTGCGTCATTTATAGTCTGTAGCTGTGTATTTACGTCGTCCACTATTTGCAGCGATTCCACTAACGACAACGAAGTATTTTGCAATTTTTCTATTGCGTCGTGTAGTCCTCTATAATTGTTATAAATAGTTTTTAAACCTCTTTCAAGGAAAACACCTTGAAAGCTTGTCTGGCTTTCCTTAATAGCTGCAGCCTCGTTAGGGTTGAACTGTAGTATCACAGCTTTTATTTGTTGAAAATATTCAGCATAATAAAAAGCTGCCTTCAACCACGTTCTCCAACGTGTAAGAATCGGCTCTGGTGGTTCCGGAATACTAGGACACAGTGTGTGAAATGCTCGAAGCCGTTTAGGAGATTTGAGAAATACTTTTCCTGTATTTGCTATTAATGCATCTACCTATGGAAAACATTTTCGAATCGTTTCTGCTACAAGATGGAATGCATGCACTTTACACGTAACATGTAAAAACCTACAATCGTCTCTTTGAAGAAAACGGCCCACCAAACGCATTGTCGCAGCACTGTCGGTCACAAACATCAACACTTGACTTGTTGACAGTTCAAATTTTTCGAAAGTCTCCAACACCACCCGCGTAATTGTTTCGCCAGTACACGCAGTTAGTCTTTTGCTAGCTAGTAAAAGTGGAAATGTTGGTTTAACAGGGTCGAGTACACGTACTATAACATTTAAAATAGAATTTTTTTACAATTTGTCGTTTTGTCAACACATAACCACAGCCGTGTATCTTTTAATGCCCATTTAATCCTATTTACAATGTCTTCACGAACACTTGGTACATATCTACGTAACGATGAACGACTTGGTAAATTCACCTGGGGATTGTATTTATTCCAGAACTCCCGAAATGCTGGTTTATCCCATATGCACAGGGGAACATCACAGGTAATCAGCATTAACAGTAAATCAAACATAAACTGAGGTTCCAAAGAAGACACGCCATTTTTTTAAATTTTTATGCCGGTTACTATTGACATGAATTTTGCAGCCGTATTTATTTCAGCACATAAAGTATTGATCACAAACTTTACAAATTATTTTACATCCATCATAGAATAAATCTGGAAATTCACCGATAAATTTATTCACTTTATCAGCGTACGGTCGTTTTCTACTTTACGCTCAACATTATTTATTATTTATTAGTACTCTATGCATCGACCGACAGGTAACAACTCAAGTGTGTCGTGTCGTCGTCGTCGTAAACAAGCGTGCGATGGCATTGATATTGCGCCCGACCCTGAATGTATCATTGCTTGGCCAGGCTTACTAATTAATCTCCACACGTGAATTACTTCTGTTTTCAAGAATATGCTTCGATACACTGCCTGTTCCGTTAAAAACTTTATTTATACGGTGTTCAGTACTGCTGCTCACTGCAAATCTATCGGGATGACTGTTATTAAATTCTCTGGCAGCATTTCTTGCCTGAAGAAAATTATCGCCAACAAGACGCACAAGTTCAATCCTGTCCTTTTGTTTATTGTGATTAATATTTTTGTACATTTTGTTATTATAGTCCAGTCCATTAAAAACTGTGTCGCCTCTGATCATCATGTGACTGTGGAAGAGAGATCACGGACTACCGCGGACACATTAAGGACAAAGGAACCGTGTGAGAGTTGGCAAATATTACCACGGCGACGAGACATTATACGTTATGCACAAAAATATGTTGTATCTACTATTCAGTTCAATACATTATACACAAAATACAAATGCATTAAAATCCATTACGCTCAGTACAGTCATACATAAAAATTATTAACACCTTTTATCCCACGGGCTATTTGATCAGAGGAAATAATGTGAAGATAAATACAAATTTTATGAGCGTGTCCTGCTTTTAAGTGGGTCATACTACACTAAGGAATATTTGGCCGATTCGGGCGATCAAAAGTCGACTTTCTTAAATTCACTATAGATAGAAGAAAATACTGCCTAGCAAAGCTAAGTAGTTAGGAAATATAAGGCCACACTACCCCCACCGCTTCCACAACCAAGATGCTGATCTACGAGTCTAAACCTGATCGTCTCTTTTAATGCATGCATGTGTTGTTGGCGTTTATTGCGTGAGCATGTTTTCTGCTGGGAATATTTTTTAATCGGGATTAAATTTAAACTGAATAGTTATGGACTGTGATGAAGCAGGTAAATATGTATACATTTTAAATATATATTTTTTCTAATTGTAATTATTTTGATTAAGACAAAGCGTTTTCAAGAAATGGCGTGTTTTCTTAATGTTTTAATACAGTTTTAATAAACTTGAGAGTATTAGTTGTATTTCCGGGTGTTTCCCGTTAATTTCTTTTACTGAAATATAAAGGTGAAGGTTTTACTTCACGATTTCGTAAAAATCAGCCGCGGAATTCCGCGGTTTTTCATGATAAAGATTTATTAAGGTACTGATACAAAAATCTATTTTTTTACCATGCTTATTTCTTTTTTGTTTAATTAAAAATTTGTTTTAGGGCCTCTGTACATCATAGTAATGACACGTAGAAAGTTATTTCCCATAATTCAACGGCAAAATTGACTGAACATTAACGAAAAATTGCAAACAAATAAATATAGGAGAGCATACTCTATTACTTTGCAGGAAAACAAAGCACAGTTATCGACTGTAAGTATACTGGCAATATTTGTTGAAGCTGATCTTTCTAGAAGACAGTACGAAATATTAAGGAGCTATAATAAAAAGGTTTATCCTTGCTACAGTGTTCGTCAAAAAGCCAAAATGGATTGCTATCCTAATAAGGAGTCATATCGTGTTACTGACACTTATGCTGAAATCAATTTACAAAGTTTATTGGACCATACGGTTACACGATTGAGTTAGTAAATATGACACGTTTAGACCCAATTAAACTACAAAAAGAATTTTGACCACTTAAATCAGCCAAATACCCACTGTAAAGAGGTCATTAAGAGTATCTACTACTACATTTTCCTTTACTATCATAATAATATCTTCATTTTTTCTTCCTTATTTTTTTTATTTTACTTTGACTTGATTATATTAAAAAATTGTAATAGATAATTAAAAATAGTCCCATCTTTATTTCTAATAATTTCTGATTTAATAATCGATTTTGAGTCTCAGAAATTAGCTTGTAATCATAATAAATTGAGTCATACCTCATTATAGAATATCTCTCACAGAAACTAGTATAAAATTGCATAATTTTTAGCTCAAGAGTATTAAAACCCCAAAAAGCAACTTTATTTAGAAGAAACTATACAGGGTGAGCCACGGTGGGTGGAGTATTAGAAGTATATGGAGAACAGATCAACCGATTGCTTTAAAATTTTGGATACGGAGATAATCAAGGATGATCTCTCCAACTAAAATACTTTCGAAAGTGCGGTGTTGCCACTTATACGTAAAACTGGCAACATCTTCGTTATTTTAAATGGAATACCCTATATATTTTTGCGGTTTTTGGATCATCGTCTCTTTCTGAGTAACTTTTATTAATATTTCCCTATACCTACCTCAAGCCGTTTTCGAGATAATAATTCTTTTCTGAATTTATTGCCAAAAATTTGACTTTCAGTAAATCGTGCTTTCTCCTACCTACGCAGCAATTAAAAGATAATTTTTTAGTTGCGGCTAGGCAAGGCCTGGGGGCATCTCCTACATTAATCAAATGTTTGAATATCATACAGGGTGAGTTAGAGAACGCTTTCTACAAGTCAATTTTTTTTAAATGGAATGCCCTGTATATTATTACTGACTCGGAAAGGCGATACATTTACCTCTTTAAAAAGGTAATATACTCTATACCTAATGCACACCGTTTTCGATTTATGGGCACTTTTCTGTAATCTTACCAAATATTAGTCTTCTGGTATATCATAACGGGTGGGCCATGAAATTTTTGTTTTGTCATTTTGTAATGACAACAGATGTTATTTTTCTAAATAAATTTGACGTTAGTGATATTTGCACCTAATTTGAATAGCTATGTAGCACAAATATGGCAGAAAATAATTATACAAACACGGTTTTAATTTATTTGTTTATTATCCATGGAGAGTGCAATAAGATTATCAGCAGAACTTCAGCAGAAGATTTAATGAGAAATATCCGAATTTGCCGCAGATGAACAACAGAAAGTTTTTACGAATTCAGAGGAATTTTATAAATTTTGGTTCATCATTAAGAGAAGCAAGAAATTTACCTAAACCTGTGACATCTGACGAGGTAAATGAAATCAATGTGCTAGCATATTTTCATGCAAATCCCCAGTATTCTAT
>JANEYF010001371.1:0-42404 GCA_029963845.1 Rhamnusium bicolor
TGTCATCGAGTTCTTCGCACCTGCGGAAAAATATCACCTTGAAGGAGGAGGAGGAAACGGACCAAGTATCGCGATCTCCGGTACAGGCTCAAGTGCTGTACCCAGGCTACTCGGTCAAAATGGTCGTCCTTATTATCGGTGTACTCGGAGGGATAAAGCCTACGCTGCTCTCAGATCTGAAGATCATACCGGCCTGCAAAAATCAGCCGAGTGACTGGCAGGGCAAATGGCAGAAGGCGGTCATTCTGGGTTCTCTCCGTCTGCTTAGCGCACACGATTCTGGTATCTACAGTCACTAACCCTGCGGGATGTGGGGAGTGGCTGTAGTTGATCCTCGGCGCGACTCCCGTGAGGCGTCGGAGGCCACGGGAGGACTGACCGGCATCGGATATTCGAAAAAAAAAAAAAAAAAAAAAGGGGGTGCTAAGGACCGGCAACCTCCACGTTGGTGCACCCTGGACAGGCAGAGGGGCAACTCTGCCTGACAAATGTGCCGGGAGTACCAGGGCTAACCTCCTGGTACTCTTACTGCTCAGGTTCCTTACAACCTCAGAAGGGCCCCTCACAGTCGACCCCAAGCGGATGGGGGTCAGAGACGGTTGGGAGGGGCCTTACCGGATGGTCTCAACGTTGATAACCAAGGCAATGAACATGGACGCTTTAAGTGGACGAGGGAACTTCGGGATGACTTGCTGACCTGCCGCGAGAGTAGCGAACCTGAGCGAAGGGGATACATGGCGCGATTGCATGCACTTTGGTGCGAAATGCATCCAGAGCATCGCGCCTTCTCTCAACAACATCAAGAGATCAAGTATCCTTTCTGCTCAGGACAGGTTACGTAAGGGCACCCCGTCAGCTGGAAGAACTGCCAGCCGGAGGAACATCCTTTTAGAGTTCACCGGTGTAGACTTAAGGACGAGGGTTAGCCTTAACACCAGGGCTAACCTAAAGCCACAAGACCTGGCCAGAATGGACGCGGTCATCGATGAGGAAATTCCGGAAGATGTAGACATCTGGCAAATCAACTGTGCCGTGTACAACGCCGCGAAGCAACTCGTCCCCCGTGAGAGGTCAACCAATCACGGGGTCGAGAAAGCCAAGCGGCGTGTACAAAAATCAAAGGCAAGATACAGTCGGCCAGACAACACGCTTCTCGGAACCAGAGTGTGGTGGAATATAAGACGACTGGTAAAGTTTTTACTCCCAGGATCCGGCGCATAGCTGCCGGATTAAGAAGTCAACACCATACTCTAAATCTGACAGTGATGCTTACCATCAAGCAGCACTGTCTAGATAGGATCCGAGCGCTCATGGCGATAAAGCAAACATTGAAGAAGCGGGTGAGGAGTATGGAACAAAACAATTTGTTCCGTACGAATCCTTCCCGCCTCTTTCAAGAGCCACAGCGTGTTGTCGAGAATCCGCCGACTATAGAAGATGTCGAAACCGTCTGGAAGGGAGTCTACGAAACGACGCGTCCATTCAATAGCGACACTCCATCAATTGCACACTTTGAGGCTCTGTGTCACAGACATCTTGAAGAGCCAGAAGAAGTGCCCCGGCAATCAGTACGGAGGAAGTCCAACAAGCACTTGTTGGTACCAAGAACTTCGCTACCCCGGGCCCAGACGGCATTAACAACTGGTGGTGGAAGAAATTTCCTTCCACTCACCGCCGTCTGGCGCGAGTTTTCAACTCATGGTTGAACGAGGGGCAGCAGATTCTGGACTGGTTCGTCGAGGGACGTACTGTGCTTATCCCCAAAAAGGGGGATCTTTCCGACCCGAGGAATTATAGGCCGATTACTTGCCTTAACTCCTGCTACAAGATATTTACACGTATCTTGTATGCTAGGACGCTGAGGTCTGTTGATCCGGTCTTCCACCAGATACACGAACAGCGTGGTGCCAAGAAGGGCATGGCAGGTTGCCAGGATAGCCTGCTGATAGACCGCTGTATTACACAGGATTCTGTGCAATACAAGCGGAATCTATCGATGGCCTGGATTGATTATCGCAAGGCATTTGATACAACATCGCATGAGCTATTGTTGTACTTGCTCGAATGTCTTGCGGTACCAGCACCACTAGTGAGATATCAATCAGCGACAATTACATATAAATTGAGAAATATTAAATAAAAAGAGATAATATGGAGTTAAGCAGCAAAATAATGTCTAATTAAATAATCTAATAAACTGTAAAGCAGAAAAGGAAAAAAGCAAAGAAAATCCAAAAATATGAAATGTAATAGATTCATAAAACAAAAACGGATTCATGTAACAAAAGAAAACAAGGAAAAAGGAGTATATATCAAGATCAATATGTGACAGAACACTCACTGCAATTCAAAGAAATATAATTTGTCACAGTTGTGGAATTTGTTTACAAAGAAAGATTTTATGTGAGTAGGTAAATAATTATACAACATTACAGAACTATAAGAAAACGACCGCCGATATAGGGTTAATCGATATTTGGGAATCGCAAGTTTAGTTGGAAATCTTAAGTTGGGTAAAATACTCACGGACTTACATCAATCCCTGTCCAATCATAGAAAATTTACCATTAATCCATAACTAAACGCCTCCGTACAAAAAATAGCAGCGAACAGCTCTATTGGAGAATATTTATTTGGCGACAACTTTGGGAACGATACAAAGCATCAAAAACTCTAGAAAATTCTGCCAAAGAACTTAAAGCGTCGACATCTGTCATTCCAAACAAAAATTTAAACCTCAAGCGCCCGTTTCACAAAGCGAGGGAAAAGGAGAGAGGAGAGGCGAGAACGCCAAACACAAGAGGACGAGTATATCCACAGTGGAAGAAATATCCTGGCAGACATTAGAGGTAAATGTCAGTGGTCGATTAAAATTTTTTTTACAAAAACTGGACGACCTTGACCTAAACAAAACAATTTTGCAGTGGGTGAAAGGCTATAAAGTTCACTTTATTCGCAGGCCTATTCAAGTCATAACACCCTCACAAAAAAATTCCTAGTAAAAAATTTAAGTTGTATGCAGAATGTCAATAAATTGTTAGAAATTAAAGCTATAGAGCAGTGCACACATGAGGAAGGAGAATACATTTCAATTTACGTTTTAAGTGAAAAAAACCATGGTGGTTACAGATTTGTTTTAAACTAAAAACAATTAAATAAATATATTAAATCACCTCATTTCAGAATGGAAAATTTTTATTTAGTTAAGAAAATACTATTCCTAAACTGCTTTATGGCTACAATTGGTCTAAAGGATGCTTACTTGGCAGTTCCTAGACATAAAAAAAACAGAAATTTCCTTTCTTTAAGGTGAGACCTAATCTTTGTGTAGCAACTAAAATTATTTTTTATCTTGCAAGAACTAAAAATCTTAGGCAGTCAGATAATGATTATTTATTGTTGACTTTCAAAAAACCCCATAGAAAAGCATCATCGCAGTCCATAAGTAGTAGGATCAAAAATTGTTTACAGTATAGTGGGATAGATGTATCTGTTTTTAAGGCCCATAATACTAGACATGCTTCCATCTCGGCAGCATTTAGAGGGGAGCAAATATAGAGACAATCAGAAATGTAGCAGGATGGATAGATAAATCCAGCGTATTCTTAAAATTTTATAAACCGGTACAGGAGGAAAGCTCCTTAGCTGAATTTCTAGTTGTTAGATTAAAGTTTTCTTTTTATGTTTTATTCAACAATTTTTTCTTTTCTGTTTAGCAGTCATGTTACTATTTATATGTAGAAACTTATATGCACAGCTACATAGGTACGTCTTTATTATTTACATTTATATTAATAGTAAACTTATATCCCTCTGATGGTCAGCTCTTGGTACCTGCTTTGCAGGTCGCTATCAATCACTAAGCCATCAGTGATGTCTGACGAGTAGTAGCACTGACCACCAGAGGGATATACTTATCACTTACTATGTCTGTCTTGCTTTAGGCTAGCCTGGTTTGCTATTATTATTTGTCTTTTCCATTACTTATGGCATACTGACGAGAACATAACAAGTTCGAAACCGGACTATGTCTAGTGAGGAATTGATAAATGATTTTAGCTACCAAACAAAACTTGCAAGTTTAATTCAATGCAGGTCGGGGCTTTTGTCCGCTGAGTAGTTGTTTCCTATAAGTCTTATTCAGTAAGAAGAAAGTGATAATTGCGTATCATTCATCCAAGCAATAGTTTATAATGTGGGTAATAGGCACACAAATAATAGAGGAACAGAGCTTTAACATTTTAGCATTTACTTTAGTGTGACAGTAATTATTATTATATAAGAATAATTTACTTTCTTATTTACTTTTGATTTTAGATGTAATATTTTAAAAGAATGGATAATAATATTATCATCTAGCAGCTCGGATCGTGGTGTTGTTTTACTTATGTTTTACTTATGTTATGTAAGTTGGTGAGTTTTTTAAAATGTCAAAATTTCAATTAAATTCTGATTATTATTATTGAGAATAAGTATATTGCTGGATGGGACAATTATACACTGATAATAAAATATACAAGGTATATTAAAAATTTTAGTGGTATGAACTGAGTTTTATTAAAATTTGAAATAAAAGTAAATTGTACAATTGTAATTGTCCCAGAAACAGGACCAAAGGTTGTGAAGATAAAACTATCTTTCTTATCAAGCCCTGGGCCCTGTTTCCGGCAATTACAAATGTTATTGTAATGGTATCAATTTTTAGTTTTCAGTAAAAAAGGAAATTTAATTAGGTGTTATCAATAAGAACTTAATTAATTAATTTAATTTTTTTAAACATTTGTTTTTTGCCATAACTGATTTATTGCCATTCAACTGTTTTTCTGTTTATAGATTTAAATCCACTGATAAAAGCAGTGCAACTTCTTAAATTGTTCACCTGTTCAACCCTGTGCAGCCCACACTGCATTTCCTTCGCGCTCTTATATTCACTTACTCTAATGTACTAAAAGAACAAGATTCATTATTGGGTTAACCGATTTGTTGGATCAAATTATGTTATCAAAGAATATTTTTAATTTGAAAAATGAGAACGTGAGAAACAAATCTGTTATATTCCGTAACGCACTTACTTACCCCTGACCGTCTGAATAAAATTTCATCGATTAAAACGTCCATAACAGGGCCTACAAATGAAAAAAATGAGTTGAATTGGAATTGGAGAAGACAATTTTCTCTGTGAATTATAAGAATCTGCTCACTATTTATATGTAAGTGCATTAAGAAAGAAATCAATACTAGTATAACCACAAACACAAATAAAAAACATCTCTAGGTGTATTTCTAGTTATATTATCATATCATTTTTAATTAGTAAAGTACGCAAGTATTGACCTATCGCAGTTGATTATACAGGGTGTCCCAGATTTAAACAGACACACTCTAGTGGAAGGTAGCGCACACTCAGCTAAGTTCAAAACACCCACATACTAACCGTTGAATGTGAACCGTTTTTGAGATACGGGGTGTTTTATGGTTTTTGACCAGAACTTTAGTCCGCCATATTTTTGAAATGACTGCACATATTTAGATAAAATTTGGTATACATATTATACTCTTTTAGGTTAATAAATAGCTTAAGTAATTTCGGAAAAATTCCAGGACTGACCTCCATTTTTTTAATATGGCTGTTAGGGTCGTTAACATCACACTGTATATTATATTTTAGTAAATGTTAGTAAACTTTTAAAAAGCCTATGGATCAGTTTATGAAATAATGTCATAATATTTGATGGCACGTTTATGGTTATTCATCAATAAATTTTCAAAAGTATTGAAAGACCAAATTTGACATTCTACAAATAACACAATCCAGTTGCTAACATCATTATTTTATTAATTATAGCTAAATATCCCGCAGAAGAGGTTGTTATTTGTTTTTGTTTTGGCAATTAGTGTTTCTAAGCTTTTTTTAGTTTAAATTTCATCCAAAATAATACACATTCCATTTCTTTCATGAAAGAAAAATAATGTTAATGAAGAGGCTTGAATTAACAAGCACAATTTAAAAAAAATATTAAACACCTTTTGAGAATAACTTGAAAATATTGAAGACAAAAGTTTGCAATTTTATTTTGACAAAATAAATTTATTTAGAACTTTAAATAATTGAAAAAAAAAATCAAAAACTCTGCACCATCGTGCTGAAACCACAAACCCCTAGTATTGATGCCTTCTAATAAACCTGAGATATCTCTAAGGAAGTTTAAATAAACTTCACCAGTTAGCCTTTCTTCAGAAATGTGGGGCCCTATTATATGATTATTGTAAATAGCACACCACACATTAATATTAAATCTGTATTGGGAATATTTCTAAATCACTGCATGTGGATTTTCGCGGCCCAAACATGCTGATTTCTACAGTTGTTAATTCCGTCACGTGTGAATTGGGCTTCATCCGTGAATAGAACTCTCGATATTATTCTTCTGTGAGCCAAAATCTACCTACAAAATGTTAAGTGGGGAACGTCGTCGCCGTCTTCTAGACGTTGAACTGTTTCAACATGAAATGGATACAAATTTTCCTTCTTTAATGTTCGTCATACTCTTGTCTTAGGTACTGCTAACGCATTACTTATTTTTTTAACACTTATGGATGGATTATTTTCCACAAACTGTAATATTTGCTCTTCTTGTGGAAAAGCTCTGGGAACATGTTCATGCTTTGTCATTGACGGAAATTGTTCATGTTCCCTACTAAATCGGTATACCTCTGAAAACGTTTTATGATCTGATACACGGCGATTTGGAAAACGCCTTTGATACTCTCTTTTTGCAGCTCTCCCATTTCCGTCTCAAAAGCCATACACAAAAATAATATCAGCATAATCTTCATTACTAAATTGAAACGGTATCTTAAAATTTTTAGTTTTATAACTGGATTTTTATCACTTATCACATTGTCGAGCCGTTTTTTATTCCTGACAATTTAAATGGCGAAAGGTACCCGATCTATTAGAAAATAACATCGACCCAATGATTACTCAAATCCTCGAAGAGGACGATAATCTTTTAGAGTGCGAACAGTTTTTCAACCGGATGGTGCATCCCCACATTTTGCTATAGCAGACCGTCAATTTTTGGATAATCGGTTTCCTGAGCAATGGATTGGAAGAAGAGGTCCTGTGGAGTGGCCCGCTAAGTCACCCGATTTAACTTCCTTGGATTTCTTTCTGTGGGGACATTTGAAATCGAAGGTATTTGCAACAAAACCAGCATCTCTGGAAGAGTTACGTGAAAGAATTGTTCGAGAATACCGTTTATTGACTCCAGATGTGTTCAGAAATGTTCGTACAGAATTTAAAGACAGATTATATTACTGTATGGAAGTCGGTGGGGGTCATTTTGAACAATACATGCGATAATTTAAACTGCTTCTTTTATTTTTATTTCCCGAGCCTAAAATAATGAAACAATTATTTCTCAGGAACGAATCGATACAAGTTTAAAGAAAAACAAAGTTATGTAGAGAATTGAAAGACTTTTCAAAATATGTATCACTCGACCCCCTTTGCCATTTGAATTTTTTGAGGGAGTGGCTGTATAGAGTAGAGGGATGATGATAGGTTGGAAACAAGGTCGACGTGTTTCACCAATTTTTCAAAAAAATTTTTATCTCCAAAGTTATTCAGGGTGCCTACTTTCGGTTGGGACACCCTGTATAGCGACAAAAATAACTAAGTTAACAGGGGTGGGGCTCACACAAAGTTTCTCTTGTATCTCCCTGAGAAATCGTTCTATTCTATGCAACGATATATCCTATAATTTAAACAAATAAAATTAATTACTATAACCATTTTGTAAGAGCTTCCATTGTTTTGTATCTACCACTTATTCGTAATAAAAATAACAAAATTTGTGAGGGGTGGGAATTGTCACAAAATCACCCTGCACATAAACCGTATGTTAACAACTACAATATTTTAAACACATTCTTGATGAGTGTACCAAATGGACAGATTTCAAAAAAAAAGAAAACTACATAATACTTGATAAAACTTACCCCAAATATATTTCAAAGTCAATTATTTTAAATCTTAAGTATTACAACAATTTTCATTCACGTAAACACAGATGATCCTGACTTAGTAATTTTATCAAAATAATCATGATAACACTGTCTCACTTTTGGTATTACAAGGATAATCTAAATAGTAATTAAAATTACTATATTTGCATAAGATACTGTAGGTAAACATACTTTTTAACGTAGTCTGTTTTATTAATCCATGTAAGGCAGCATACCTTACATGATTCTAGTCATTAAATGAGTTTATACGTGTTTATACTCTTGATTAAATCATCTTTTAAAAACTTTCTTTAAGTTAGCTAGTCTTTGAGAAATTATATTAATAAAAAGATACTTTTTGTGACGCCATATCCTAAAATGACATTTATTGGACAGTTTCAATGAATCAAAACAATGTCATTATTGATAGGTGAAAAATAAAAAAAGTGTGAAATAAAAAAATGTTATTTCACAGTGTGAAATAAAACTTAATAGTCACCAGACAACAAATTAAAGTTCTTGTATCAAATATTTATTAATTATTAACAAATTTCATGAACAATTTTATTCATAATTTAACGAAAATGTATATGAATAGTACTGTTACTAACATTATTTATATTTATTCCTGAAATTATAGGTTCAGATGTGAGAAATATTTGATTAATTTATATTAATATGGTGGTTGGTCTGATATTCATCAACAAAAATATCGGCAGACATAGTCATTTCTGTAGTATTGTTTGAAAATATCTGTTTTGAAATATCCTTTTTGTTCTGGATGCTATCTTCTATATGTCCCTCAGCAACTGTTGAGGATTTCCATCCCCCATGACATTTTAAGGTGAGGATATCAGCTCCAGAACTAGCTAATAGTGATGCCGAAGATCTCCTAAAGCTGTGACCCGTACATTGCTTAGGATTAGATAATTTTAGATATTTAGCTGTAATACTTGGTATTTTTGAACATGTATTAATACCAACTAGTTGGACCGTATATTTTTCTCCTCGATATTGAAGAAAAACTTCTTTCTGATTCACACGAGTTGGGTGAATAGCTGCATATTTATCATAAATATTTAGTGGATTTATTCCATTAACTGTCTCACCAATTACCGTAAAAGTTTTGGGTCTTCAAATCAGGTACTTTAACAACCAGTATGCAGTCTTTTCTCACGGTGTCATCAATGGTCATATTGTAGAGTTACTCTCGACGACAAGCGCCAGCCAAGCCCATTATTAACACAACTTTCAACATTAAAAACTTTTCATCTAGTGCTTCTAGTAAAAAACGTTCGACATCTGCTCTGTCAAAAACGTTAGATTTCTTAGCCCTATACCTAGTGGATTGTCTTTTCAAAAAAGCTTTTACTTTTTGATAATTGTATACTAGAGTGGGCCGAAAAAACACTTTATTTTTTTTTCTATCGCTATACCTCAAAAAAGTTGCATATTGCCTAGCTAAGCACAATGAAAAAAAAAATATTCAAATAAAAAAATATCTTCCCGTTCGCGCATGGCGCTCAAAGTTTTATAAAATTTCGAAATTTCGTTTTTTTTTAATTATTTTTTTATAATTGCTAAACTTATTACTAACTAAGCGCTATAAGTCCTAATGTGAAGTTTGGGGTATAGGGAATACGAAAAAAAATTAAAACCCTTAAATTGAAAATATTTAGTGTTTGCGCAAAATGCTCAAAAAAACTGGATTTCTTCTAAAAAACGACTGTATTTCGTAGCTTATCTATTTTATGTTCAGTCTATATAAATGATAAACATATTTTTATTTTCAACTTCTTTTATTCAATAATCATTAATCAATCACTTTAATGTTTGATTTTCGGGAAAATTCGGGCATAATACTTCGTGACAGGAGGGGTAGTTCGTATTAATCCGTCTCTTGCGTCAGCGCCACACACTTTTTGAGATACTTCAGTCACAAGTTTGACACACCGTTCAACCGCCTGGGTATGACAAGGGAAATTTTGGAAATCTGGTTGCGGCGATGTGTCTATCTTTATCATTTTTATAATGTCCTTATCCTTGATTTTCCTTAGTAGTGGAGGAGAGATTTTCAAACTATCCCACCAAATCATATCGACGTAGTCTGTTGATTCAAAGTTTAGTTTTGGCGTGGTGAAATTTCGAATGGTTTTTCCCTTGTAAAGTGATCAAGCTTTCAGTAGTCTGCGTAGTCCCAGTTCTCTGATAGTTCTTCTATCATCCACTGTCATTGCAAGAATCAAATTTTTGGGATGAGCAAAGAAAGCGTTTCGCTCCATTACTGGCTTGATAACTTGCAATAAATTTTGATTTAGGTACCGTGATGTTCTGATAGTTTCAAAAAGTATCTTTGGACCATCTGTGAAATGTTTGCTGGTTTTGATTTTGAACCATAGAGGCATGTAACAAATTTGATTCTTGCACAATGACAGTAGATGAAAGAAGAACTATCAGAGAACTGGGACTACGCAGACTACTGAAAGCTTGATCACTTTACAAGGGAAAGACCATTCGAAATTTCTCCACGCCAAAACTAAACTTTGAAGCAACATACTACGTCGATATAATTTGGTGGGATAGTTTGAAAATCTTTCCTCCTCCACTACTAAGAAAAATCACGGATGAGGACATATAAAACTGATAATGACAGATACATCGCAGCAACCAGATTTCCAAAGTTTCCCTTGTCATACCCAGGTGGTTTGAACGGTGTGTCAAACTTGTGACTGAAGTATCTCAAAAAGTGTGTGGCGCTGACGCAAGAGACGGATTAATACGAACTACCCTCCTGTCACAAAGTATTATGCCCGAATTTTCTCAAAAATCAAACTTTAAAGTGATTGATTAATGATTATTGAATAAGGAAGTTGAAAATAAAAATATGTTTATCATTTATATAGACTGAACATAAAATAGATAAGCTACGAAATACAGTCGTTTTTAGAAGAAATCCAGTTTTTTGAGCATTTTGCGCAAACACTTAATATTTTCAATTTAAGGGTTTTAATTTTTTTTCATATTCCCTATACCCCAAACTTCACATTAGGACCTATAGCGCTTAGTTGGTATTGAGTTTAGCAATTATAAAAAAATAATTAAAAAAACGAAATTTTGAAATTTTATAAAACTTTGAGCGCCATGCGCGAACGGAAGATATTTTTTTATTTGAATTTTTTTTTCATTTTGCTTAGCTAGGCAATATGCAACTTTTTTTGAGGTATAGCGATAGAAAAAAAAAATAAAGTGTTTTTTCGGCCCACTCTATTGTATACATCTACATTATCTTTTACATTCAAAACTGCTTTAAGCATCGAAAACTTGGACCAGAGACTTAAACATTTTAAAGTTCTTGCTTTTTCAGATAGATAAGTCAAAAGAACAGACTCAAATATATTACTCACAATTTTCTGCTTACACCAGTGCATAAATAAATCATATTCTTATTCGTGCAATTTTCTAGATTTCGCTGGTAATAATTCTAAAGTTACAGCAATTGCTTGCTCCCTGATTTCCGGAGGAGTACCAGGAATAAAATCTTCCTTACTATCACTCATTTTGTTCTAAATTATAATTATTGTAAAGTAGAATGTGTCAAATGCGATGTTAAAATCGTTCAATATTTAGTTGTTTTATTATTGGTTTCTATGGAAACAGCAATAGAATTTAGTCATTACGATAAAGTAACGTTGTCAATTTGTCGTATTTTTACAAAATTATACTCTTTTCTAATTTCGAATGGTGATACAAAAAATTTTGTATATAACTCGAGACTAAAATGTATTTTTTTTCTCGTGTGGTTTAAAGCACTCGCCTTCAGCTCGTACTATAAACGCCCCACTTGTAAAAAAAAACACCATTTTAGCCACTTGCTATATAAAATACTATTTTCTACTCCAGGGCATAAAATACTATATTTCAGACTTAAAGATAGAGCGCAAGTTGCATCTTTTTTTGTCCTAGGGCATAAAGTACATGTCTATAAAGAAATAGATCTACGGTAAATATCAAATTCTAAGCAGTAAATGTTGCTATTTTCTAACTTAACTGACTTTCTGTCCCTTTTCGAATGCAAAAAACATCGTCTACATGACTGGTCCAGAGAAAAACGTCTTCAACTAATACGTATTTTGTATTAAATAGTTTATTTTCAACTTCGGTTATAAAAATAATTTATAAATTTCCCTGTCAGATTTATAATAATTTTGCTTAGTACAATTTTTAATCATTAAATTCAGTTGGCTTTTGTTTGAACAATTTTCGAGAAAAATTTGTAGTAGTAAAAAATCAAAAAATGCCGACCACTTTTCGAGATAGCTGAGGTAACAAAACCTTGATATATCCTAGCAAACATTTTGGTTTAATTTGACGTCGAGACTACCTAAATTATGTATAATAAATTTAGTTGCAAAATTGGAATGAACCATATTTAAGTAATATTAACTTTGATGCGACGACGTGGAATCGACATAAGTGGAGAATAAAACGACTTCAAAAGTTAGTTAAATTGACTAAGATGTGTAAAAATACATATAAACCTTTCTTGTAGTTGCACAGTGTGTTTGGTTATTAATAGGTACATTTGACTTCATTTCCACGTCAGTTCAACATCGAGTTGACTAGTTATAGGTAAATCTATGAATTTATGTGCAAATGGCAAATAATTTCTAGTAAAAAAAAGAGAAGAATTTCATACTTATCTGGTATTTGTCTCTATAAGTAGTAGCAACATTGTTAACAGCTATCTATAAAATTGAAAAAACAACTAATTCATAGTAAGATAGAAAATAAATGAATGTCTGTGATAAAAATAAATCCAATTTAATTTCATAGTATCAAAAGTTCCCCGGTTGTTGAAATTAATGCGCCAAAAATTGTTTCGTGCGTATTAGCACCTGTACCTCGAAAAATAACCATGCGCCTCCAAAATATTCTTTAATATGGAAATTCCATACAAACTCATTTTGAAAATATCAATTTCGAATCATATTCAAATTGTGGTAAAAAAACATATGACGTGTTGCGCTAATTTGACCTTAAGTATAACTGTCTTTGAAAGTGTAATTACCAAGAAGTATAATTAACTAAATGGTTGAAATCTGGTAGATAAGCTAGATAGAATTTATCGATGTTGTCGACCTAATATTACTTTAAAGTAGCGTAATAGAGACGACCAAATAGGTTGCTATGTAGGTACAAATTACGGAGGATTTCCAACAAAATCATTTACCATTATGACGATTTCCAGTCCAAAACGGTAAATATTACCTAATTATATTGCACATTTCGACTTTAATAGAAATTTATCCTTGAGGTAATTTGTGGTAGATTTTTTTAGTTGTTTTTCCCTTGCTGCTTTAGTTAAAGTACTTTTTAAGCAAGATAGTGTATGAGGTAGATTTATTGGTATTATTTACGTAAATTTAAATATAAAGTAAAACCAATAGGTAAATTTCTATGGGAAGTGTATTTTTCTAGTCAGTTTTACGTTATAACTACCTCAATAAGTAAATTTGTCTTTTACCAAGTCGAGTTAGAGCTAATTTTATGGAAAATGTTTGCTGAGATGATATGTTGGATAGGGCCATTAGTGCAACATCTCTGGTTTGTTTCACTTAATTGTTGATAATTAATCGTGAATAAAATTACTTTATTTACTGCACCACTACGTCCAAAATTTGATTTATTTCAGTTATTATAACTTAGTGAGATAAGTAGTTACCTCTAGTTGAAGAATGTATGTAGGTATTAATTTTATAAATATTTGTGGTATATAAAAATATTCCACTCATCAATTTCAAGAGTCAATACCACAGAATTAAATGTAATTTATACCACAGAATTAAATGTAATTTATTTGGATACTAGCTACTTCAAAGATTTATTTTACGACCAGATACCAGATAGGTACAATACTTTATATTTGTGCTATATCGTATTCAGTATGTATCATATTATTTTTACTAACATTGATAGAACGCACGTGTTTTCGTTTATCTAATTATAGCGTCCATAATTTACAAGACCTAATACAATATCTACTAATTTATATTAATATTGTAAACATTAATAATTAGTTTTTCGCAGGAAAACTGGGGAACTCAAAATAGATGCTACAGTACATTTTTAAACAAAAGTTATCGGAAAAGTAAATCGACTTTTAGTTAAAATTTTGTTTTTGTTTTCAGCTTAAAAAAATGTGTTTGTTTCTGACAACTATTTTATTAATGAAGAGACACTTGACGGCGATAGTAACGAACTCATTAAGTTCTTTAAATAAACTGCTCACAATCTGAGAAATAGTAAATTTGTTTCCTAATTTCCGAAAACCAATTTGTTTTCTATCTTTTTCAGATGGAATCAATTTAAACAAATATCATTATTAACAATATTTGGTTCCAGTAATTAATTTATTTAGAATTTTTCAACCACAAAAATAATTTCACAGTGATAGTGCTGTTTTAGACACATATGTACAGGGTATTTCAATTTTGTCACGACAAACTTCGAGGGGTGATTCCTCTCGTCAAGAAAAATGAAAAAAATACTAGAGTAAATTTTTTTCCTCAGCTAACGCAATGGTCACATTGCTGATCATCCCTATTAAATAAGTTATAGAACAATATGTATCATCAAACTAATTTAATATAAAGATAGCTAAATTTAATAACAAACATATAAATAGTTGATTTCTACGGCAAAAATTAATACACTTTTAATCTAAATTTGTATTTTCTTTTTCGGTTTTAAGAAAATTTCATACCTAAATAAAATTAAAAGCTAATGAATCTTACATTTTAATTTTAGTCACATGAAATAATAAAAAAAGATTAAGAGTCTAAATTCTATTTTTAATTAAATTTGAACTACTAGAGTTTTTCAGTAGAGATAATAATAAGTACCTTAAACAGGCGTACAAGTACATAACCAAGGAATAATTTCACTCGTAATTGTGCTGTGAAAACAGGCAGTCTTTTATACTGAGTTTGATTTTTTTTTTAATTCTACAAAACGTCTAGTAGAATAAAATACGATTTACCAATGTTAGAGATGTTTCAAAACCTTATGCGCAAATAGCCGAGCCTATTCCGCGGTATAAATATATTTTGAAAACATTGATTCATCTATCTACTATACCGGGTGTCAACGAGGTCATGTATCAGCCCGCCATTTTTTTTTAATCGGAATAAAATTTTCAAATTTAAAACTTACGTATAAGAAGTAAATGAACTTATTTTGACGAATATATATTATCAATAACACTTCCGGATTCACCAGAATGCATGCATTCTGGATGAGAATGAAAATGATAATGAAAAAACATAACTTTATGAAAAAAAATCTGTCTGCATGTCTATAGTATCGCGACAGATAAAGCTTTCAAATTTGGTACACGTGTTCTAAAGACCAAAGACAATGATAAATTTAGTGTTCAGCAAAATTGGTCAGCTGGTCCACGGAACCCAAACTTTTTTGTATTTGTCTTTACATAAAAAATATACTCTTGGCGAAAGATTATAAATCAAGTCTACCAATATCAAGCCAATAAAATATATTTTCCAAGTACTTAAATAAAGCTCATGTAAACTGAATTTTTTTTTACACATATGACATATGGGGTTAGGATAAATTTGGCAGTTTGACATTTGAAATGTCTAATTTAGTTACAAATATGTCAATGTCAATAAGAAGAAATTATTAAAATATATGACATGAATTATTATTATTAACAGTATCGAAGGACGCTGATAATTAATTATTTAAAAATTTTAATGAAACATTTCAAGGTACGCTATTAAAATTTAATTGAGGTAAGTGAATAATTAAAATTTTTTTTTTTAGATTAGGATGATATATATTAACTAGTATAAGAAAGTTATATGCTGGCTATATTAGATATTCTATCTTGTCATGTATAAACATGGTCGCCTTATAAAAAAAAATACCTTGAATTTATATTAAATGTTCAAAATGACGCCCCTCCACATTTTTGCATAAATTAATTCTTCTAACGAATTCCCTCAAACAATTAGCCAACTGCTGTGCAGTTATTTCATTTATAGTTCTTCTGACTTGTGGCTGACTGTACAATGTAAACTCTATCTTCAGAATACCCCAAATATGGAACTCCATTGGTGTTAAGTCAGGTGACCTGGGAGGCCTCCTGACCGATCCATTTGTACCAGTCCATTGATTCTCGAAATTCGCATCTAAATAGTTCGTGACTATTCGGGCATTATGAGGTGGGGCCCTATCCTGCTAAAAAAACAATCTATCTCTGGCCTCTATTGACAATTGGTTTATAAAATCATTGTTAATATTTGTAAAAAAATTCCAAATATCTCTCGAAAGTCAACTGATCATCAAAAATTATTGGAGGCATCTACCAAACATGTCCAACCAAACATTAAAACCAAATCTGTCTTGCTGGTTTCCTTCTTTAAAGAAGTGTTGATTCTGTTATGCCCAGTATCTAGTATTTTGCCGGTTGGATAATCTCAGATTTGTAAATCTTGATTCATCAGAAAATAGTATTTGCCTGGCAAAATTATTATTTCTTCTAATGTTAGTTATAGCCCAGTCACAAAATATCAATCTTTTTCAAAATTGTTTCCATATAAATGTTGATTTATTTGATATTTAAAGTTTTTGTAATTGTGTTTCTTTAAAGTCCTTCTTGCAGATTCGAGGCTCACCGGCACACGAAAAAAAAAAATTGTTTGTACATTTGACACCACCTACCTCCCGACATGTATTTCGACCCGCTGAATCCGAATTTGAAGTCAGTTTAGACCGTACACCCTCAAATATCGAGTAAATTGAAAAACCGTAAAAAATAGCAATAATTGGGTGTTTCGGTAATGAAAAAATTTTGTGGATCTAAACCAAGCCTAATTTTTATGTATTTCGATCCGCTGAATACGAATCTAAAGTATATTTAGACCATAAGCCGTTTTAAATCTAAGTAAATTGTAAAAACCCTCGAAAATTGCTAAAAATGGCAAAAAATAGTGATTATGTTGATGAAAAAAATGTTCATTCTGTTTATACATCATTTTTTATAGATTTTACAATTTTTCACATTTTCAGATCCTAAACTTGTATTTTATGCATAAAAAAATACAAGAAACGTATTTAATCGTGTTTCATAGATTTTTTCAATTTTTTTTTTTATTTTATCGGTTTTTTTGCTATTTTTTGGGATTTTGAGGGATTAATGGGCCAAATATATTTCAGATTCGGATTCAGCAGATCAAATTACATAAAAAATCCTCTTCGATCCGGGTCTACAAAATTTTTTTCATCAACATAATCACAATTTTTTTGCCATCTTTAGCAATTTTCGAGGGTTTTTTGCAATTTACTTAGATTTAAATCGGCTTATGGTCTAAATATACTTTAGATTCGTATTCAGCGGATCGAAATACATAAAAATTAGGCTTGGTTTAGATCCACAAATTTTTTTTATTACTGAAACACCCAAGTTTCGCTATATTTTACGGTTTTTCAATTTACTCGATATTTGAGGGTGTACGATCCAAACTGACTTCAAATTCGGATTCAGCGGGTCGAAATACATGTCGGGAGGTAGGTGGCGTTAAATGTACAAACAACTTTTTTTTCGTGTGCCGGTGACTCATCACCAATTTTCCGGAGCGATACAGTCCTCTCAATTTCAACAAGGGCTAATACATTTACTTCAGTCTTCAGTCCTCGTTTATAATTACTCCTTCATGTTTATCTTTTACCGGGTTAATTTTTCTAAATCGTATTTCTAGTCTTATGAAATAATTTTGCGGTGGGTGTCTTCTGTTTGGAAAACTTTGTCTACTTCTCATACGCGAGGTTTAAATTTGAAAATTTTATTGCAATTTTTAAAAAATGACGGGCTGGTACATGATCTAATTGACACCCTGTATATAATTGATTCTTCTCGAAGAATTCTGTCAATAATTATAAAAATGTAGAAAGTATTATATAAAAAATATGTAATTTTTCGGTGTTCTTCGTAGATTAATGAAAATTGTTTATTCAATAAAATTCTCTGTACTGATATGTTTATTAGTAAGACTCAATTTATGAAACAGAGACATTTTTATGGCGAAATAATAGCAATTTGGTACTAGTATTTAATGTAGTAAATGACAATAAATTTTTTGTGTGTTTACATACGCAAATAGGTGACGGAGGGTAAAAACAGGAACATCCGGTCATGATTTTTGAATGAGCTAGTAATGACTAAATATCTGAGATTTTAAAAAAGATTCTATTTTCAATTCTTATAATATATCGTAAACATAGTCCTGTGTAAATTCTGTACAAAAATAAAATTCGAATTCTTTTTATATTTCGAGTTTAAAAAAAAATATTTATTTTAGTTTCAAAACATTCATATATTATCCATAATTTATAACTTACTAATAAATGTAAAACATTTTTATTAGGTAACATACAAGAAACATGAGTCAATTTTATATATGTATTAAACTTAGGACTCTGTGCTGGGTGATGTTTTAGTGAAATTTTATTGCATTTATAAGTTAATTCGGGCACATGGCTCTACGAGATGTTTGATATTCATATTCATATTCATATTTAACTGCATTCCATTAGAGTACGCATAAAATTATTGGAGCAAGTGATAGTAGAAATGAAAGACCCTGGATCTCTTATTATTTTTTTAGCAGATTTTATACTCTAATAAAAAAAACAATTGCCTGTGCGTTTTTCATTAAATTTAGCATTTTCAAAATAATTGGCTTGGCGTAAGAAAAACTATTAAGAATATTATTCTGATGACTCGTTTAAGTTTCTGTTTCAAACAAGCAAGTAAAATCATTCTATAAATACAGCATCGAACGTTTTACTTTCATTTGTTAATTTGAATGGTATTAAGAATCGAAATATATGTATACTTCACTGGACTAAAGTAAATTAAATAAATTTATTTTCGGCACATTGAATAAAAATATGTGAGGATTTTATTAGCATATTACATAGTGTAAAAGTCATTTTCTTTCGTACATTATCATCCAAGATACCGACATTCAAGGAAAGGATTACGTAAAAATAATCGATATGCATTAATTGAGGCGTTGTTCGTAGTAACCACACATGTCCAAAAATCTTGATTTACGGGAAAATGAATAAAACCTTGTAAGATTTTTTTTTAAACCGATAATTTTATATTCATATCACACACTGTGATGAGTTTTTCTCGCAATTTTATTCCATTTATTCTTAAATTAAGACATTATTGTACTCATATATCCGCAAGAATAGATATTTTTCCATCAAGGAAAACGTTATTCTTAAAAGTCATTATCTTAGTGTCCTTCTTTTTAATGATAACTAATTATTAACTTTAGAATAATAGTTTTAATTGAGCTAAGAGGAAGTTTCGAACAATATTCAATACTAACTTATACTTAATGTAAGATATCATTTATTCAGTTCAAAAGTAGAGATATTGCGATCTGTTAACACTTAATGTATTTAAACAAAACTAATGAATTACTTGAATCAATAAATATTTGATGTTGACTGAAATCTTTTCTTTCTTGATTTAATATTGCGATCTATTAAATTTACCACTTAATGTAAGGATAAATTTCATTTCGTCAACAATAGGGAACTTGCACGTTTATTTTTACTTCATAAAAATGTTCTACAATACTAAAAAATAAGATATGCAAAATATGACGCCTTAATTCCCAATAATAAATTTGTTATAAATTATTAAAGTTTCGCGCGAGCGAACCGTTTCAAACAGGTTCAAAAGCGCGGGAGTAGTCGTGACATCACACCATATAATTTACAAGCGACGACGGAGATCCCAGCACTCGACCGCTTGATTTCAGCCGTAAAAATACCAGCATCGCCATAAATATTAAGTGTATACTTAAAATGGAAACAAAAACTCCTTATTTTAAATATTGCAATAGGTCTCTACATGTGTGTGAAGATCATTTTAATGTAAGTACATTATTAAAGACTATATGTCTATCTACTAGTTTTTCGCTGGCGGGCAATAAAATATTCCGAATTCCGAATTATTGAATTTTAATTAGAGTAGGATTAAAGAAAGAATGTGTATACAATGTTAGAAAATAAGATTAGTAGATAGAATGTAATTTAGTGATACTAAGTAAAGGTAATTTCCTGGTGCGAAAGTAAACAGCTATTTATTATTATACTCTTCGCAAATACGATTAGGAAGATTGCATTTGATCGGGACATTTCTAAAATCGTTAATATCGCTCGCAGAGAAAAAATCATTTCGTTCATCATCGAATTCTGAACAACTTTCAAAATGTCCGTCTGTTCATCCGTCCGTCCGTCACGTTTCTTGTAAGCACGATAACTAAAGAAAGAAAAGTCCGATCGAATTGAAATTTGGGCTATAAGTTAGTGTTAGCTAGAGGAAGAAATCCATTGTTTTTGAAAAAAATCAAATAGTAAATAAAAAAGTTATAGGACATTTTATTTAAAAATATAAATCTACAGAGGGTTGCAATTTTCAATGTGCTACTAAAATTGAAGTAATTTTCTATAGACACCAAAATGCTGTAAAATATACTACCCCAAATTTCGCCTACGCAGTCGGCATCATCGGGAGATGAAAAAAAATTGAAAATTAAATATGTGAACAATATATTAGGTATTGTAAGAATGAATCTTAGTTTATACTATAAAGTATACTGTCACGCGTTTCGCCAATACAGTCGGCACCATCGGGAGAGAAAATTAAATATGTAGTCAATACATTAGGTATTGTATTAATGAAGTTTATAAGACAAACACAATATTCTTTTCAAAAAACTGCGAAGAGTATCCTACAGAATGTTCAACAATTATATAAAAGTTCAATAACACTACTGTCTGCGAAGAGTAAAATGTTTACCTCTAGTATATATAGTATATTGCAAATACCTTTCCCTTGTCCTTTAATTTATTCTATTCAAATCTTACATTTATCTATTATGTGAAAACACGACACAATCACTTATTTCCGTTGCCCCAAAACATAGTACGAAAATACCTACGGTAGGTAATTATACATTTGCGCAACATTTCCTTTGCAGCAAATGTCTTCAATAGACACTTTACGCGTGTGTACAAAAAAAAAACACGAAAAATATAGAAGTGGCTGTTGTAAAGAATTACCCTAAATTCTTTCAAACATAAGACTAAGTCTGCTAAAAATGCTTAGTTGCGACTAAGCATTTTGTAGTTATTTCTTTTTATTCCGTGATCAAGTCATAACTATTTTATGCTTATAAATTATTACTAAAAGCTAAAAAAAATACATACTTCTCTGCCTTGACCCCGCGGACCTCTCCAAGGGAAAAACTTTCACGATTTTGTATAAAAGATGCCACCATAAACATATCCACTTTAGGCAAATTATCAGATTGGACTTTTTGAAAAACCTTGATCAGTCATTTTAAAATATCTGTACAACTACAATAAGCGGTACTATAAAACACAATTACATATTTATATCAGAACAGTCACTAACAAATCAACCACAGTCTAGTAACACCATATTGTACATATGTTTATATAGAATGTCATACTTTGTTAATTTGTTTGTATTATTATTTTTCAGTATTTTATGAATGATTTGATTTTTAGTTTTCTTTTTTCTGTATATATGTATATATTAATATAAATCTTATTCTGTACCCCATAAAAGTTGTAAATAATCTACTTAATTGTGAATAAAGATTTTAAATTGGAATTGGAATTGGTAAACATCTGATTGTGTTGCTTCCCGGCGCGACGACTACCGAATATTGTATGGTGTGACGTCACAGTCAATAGTAGCTCATTTCGGGCCACTTCAATTTTATCGCTGTTTAGATCCTTCATACTGATCGCGTGGAATTAGAAATCTTATTTTTTTGTGAAGTATACGTTTTATTACAACGTTACGCTATGTTTTTTAGTATTATTTTTATTTTTAAAATTATAGGCAAGTTCCCTATTGTATTATTTAAATAAAACTTTTCTCCTTTTCTTTTTTGGAACTTACTATCGCATGACTAATTCTTCGTTATCTAAGAAATATAGTTAGTTACCAGTATGTTACTGGAAAAATAAACCTCTGGGCTTGACATTACATTAAAAGATTAGTCAGAGGGTATTTTTTTAAACGTTAAGCAATTTTATTATTATTTTTTTGTCTCATATTAGTTGTCAGAAAACACCTTCTGACTAATCTTTTGACGTAAAGTCACAAGCGCTGAGGTTTATTTTTCCAGCAACATACTGGTAACTAACTATATTTTTTAGATAACGAAGAATTATTCATGGGATAGTAAGTTCCAAAAAAGAAAAGGAAAAATGTAGAGAATACCACAAATATTGTTCAGACAATATTTAAATAAAACTGAAAATTATTTGATCAAATTTGAATGTCTGGGACTGGCTAAAGACTTTTCAGAATTAGAAGAAGTTTTTATGAAGAATGACGTTTTATTAAGAAACCAAAACAAAAAATTTTACAAGTATAAGTTCATTCGTGAACACACTGTATATGAGACTTCAAATTTACCACAGGAAATGCACTATTATAAACAGTTATTTTTGTTGAATATGATAAATGAGATAGATATCCTTCGAAAAAAAAATATTTTCTTGGCTATTTTTTTTCTCATGTATTATATGTGATAATTAAATGTCAGCTTTCTGTCTATGATTAAACCTAGGTACTTAATATTATCAATATATTCAACAAAGTTACCATTTAAAGTATTTTTTAATTGTGTTTGCATAAACGAATTATGTAAAATATTACTACCTCAAACCATGCATTTTGATTTATTATGATTCAATAAAAAGCTTATTGACATGTAACTATTTTTCTATTTGATTTAGTTCCTCATTTAAAGTCCCTACCAAATCATACATGTCAGTATTACCAAAAAGTATTATTGACAAAAAGATGTATAGAACATTCTTTACCACATTAGTAATGTCATTAATATATAATAAAAACAATCAAGGGCCAAGACAGCTGCCTTGCGGAACCCCTATATCGTTTCTTATTGGTTTAGAATGCGATTCATTTATTTTGACAACTTGCCTATTTGATAACAAAAAATTTTTTTTCTGACCTAGCAATGAGACGAGTATATCCTTATGTATTTTTGATCGCTGATTCCGAATCCGGGGTCAAAAAAAAGTCGTACACCCCCAAAAAAAATTTTAGAGCCAAAAAAACACCCCCTGAATCGTTTTGTTTAATATTTTCGGGAAAAATTGAATGTATTACGATAAAAATAAAGGTGAATTGCAGCGTTCACCCTATCGGTATGAAACGCACTCCCATAGAGGGTGAAAACCACCCTCATCTGCCATCAAACCAATTGATAACGACAATGACTGAAAAACATCTAAAAATGTTTAAATTTCGTTAGGTTTGCAATAAACTGACGTAGAATTCACGTAATACCCCAAAACTACCCCTATAGCGTTATAAAAACCAACCCTTAACTTCAATTACAGAAAAGAGAAAGGAAAAAACATATAATTTGATAACGATTTCATTATATGGATGTTCTTATTTGCAGAGATCCTTATGGCTAGGATATTAGCAGTCATTTGTCACCAATCTTAACACCATATGGGTATAAAACGCATCCCGGATGGGAGTGAGAAGTACTCTTACGTTAGTAGCTTTTAATTCTTCTTTTTTTAATCTTTTTTTTATGGTATCTTTTAACTTTATTTTCAAACGATCTTCTTACTGACTGTCGTTTGTGTTGTTCTTTCGTGTTTCAGTAGTCTGCTATCATGTGTTCGTCCCATCTTCCTTGATATCGTTTTTCCATTTCATAACGATATAGGGGTAGTTTTGGGGTATTACGTGAATTCTACGTCAGTTTATTGGAAACCTAACGAAACTTAAACATTTTTAAATGTTTTTCAGTCATTGTGGTTATCAATTGGTTTGGTGGCAGATGAGGGTGGTTCTCACCCTCTATGGGGGTGCGTTTCATACCGATAGGGTGAACGCTGTAATTTACCTTTATTTTTATCGTAATACATTCAATTTTTCCCGAAAATATTAAACAAAACGATTGATTAAAATGATAACATCATTTTCATCTCATACCCTATTCAGGGAGTGTTTTTTGGCTCTAAAATTTTTTTTGGGGGTGTACGACTTTTTTGACCCCGGATTCGGAATCAGCGATCAAAAATATATAAGGATATACTCGTCTCGTTGCTAGGTCAGAAAAAAAATTTTTTTTTGTGGGGCTGTGTAAATAATGCATCTTTTAAATCCCATTATTTTAAGTTTTTTTAACAAAATGTTTTGATCAATGGTCTCCAATGCACGTCTTAAATCTAGAAATACAGAACATATTATGTTCTTATCTAACATACTTTTGACAGCGCAGAAGTTTACTTTTCCAGTAGCATACTGAATAACTAACTATATTTTTTAGATAACGAAGAATTAGTCATGTGGTAGTAAGTCCCAAGAAAAAAAAAAGAAAAAATTAGAGAATGCCACAAATAACGTTCACACAATATTAGTATTATTTATTATTTAATAAAACACAAAGACAAACAAGATTTGTTAATGTTTTAAATGTTTTTAATTAATAACAATGTTAGTTATATCATAATTTGGAAGGATTGGGATAATTCTTTTAAAAAATTTAACATAACCCAGGAATTGTTACTATTAGATGTTTATTCAATTAAAATAGTATACCTACAATATAATTAAAGAACTCTCAACTGGTATTATCCAGGGAA
Source organism: Rhamnusium bicolor (assembly GCA_029963845.1). Lineage (NCBI taxonomy): Eukaryota > Metazoa > Arthropoda > Insecta > Coleoptera > Cerambycidae > Rhamnusium > Rhamnusium bicolor. The sequence continues at coordinate 24,787 of JANEYF010001371.1, forward strand.
AAAATACATTCAGCGTCGCTACACCTTATCTCTACGCTGTGGGTTCATCTTTTTAATGCTATATGTAAAGCAAACAAACAACTAGAAAATAAATGAAAAAGTATTGAAATGTTATTTACCGTTTTTGAGAACGTGGGTTGCGGAGTAAAATTTTGATCGCTCTGTACACATCTACATAAAATTAACATTTTTGAAAATTTGACAAAGTTATAACAATTTTGTCAAATGGTATTTAATTAAATAAAAATATATTTTCATGTCATAACAGAATTTGCAAAAATTTAAAATTTGTTTGGTCTGAAATATACAATAATAAAAACCAGCAAATAAATAATTAAAGAAGTAATAAATGTTAACCACTGCCCAAATCGTAAATAATTATGTTAATAAAAACTTTCCATTACTTTTTTAAATAATGATTATATAAACAAATTGTTATTTTATTGTTCATTAAGTCTTTAATTCATAACTCAAGCGAATGGGAAAAGATTTACTACGCGTTTGTCTCTTAAATATTTTTCTTCAGAAATTCTCTAATTACGAATTATATTTTTATTATCTGAAAAATAATTACATATGTGATATAGTGTATGGAGCTTAGGTTGAAAAATAGGAAATTGTAGAAAAAATTAATAATGTTTTGAAATTTTGGTGTCATGTTCAGAACGTAAAATTGAAAATTAAAAGTTCCCGTGATCTTCATCACCTACCCTTTCAAAAAGTGCATTTTTATGATTTTTAAAATTTTTTAGCAAAACGGTGTCCAATACGAAAAAAAAATGGAGAGAAAATGTTGCCCAAATTTTCTATAAAAAGAGTTCTTATCATATTTCTGATAGTAGATCTATCAAGATTTTTAGTTAGGGGCTGCTGTTTTCAAGAAAATCTAGCGCAAATTATAAATTTTAGTTTTGAGCTTATACACCCCCTCTTCAGCAGCTTTTAACTTAAATTTATTAGATCTATCGAAAATATCATAAAGACCTTTTTTATAGAAAATTTGGGCAACAACCGCAAAAATGCAACTTTTTTTTAAGAGGTAGAGGGTGAAGAACGCCCTTTGGGGATGGGAACTTTTTAGTTTTCAATTTTTACCTACATTCTGAATATGTTGCCAACATTATTAATGTTTTCTTCTAAAATATCTAATTTCCATACACTAATATGCAGACTAGAAAATTTACTGCCAAGCCGAACTATTAGCAACAATTGAAGTTAGACATACTGACCGTTCTACACCTATTTGATATGCTAAGAATAAAAAAATATTTATCTCTTGCTGTTGTACAGCATTCCTTTGCTTAGTAAAGCACTCAAAGAACTTTTCTCTTAGAAATATAATACCAACATAAATTTGTCCTAATTATTATTTTCTAACTTTTACAAAAAACTTATAGATAAGTATAACATATATCTTTTAAAACAACTAATTTCTCGGCTATTTGCTAAACGCTGAATACTGGCTTATAAAAAAAAATAATATATAATATGCACATTATGTTCAGTACAACTGACTCAATAATGTTATGTTTAATTATAACTACTCTATTCAGTAAAACTAAAAATAAATAAAACAAAATTACTCATCAACAACAATCACTTCAAAACTTTAGAACATGTGTTTCTACATCTATGCATCGCCAGTGTGACTTTTTCAAAGCCCCGAAAGCAACTGGGAATGTTAGTAATTCTGATTCAATAAATACCATTGATATTTTTGGAAATATGTGAAAATGAAAAAATATCTAATATACTCACAGAAATATCAAATAACTTTTCCATTTCGAGAACTATCAACTGAACTTTTTTTAATCCCTTATCTTCTCAAATCAGTGAAATGGTGACCGTCGAATTTGAAATACTGTGTATCTTAGTCTAAGCAATATCGTGCAAATTCGACGATGAAAGGTTACCATTTGTCAGTCGGTAATCAAAGAGACCATATGAGTACCATACTTTTTCGCTTTTGAAGTTTTTGGTATGGCGACCGGATACGTAGTGGGAGAACACTTTTTTTTAATCAAATGTTTACCAATATTTGTCCGCGTAGGTAATTAGTATATACTCCACATATCCCAATTACGCTGGCAGACAAATCTTCCGGTCGGCGTAACTGGAAAATGAAAAAAAAAAGTTTTTTTAAGTTACCACACAAACCTAGCGCAAAATGTTTGTTTTGGTGTGTACTGTACTGTACTATAGGGAGACATTTCTATCTGTCGGTTTTTGAGCAATTTGCCATCAAAGTGGAGAAAAATGGATCAAAATTTGATGTTGATAAAAAATAGTTAAAATTTTAATAAAACGTCTGCTCAGCCAGCCTATGGTTCACAAAGCACTAAAAACCATAACCTTCTGCTGGCAGACATTTTTGCCAATTTTAACCCCCAAATCACCCCTAAAGGGTCAAAAAAATTGTTTAGTTTTTCGTGTCTGTACTTTCTTATAAATATTAAAAAACATCCTTTTGATGTGTTATTACAGTAGAAAGTACGAAAAATTTTAACTTTTTTAACTTTTTCAGGGGTAGTTTGGGGGGTTAAATTTGGCAAAAATTTCTGCCAGCATAGGTTAGGGTTTTGTAAGTGCCTTGTGAACCATAAGCTGGCTAGGCAGACGTTTGTTTTAATTTTAACTATTTTTTTATCAACGTTTCAAATTTTGATCTATTTTTCGCCACTTTGATTGCAAATTGCTCAAAAACCGACCGATAGAAATGTCTGCCACTACAGTACGGTACTGTACATACCAAAACAAATATTTTGCGCTAAGTTTGGTCTGGTAACTAAACATTTTTTTTTCAATTTTTGGTTACCGCGCGCCGACCGGAAGTTTTGTCTGCCAGAGTAATTGGGATATGTGGAGTACATATACTAACTACCTATGAGAACAAATATCGGTAACCATTTGATTAAAAAAATGTTCCGCCCCCCCTCCGTATCCGTCCACAATACCAAAAATTTCAAAATAAACAAAATATGGTACTCATATGGTCTCTTTAATTACGGACTGGCACACGGTAACCTTTCATCGTCGAATTTGCACCCTATTGCTTAGACTATATGGTTGTATTTAAGCTGTGTTTAATTAAAACAATTTTGATTTTGATATTTCTAATAGTTATAACAATCTTTTCGTTAAGATATTTCTAACAGTAATGTTTTTATGTGACAAAATCAAAATTTTCTGGGAAAATGCTCCAGACATAAATAACATTTAGTTTTGGCTTATTATTTTACATCGAAAAAAAGCAATTTTTCAAATTTAAATCTGCAGCCTATCTTTTAGAGTTTCTAAAGATTGAAATCATATGTAATTTCAGATGTTATTCATAAATACTGTGAACTATTCGCCCAACGGATCATTTTGGGTCAAGAATTCAAAGAAGAAGAAGAGGCAGAAGAAGAAGGAGAAGAATATTTGATTAATAAAAGAATTGGATATTTGTATATAATAATCTTCGATCATAAACACGATCGAAGATAATAATATTTAATTACATGACATGTAAACTTATGCTGTGCTTATGAGTCCCTTTGATTACTTTGAAATTCACATATGTCAAGACATAATATGTCATACGTCCAAATTTCAAAAATAGGAGAATATGTTCAGATTACAGAACGACTTCATTTGGGACATAAAGAGCATGGATAGACAGAAAACTCTTTGGTGGAAAAGGAGCTCTATTACTTTGTAGAAAAATTACCATTGCCCGTATATTGATGTTCAAATCATAACATAACTAAAACCTCAAAAACAAAAAAAACACAAATTAGTATTTTACATAGTCTACAACTAAGTTCAAAAAATAAACATCATCATAATGAAATATTGGTAGTAATATTTTAGAGGAAATATTAATAGAATGTATTAATCAAATTGTTGTTTTTAATATATTTACCTATACGTTTTGCACTCTATTTTTACATAAATTGTTAAGAAGCCACATTCCATTTTTGTTTTTATGGATAAGATGAAAGACATAAAAGTTAATTAGAAAAATATATGTGTTAAGATATTTTTGTTGTTACTTACTTTTTTTAATAATTTTATAACCGCCAGCTAGCTATGAAATATATTAGAGGTACTAAGATGTAAAATTTGTGTTTCTGGCTTACAATTTAAGGAACCATAATTTGATATTACATATTGAAATATACAGAAACAACATATTTTAATTAATTTTTCGTCTTAAAGGTCCACAAGAAAAATGAACCTTCCAGTGGCGTACCCAAAAAGGGAGTTGATAGGCAAAAATAATTTCAGGGCGTCGCGATCCCGTATGTTGTTTAATTATGGTACATATCACTCTACTCTGCACAAGTGTATTGTAATTACCAAATTGGTTAAAAATCTTTGTAACAGAAAGCCTACGAGTGAATCAAATCAGCCTTCTTTTTCAAAACTATGACAGAAAACAAGACCTTAACGAAGCACTTTTGGATATTGATAAGTAAAGATGGTTGAGTCTCTGAATTCCAGCGGTGCGCCGCACAGTGGACCAAAATAAATTTTTAGGACAGAACCTAAATTTGTAAGAATTAATTTTGGGAAAAACTCTTTTATTACTATCTACAGAAATTGTCAGTGTATAACGACATTAATATGAGAGTTCCTAAAAACAAATAATTTAGGTATAGGAAGCAGGTAAAGAACACTAATAATGTGTGACTTTTCTCGGTTTGTTAATTGTTTTGGTATGGCATAGAAGTGGTGTTGTGTTCTGGATTGATCTTAAGGTTGTAGAATTTTTCCCTGTAGGAATCCTTTTGTTAAAGAGAAAAAGTGAACTTATGTAATGTGTTTTACATAAACCCTGTGTGTGTGAGTTTGCGCAGACGAGGCTCCTGCGGTCGCTACACCTGAGTTTCGCAGATTCAACCTTCTTTATTGATAACTTGGATTCAATCGTTTTATTTTGGTCGTGGGAATATGTGGTAGTTTTTTATACAGACCTTTCAGAAATGCCATAGAAATTAAACCATTTCTATATTTTTAAAACTAATTACTTACATAAAAACCGTGGTAGATACAATTAGACAATTAGAATGCAGATTTATTATTAAATAAGTAATATTTCATAATACTAACAGAATTATATCAGCCCTCAAGAAATACGTATCACTTATATTATTACGCGTATACACATATTCAAACTTTGATAGTTTTGATACCGAGGCAACTACGACTCAGATATTTATATTTGTTTATTTTAATTACAGTTTAAGTTTATTTTTTGTTTAGTTTTGTGGCTTAAGTTGTTTTAAAATGATAAATATTTTATAGGCTTGCGGCGAAGGACAATGAGGCTATAACATATATTTTTAAACTGTCTTCTTATTTCTCAACCTTTATCGAATACAACTTTTTCCTAGAATTAATACAAAATGTGTTCAACTTTGAAAACATATATTTGTTTTTGTCTAGCTTGTACTATTATTATAACTGAAAATACACCACAACAATAAAAAACGAACAGTTAACGCAGTTCACATAAAAACATAATATATCAATAACACGAAAATATTTTGTGGAAAACCCAATAGGAAAATATACCGGATGACAACGAGATTAGTCCCATTCAAATTTCTCGGTTGATTTTAAGATTACAATTTTGAAATTTTGGCATATCATTTGTGACACAAAAAGCCACACTTTGCACTTATTAAGTGAAATACGTCACTCAAATCCAAACCCGTACACAAGTAAAAACTATTAAATTTATAAACTATAATTTGTAAACTAAGATGTTTTTAAATGAAAACTACATAATTAGAAAATAGACAATATATTAAATAATCCAACAAAGTAAAAGTACATTCTTACATGTTTTCTAGAAAGTACAAAAAAAATAGAGGTAAAATATCACAAATATATCTCAAAACGTAACTCCTACAGAACGTGTAGAGCTGTATAAGAGCTCGGGGATTTCCGTAATACGTGGATTGGACTAGCGTCTACAGATAGGTTGCAATTGGCGTTGATGCTCCAGAAGACATGCGCGAGATAGGGGGAAGCCTTACTTAGTTCATAGATAAGTATTAATAAATCCTTTTGGAATCGTTTGTTAGCAAGAAACTCGTTAGACGATAGTAAAGGGCAAGGAAAATCTTACTAAAAAAATACTTATTTAAAAAAAAAATTATAAGTTTTGCGATTCGAACCCTGGACCTACCGCGTGCTAAGCAAGTATCTTCTCTATCGTCTACCGAGTTCCTTGGTAACAACCGATTCCAAAAGGATGACAAAATTCATAGTTGCAATCTCGCGCATGTCTTCTGGAGCATCAACGCCAATTGCAACCTATCTGTAGACGCTAATGTGGATTGGCACAAACACACTGATGGTTTAGTTCTTTAGCAACAACCAATGCGTTTACTACATTTTTACGCGAAGATAGTTGACGTGGAAAATTATGGGTAGGCAAAGAGGACAAACGTCTATCGACGAAAGAAAACTTATATTTCACTACGAAAACGGCAAATCTTTACGCCAAATTGCAGAAATAGTAAATAGGAGTCATTCTACGGTTCAATACATTATATCCCGATATAAATACGGGAATAGAATAAAGAATAAACCTAAAAACTTGTGTTTTGGAGGAAACTTACCATAAGTGATCACAGGTGGATAATACGAAAGGTAAAAAAAGAACCCACTATAAGTGCAGTAAAATTAGCTTCAGAAGTTCAGCATTATCTCGGGATAAAGGTAAATCCAGAAACAATTCGAGTTATTTTACGAAGCCATGGTATAAGGAATCGCGTAGCTAGGAAAAAACCTTATATTTCCCAAGAAAACCGTCGAAAGCGCTTAGAATATGCAAAAAAATATGAAAATGAAGATTTTAATTTCTGGAAAAAAGTCCTTTTTTTGCCGATGAAAGTAAATTTTGCATTTTCACAACTACCAGTAAGCGTCGGGTGGAGAAAAGTAAGGACAGAACTTTTTAGAACAAAAAACTTACAGCCAACCATAAAACATGGTGGTGGGGGACTAATGGTTTGGGGGTGCATGAGTGCGGCTGGAGTAGGAAATTTAGTTTTTATAGACAGCATTATGGATCAAAATGTATATTTAGATATTTTGAAATCAAATTTAAAACAAAGTGCTGAACGTTTAGGAATATTAGATTCATTCTGTTATTACCAAGATAATGACCCAAAGCATAAGGCTTATAAAGTTCGCAGCTGGCTACTATACAATTGCCCAAAAGTATTGGAAACTCCCCCACAGTCTCCGGACTTTAATGCTATTGAAAATTTATGGAGCCACTTGGAAGAAAATTTGGGAAAGCATAAAATTACCAGCAAATCCCAGTTAAAAGAAGTTCTCTTAGAGGAGTGGAATAAAATTACCCCAATATTGTGAAAATTTGATACGTTCTATGTCCAGAAGACTTAAAGACGCCATAAAAAATCGGGGAGGGCATACAAAATATTAATATATTACTGTTTTTCCGAATATGTTGTAGTGTACAAGTTAAGTTTTGAGATATATTTGTGCCACTTTACCTCTGTTTTTTTGTACTTTCTAGAAAACATGTAAGAATGTACTTTTACTTTGTTGAATTATTTAATATATTGTCTATTTCCTAATTATGTAGTTTTCATTTAAAAACATCTTAGTTTACAAATTATAATTTATAAATTTAATGGTTTTTACTTGTGTACGAGTTTGGATTTGAATGACTGTATATCACTTTCGGTTCAACCGGAAGTAGCAACAACTTTTGATTTTTAAATAGCGACCTATATATTCTTACATATTTAAATTCCCCATGAAATTATCGTTACAATGATGTGTCACAAGTAGGTAATTACTTTCAAAATGGCGTCATAAATTCGAAAAAAGTGAAAAGCTAAGTTGGCAACTACAAGACTGTGTTTTCAAAAATTTACCCAGTAGGCCTTGAATCTGATGTATCACCTTCATTTCTATTGTCGAATTTCAATAAAAGTTTATTTCGTACAAAAAATCACTATAACCATATTTTTTTACTTGAACCAACAAAGCCCAAAACATTAACCTTTCATTTGATGTATAATACGTCTACTCTCGGTACTAATGTACTTTGAAATTATTGGATTTCTTTGCATAAAATTCTTCAGTTATTTAATGAAATCGTATGTATGTATGTATTAAATTTTACAAGCGTGCCATGACAAAATGACATTTCTTTTCAATCATTTGCCTAAGTTATTATTTGATAAAGTTTATGTAGTGCTTTGTTAATTTGCTTGTGATATATTTGCTAATATAACTAATTAAAAGTTAAAAAAAGATACAAAATGGTGGTATTTACCCAAAATGAAAAGGATATGGTACTTATTTATGGTGAATCAAAAAGAAATGCCTATCAAGCTGAAAGGTTATATGCAGAGCGGTATCTTGGATATATTATTTATTTTTTAAATAATTTAAAAGGGAAACATGAAAATGTTATGTCAAAAGAGAAAGTCAAATATTAAGTTACCATCTATTTTTCTAAATTAAATTAAAAAGGAAATATAAAAAATATATATTTAGTTGCATATAACATATGGTGGATGCGCCAGGCAGATACAGATATATTGTATATTTACGTGTTTTTCTTAAAAACGTTGCAGCAGCGTACCTATTTAAAAAAACATTTATTATAAGTGTTCTATACAATCACTCAAAAAAGTAAACAAAAACGAAAAAATATTAGGGATAATACTAGTAGTTGCTGAAGTATTGTAAGGATATTGACAGAAAATATTAATTATTCTTTTTACTACTTCAGCCCTCATACCAACATATACTTAAATCCAAAGTATAATTTTGATTAAGTAATAAATTTGTATCTACTTTTTTAGGATGCTGAACCACCATAGCAGTGCAAATTTGTAAATATGTATGTAGTTTAGGTCAAATGGTCTTATTTAGACTGATTCGGGTTCAATTTAAAAAAATATTTAGAATAATTTGCGATACAGTGTCTATTGTGTCCACCTTCATAGTACTCTGTGTATAGTATAGAGTGCACTTTTTGTCACTATTCTCTAATGTCTTGGCTGGTTTTGATTGGAAGATTTACACAATTTTAAAAATTTCCATTTTTCTAGTTTCCAAATAAATTGATGTAATTTTTTTTTTTGAATTGAAGTACACCTTCTATGATCAAAATAAAACGAAAAAAATGAAAAATCTTATGATTGTGTTAGAGTGTTTTTTTAAAATGAATGTTGGTCAGCAATTAATTTGTATGTATTTAAAAATAATTAAATAATACTATTTTTATCACACGTTACTCATTTCGTATAAAATATTATTATTTATTTTTAGTATAAACTGTGACAAAAAAGTAAGTTGAGTGTGGGTTAGTGTTGTTGAGTTGTCAGATCAGACAAAACAGAAATGATGACTAACGAGTTTTTTGTTCATTTTAACTGTGTAATTCGATTATTTCTGTAGAATATTTCGAAAGCTGAGTGCTTTTTCAAGTTTGCGTAAATTCAAATAATCGTACTTCAACATGCTTCTGATTTAATACATGGTATACCACCAACAATTATTTCCGCAGTTGTAGAAGTAGAGCAAGCATAAAAGTTTAATATTTGTGTACAACTATATAGGGTGTTTCATATATTCCACCCAAACGGAATTCCCAGGAGAAACATGACCGAAAACCCGATTTTTCCAAGAATGGAGGCATCATCCGCGCTTGCTGACAAGGTTTAGATTGGTTGTTACTCCTTACATATTTTATTCGATATTTTGTTATGATAAAGTAATGTTATAAATATAATACAATAAATATACGTATTCAAAAAATTCTCTGCTCTCATTTCATTTGTGATTTGAAAAATAAGATCATAAATCGCATACATTCTTGCTGTTCTTAACTGGTCAAATCCGAGCCATCACACAAATCAAATGTCCTTGGTTATTTTCACTAAATCAGTTTCCCTGACTTGCTACGTAAATAACTATTTTCTATAAGTGTCTAGAAAGTTAACTGTTTTTGGTCAATTTTTTTTATTGGAAAATACATATTTACTGGTCTAGCCCGATAAAATGACATAAAGGGATCAGTAAAATCTTTACCAATCTCTTACATCCCTTTTGGTTGACACTAGTATTGCGATAACGATTAAAAATGACTAATCCACTGTTTTTTTAATAAATATAAGCTGATATCTGGAGGCACTATTTTATCAAAACGCAATTTCTGAAAAACACTTTTTTTTAGGAGTAATTGCATAATTTTCAGTAACTGAAAAAATATGTACCATATATTTATCACGTATTTTAAACTACAGAAATTTCGGTTTGCTAAAATAATTATGCTGTTTTTAAAAGAGGTTATTAAAACGAGTTAGCCAATGTTGAATGCAAGGTCATTGAGAGATAATGCCCCTTTAACAAAAGAAGATAACTATCATCCTGCCCTTATTATCGATTTTAAAATAATCACCGGTAAACAAAAAAATTTTGTATATTGTAACACAAATATTAGATATAACTTTCGACGAGCTAACTTTCCGTTATTGTATAACATGTTACTACATACCGATTGGTCTTTTTTTAAAGGATTTTACAAATGTTGATGATGCCGTCAATAGCTTCTATAACACCTTAAATAGTGTATTTGATGATTGTGTACCAGTGAGCAACGATACGAAACGGAATTATCCACCGTGGTTTATCCGGGAGATTAAAAATAACATCAGCAAAAAAGAACTGGCGCGCAAAAATTATAAAAAATTCAAAACTATAAACTACTTAAACGAATTTAGGTAACTCAGATCCCTAATAAAAACTCAAATTAACGTTGCATATAAAGATTATGTTCATAGCATTGAGGACGCAATTGGAGAAGATCCATCAAAGTTTTGATCATTTCTTAATGTCAAAAGGGGTAAGTCAAGAATACCTGGAATTCTCCACTACAATGACAAAGCTTACGAAACTCCTCAATCCATCGTTGACGGTTTTTCAAACTATTTTTCGGACGTTTATATCAATTCAAACCCCAACAATAATAAAGAGAATATATTGCTAAACAGCAATCTTATTAATTTGCAATATATAACGAAGGACGATATACTTAAAGGCATAAAAAAATTAAAAAACAAAATGACAGCCGGCGTTGATAAAGTTCCTAGTTTTTTAATCAAAGATTGTGCTACAGCATTTGTTCAACCCTTGCTTTTGTTATTTAATCTCTCGTTAACTACGTGTAAATATTCAGATATATGGAAAATTGCAAAAATATGTCCCATACTCAAATCCGGTGATTCTTCTTATTTAAATAATTATAGACCAATAGCAATATTATGTAACTTTGGCAAATTATTAAAGATTATTCTGTATGAATACATTTACGGGTCTGTTAAAAATACAATATCGCCTTCTCAACATGGTTTCATGGAGAAGAGATCTACAATTACCAATCTAGCCTCGATATCTCAGTATATATCAGAATCCTTAGATTCACAAGGTCAAGTTGATGTTATATACACAGACATACAGAAGGCATTTGATCAAATAGATCACTTTTTATTACTATCAAAGCTGAGAGGAATTGGTTTCTCTGACTCTTTAATTTGTTTATTTGAGTCTTATTTAATTGGGAGACATCAATTTGTTGAATATGGAGGCTATCGTTCTCAATCATATACAGCAATATCGGGAGTTCCGCAAGGATCAAATTTAGGACCCCTTTTATTTCTTATTTTTATTAACGACCTAACAGCTAATATTAATTCTCACCACCTACTATTTGCTGATGATCTCAAAACTTTCCTAGAGATAAGTTCTATAGAGGATTGTATCTTACTGCAAAATGAAGTTAATAAAATTTCTAGCTGGTGCTCGGTCAATTCTCTAAAGTTAAATATTGGCAAATGTAAGGTTATGTCATATACAAGGAAGGACACTACAGTTACCTTTCAATATAAAATAGATAATAACATTTTAGATCGTTGTGTGAATTATGAGGATCTGGGAATTATTTTTGACCCAAAATTTACTTTCAACAATTATATCGATGAAATGGTCAAATCGGCATCTAGAGCCTTAGGTTTTTTAGTAACAAATTGGGGCGGTTTTGTGAATATTGACACCCTTGAAACTGTTATAGATATCATTTATAAGAAGTAAATTGGAGTAAGGCTGTATTATTTGGTTTCCCATATATATCAAAATTCATTGTCACGCATTGAATCAGTTCAACGCAAATGTCTGAAATTTATGTTTTTTAAATGTAATGGATCTTATCCTCCCCGAGGTACAGACAACAATATACAATATACTTAATATGTTTGACCTTAAATCTCTCAGATTCAGAAGAGATGTTGTCGTTTTATCCTTTCTTTATAAATTAATTAGTCACAATGTTGATTGTTCATTTCTTTTAAGTAAACTAAACCTATCAGTCCCCAGATTAGAATCCCGTCAAAACAACCTCTTTTACTGCGATGCTCCTCGTACAAACCTTATGATAAAGTCACCAATCTTTAATATGTGTAATACTTTTAACACCATTTCGTCTTTATGTGATGTCAACTATGATAGTTTAGCTAAAATAATTCATATTGTTACGTGTTTGCTATCCACACAAACACCTCTTCCCGTAGATTCGTTGATTGAAAGTCCAGGTAACACTTATTCACTACTTTATTTACTAATTAACAATTTAACAACAATAGACTAATTACTCTCTTAACTATAATTACACTTGAACACTTTTAAGTCTCTTTCTTATTTCTTGTTTACTCGTTCACGTTCAACTTAAGACTAAATCTCGGCCCACCGTGCGTCTTATTTATACATCCATTCTCCCGGTCTAGAGCACTCCAGAATATTCCCGGCCGTTCGTGTACAATTCCAGCCTAATCTAACCAGTCTGCACAGTCCAGTGGCGTAACACTGCCCCCTCCTTAAGCCTGAACGTCCCGATCAGGCAATTCATTATTCCCTGCATACTTGGCTAGTCTCTCTATGTGCACCACCTTCATCTTGGATTTTGGACTTTGCTGAATCCTATATACAACGTCGTTTAGTCTGGTGACAACAGTGTAAGGACCTTCCCAGGGTGGGTGAAGCTTCGGGGATCTGCCTTTCTTTCGTTGTGGGTTATATAGCCAAACCAAATCTCCAGCTTGGAACCCTCCTGAATTCGCCTTAAGATCATAACGAGCCTTCATGCGATCACTTGCTATGGCAATTCGGTCTCGTACCAGCTCATGGATATTCCTAAGCCGTTCACCTACTTCATCGGCGTAGTCATTTATGGAAAATCGCTCCTCATCTGGTGTGCCAAACACCAAGTCACATGGCAGTCTAATCTCACGTCCAAACATCACGCGAGCTGGCGTCTGTTTTGTTGTTTCATGAATGGAGGCCCTGTAGGCCATAAGGAAAAGAGGTAAGTGACGGTCCCAATCTCTCTGATGTTTCTCAACCACTTTGGATAGGTGCTCCTCCATGGTTTTATTATATCTCTCCACCATTCCGTCTGATTGTGGATGTAGGGCTGTTGTTCTTGTCTTATGAATTCCCAGTAAGCGACACATCTTCTGAAATACCCCTGATTCAAAGTTTCTTCCTTGATCCGAATGCAATTCTAGGGGCACGCCAAATCGACATACTAGATTATCTACCAGAGCTTGAGCGACAGTGGCGGCTTCTTGGTTGGGTATGGCATAAGCTTCCCATCATTTTTCTTAAGTCATCTTTTTCTTCCTGTCTTTTTCTTTCTTGATCTTCCATAATTTGTCTTTGTTCGTCTTTCTCTTTCTGTCGTATTCTCTCTTGTTCTTCTTTTTCTTCTTGTCGTCTTCTCTCTTGTTCTTCTTTTTCTTCCTGTCGTCTTCTCTCTTGTTCTTCTTTTTCTTCCTGTCGTCTTCTATCTTGTTCTTCTTTGTCTGCCTGTCGTCTTCTCTCTTGTTCTTCTTTGTCTGCCTGTCGTCTTCTCTCTTGTTCTTCTTTGTCTTCCTGTCGTCTTCTTTCTTGATCTTCCATAATTTTTCTCTGTTCTTGCATTTGTTGCACTAATGCTGCAAGTAAATCTTGTGTTTGTTTCTCCGCCATGCTTCTTGTTGTTGGCATTAACTCACGACACGTAAATCAGTTCAAAATAAAGTTTATTACACTGTAAAATCCGTAAAATGTTGATATCACGTCTATTTTAATAATGGAATGTTCCAGAAAAATCTCGAAATAGCACTAGAAAGTCTTATTTAGAGTCTATACTTCTTTTGTGTTGACAAAATTCACTTATCTCCACTAATTGTCCAATGGAATGTTCGAGAATTTTCACGAAATATCACTAATAAGTCTTGTTTCGAGTCTATAACACGTTTCCGTTAACACAGTTTACGTATCTCCTATAGTTTCCAAATCGAACGTTCTAGAATTGTCACAAAAAGTCACTTATAGTCTTGTTTTTAAGTCTATAACACGTTTCCGTCGACACAATTCACGTATCTGCTGTAGTTTCCAAATAGAATGTTCTAGAATTTTCCCGGAAATTGCACTAGTAGTCCTTTTTCTCAGTCCACGACACGTTATAACTAGCGGCACTCGCGTATCTGCAGCTATTTCTAAATCGAATGTTCTAGAACTTCTCAAAAATCCACTTAAAAGTCACTATTCAGTCCAGAAATAGTCCTCCAAACACCGTCCAGTAGCTTAATTCTCCGTGTTACCACTAATTTCTGAGAAGAACACTGTAGAACCTTTTCGAATATTCCAGAAATTTCTCTTCCAATCCACTTCCGACACCAAATTGTTACGTGTTTGCTATCCACACAAACACCTCTTCCCGTAGATTCGTTGATTGAAAGTCCAGGTAACACTTATTCACTACTTTATTTACTAATTAACAATTTAACAACAATAGACTAATTACTCTCTTAACTATAATTACACTTGAACACTTTTAAGTCTCTTTCTTATTTCTTGTTTACTCGTTCACGTTCAACTTAAGACTAAATCTAGGCCCACCGTGCGTCTTATTTATACATCCATTCTCCCGGTCTAGAGCACTCCAGAATATTCCCTGGCCGTTCGTGTACAATTCCAGTCTAATCTAACCAGTCTGCACAGTCCAGTGGCGTAACAATATATATGAAGAAACCCGTGCTTATTAAATTAGATTATTCCATAACACTATAATATATTTTACTTTTATGTATGAGTTTTCTTGTAAACTCTTAATGTAATGTTAATGACTATGTGTATTGCAAATTTGTGCATTTTATATCACAGTATACTTAGTTTTAAGCTTTTCCTGTAATTGGGTACTTTAACCTGTAGGAAATAAATTACTTATTATTATTATTATTATTATTAAATTACTTATTATTAAATGCCACCTATACCTCAATAAATGTTTTGTTGGAAATTATGTTTTGAAAATAAGCTTCTCATCTCTCATTTGAATTTTATGATTTGGTTAAAGTTAAAAAGTTTTTTGAGACTAGCAAGAACGATTGCAGAAAAATATTGTAGGCAACACACCCGGAAGTGTCTTTACTGGGCTCACTGGCTTCCAAGGCTCGCTAGGGTTCGCCCTGGAAATTCCCAGCTCCCCTAGTAAAGAATTACTTTCCGGTTTTGTTACGGATATAACTACAGTATTTCTCATTTTTCTAATATAAAAATCGCATATAACATGTTCTAGAATATAATAATCTCAACGTATTAATAACACTCACTCCTGTTTAAATTTAACGTATTTTTGAAATTTTGTGTTAATGCACAACTAATGTAGTGGTAGGCGTGTCATTGGCAACGGCAATAGAAAAATATAATTGAAAACCTTGTTAATATCTATTTAAATTTAAGTAAATAAGTTAGGTAAAATCACTGTTTCCAAATGCATACAAGAATTCATTTTTTAAGAATGAAATATAACGTACAGGGTGGACCAAATTAGATGGGATTTGGGGTTTTCTTTTAAAACTATGGCAGATAGACAAAAACCAATATAGGTGTCCTGAACTCGATTTTTGAGAAACAAACAATGGCTCAAACCGCGATCGTCTATCTTGTTCGACTACCGAGCTACAGAGCGTTTTTGGAAAACTGACATTTTTGGATGACCTCTATACCTCAATTAGAATCCGTTGCTGATAAGAAGAAAGTTATGCGTACCTCAGTTCTCGAGATATAGATATAACTTTTGTTTTTTTTAAATTGAACACCCTATAAATTATTTCATTGCTCGATCACAACTTAAATTAGCTTTCCAACGATATATCATATGTCATATTTATCTCTAGAAAAAGTGGTTAATTTTCGAAAAATTAAATATATTTGTGAGGAGGCCATGGCAAACTAAAATAGGAAAACTAAACTACAATAAATGTTCGAATTGTTTCCCATTGACATCTATGCATATTTATCGTGTTTCTATATTTATTGAGAAGGCCATGGTAAAAAAAAGAAAATCGAAATAATCGTAAATGTCAAAAACTAATTTCTGAATTAATGGGCCTTTTCACTACTTCTTAAATCTCAAAACAAATATGTTTATTTGAAAGCTAACTGATAGATATTCACCTTGTGCAACTCAGTTTGAAATATAAGTCTCCCATTGTCTAATAAAAAAATAAACATTTATAATGGCAATTTGAACACTTATTTGACCTTGAAGCTGAGTGACGTCACACAAACCGGAATCATGTTGGTAGCATTTGCCAGAACGCCTAATCCTACTAACATCACACCACAACTGACATATTTTACATTGTTCACGGTTAGTTTTGTGGTTATGTTCTGTGTGTTCATTTACGATTTGTGTTTTGCTTTGTTTCTGCACATATTGGAAGAAAATGGAGCCAGGATTTTCTAAAGGAAATGCAGAAAATCTGCCGAAAGTTGACTTTATTATGGTGGACGAGTTTTACATGTCAAATTTGGATTATTTATCAGCAGAAGTCAGGAATATTAAAACAAAACGGTAAGTCATTCATTAGTAATCTTATTTTCGTGTAATTTATTTATAAATATAATGGAACTAACATTATTTTAACATGCAATTGTTGCAATAAGTTTGGAACCAATGGTTTTATAGTAACACCAGTTTTCTGAATCTTCTTTTAACTGTAAAATTTAAATAATTTAGCATCAATTTCTAAATACAACTACTTTTCTTACATCAAAAATGATCTTCACAACAATAAATGTTTCTGGTTTTCGTCAACTGTTTCTCAACTTTGGCTATTTTAAACCATGCTTGTCGTCTATTTTCATCTGGTGGAACGTAAACGAAAATTATGATTGGACAATTCATGTTGTTATTTGTACATGTTGGTACAAAGCACTTTTTAAACATGTTCCACGGTTCCACACACAACAATCCAAACTAAAAAGAAACGACTGTCAAAGTCAATTTCGACGTCAACTGTCAAAAAGCAGAGAACCAACTTTGCAATACACCGATGTGTCATGTTCAAGGTCGTAGTCCCTTTGACATCACTAAGGTGGGTTGCGTGACGTCACGTAAAAGCGCGCGCTTTATTTCCGCACTTTTTGTTTTTTTTTTCGATAGAAATCGTGCTCAAAAAAAGAGAAAAAAATACGGCAAGTTTTTTTTATAAAACACTATCACATAAAATAAAAAAATCTGTGAAAAGGCC